>CM039483.1:29404740-29522171 GCA_022433065.1 Begonia loranthoides
TCGGTTCGCGTGTTCTGGAAGGTGATTTGGTGTCGGGGAATCGGTTTCTAATTGGTTGAGGGTCGTTGTTCTATCTGATTTAAAACTCTGAAATCGTTGTTCTGCGATGATTCGGACTGGTACAGACAACTTAATCCCGTCTGCAGTCATCCGCAAGACCAAAATCCATAGGCTAAAATCTGACTTCGGACGGAAGTCGGCGTCCCCACCTTTATCCGTACCGTCTGCAGTCTAGGTTTGGACGCCAGTCCTTGTCCACATTGTCCGCATGTATCATCCGAATTGTCCCTAAATTTGGACAGAGTTGATGCGGACGCTACTTCTCTCGTCCGCATCGTCCACAATGTGTCGTCCGAAACTGTCCAGACTTGAACAGATTCGATGCGGACGCCATTTTTCTCATCCGCATCGTTCGCAACCATTGTCGGCAATAGCATAGTGAAGTTAGGATGATGTATCGCATCCCCAGTCTCGTTACAAACGTTGTGGATGCAACGCAATGCACTTGCGGACGCCATATCGCGTCTGCACGTGTTGTCCGCAGGCGTCCGAAATCGCCCTTGACAGTTTTCTCTCATGTTTCCCTCGTTAACTCCTATCTCATAACATCTTTCCCACAACTACACGTCATAAAATGACACGTATAAATACACCATGCAATGTCCTCCTAACTCCAACACTTTGATTACATCACATCAATGGGGAAACATTATCGGTATTACTCCTAACTTAATGCCCTAGAACGTCCTTGGTAATATCCCGATAATTATCCAACTTAAAAATAGCGGGATATTACACTTAGAATATATTTAGTGAGATTTATATCTTAGTTATATTTGTACTTATTATTTTTAAGTTATTTCCACATGGTTTTAGATTATGTTATTTTACAATATCTAAATGTCACTTCTGGACCTACTTTTGGGTCTAATTTGTAATTTAATTTTCTAAGCCTGTCATTGCTAAATATTGGATTTCAGAGAAGGGTTAAATGTTTCAGTATGTATCGGGTCGGATTGTTCCCCATTTTGTCTTGAATCCCCTTTTAGGGCATGACTGATAACAAATGAAGTGTTTATTTTGAAGAGAAAAAATGATCATTACTCCAAAGCTTCTTCAATATTTGTATTTCTCTCTCTTTTCTCATATGAGCACAATACAATATTTATACACTCAGAAAAGACTCTTAAAATTTGCACAATTATTAAAGCAATAAACATACTTAAAGACCTTAAAGACAGAATACTAAACATCACAACAATTTCTGATCTTTGGCTACAAAAAACATCATACCTTCTTCTAGAAAACTCCAAATGACTTGAAACTTAAACCATAAAAAAGTAGACATCCGGGGCATCAAAATCCATAGGTCATACTTTTAATTTGATGGCCATTTGACCCTTCAAATCCTCGTGGAAAAACACCCCATAATGTTAACCGTTTTGAGTTTAATTCTCAACGAATTCCTCCTTTAAACTCAAACATTTCTTATCCTTCATTCTGATCATCTTCTTGAGGTTTTCAAACAGCACCATTTGCAATGGCTTTGTAAAAATGTCTGCCACTTGGTCACGACTTGCAACGTGACTCATTCGCACTTCTTCTTTCTTAATATGTTCTCTAATAAAATGAAAACGAATATCTATATGCTTACTCCTCTCATGATGGATCGGATTCTTTGCCAATTCAATTGTCGATTTTTTGTCGAATCGTATTTCAGTTGCCTCATGTTGCTTGAGATTTAACTCGTGTAGCAAATTTATTAGCCAAATTGTGTGGCGCATACACTAAGATGCAGCCACATACTCTGCCTTGCATGTCAACAAAGTTACAATTGGTTGTTTCTTCGAAAGCCATGTGGATGTCGTGTCTTCCATATAGAACACGTATCCTACTATACTTTTACGGTCATCTACATCTTTGCAACAATCATTATAAGAGTAACCAACCAGCTTGTATTCGTTTGTCTTTTAGTAGAGTAACCTAAGTGACTCTGTTCCTCAAATGTATCAAAGAATTCTCTTAATAGCTTTTAGGTGCAAGTGTTTTGGATCCTCCATGTATTGACTCACTATGCCAACACTATATGCAATGTTTGGCCTTGTGCATGTAAGATACCGTAGACTCCCAACCAAACTACGGTATTCACTCGCATTTACTTGATTTCCTCCCTCAAATTTAGAGAGTTTCATACCGAGCTCCATCGGTGTTGCCACTGGATTGCAATTTTCCATCTTGCTCATCTTCAAAATGTCCTTCACATATGCTTCTTATGACACAAGAATTCCAGATTTTCCATATATAATCTCAAGACCAAGAAAGTACCTCATCAATCCCAAGTCCGTCATTATGAATTCTTGCGTCATAGCTTCTTTGAAATCTTCTATCATATTCTCACTGTTCCCCATGAAGATAAAATCATCAACATAAAAAGCAACAAACAATAAGTTCTCTTCTTCTTTTTTTACATACTACACATGTTCATAAGGACATTGTATGAATCGTTCTTCTTGAAGTAGGTGTCAATTCGGGTGTTCCATGCTTGAGGCTCTTGCTTTAGCCCATATAGCGCCTTCTTTAACTTCAAGAATTTGCTCCCCCTTTCCGACTTTCATGAATCCAGGAGGCTGTTCAACATAGACTTCTTCTTCAAGCACTCTGTTTATAAATGAGGACTTCACATCCATTTGATAGATTGACCACTTGAATTGCGCCGCTTGAGATATAAGAAGTCGAATTCTCTCCATTCTTGCGATAGGAGCAAAAACTTTATCATAGTCGATCCCTTCTTTTTGTCTATAGCATTTCGAAACTAGGCATGCTTTGTATCTTTCAATCTCTCCTTTGACACTCGTCTTTTTCTTGTACACCAATTTTACTCTTATGGGTCGACATCCTTCCAGTAACTCCACCAAGTCTTATGTTTCCTTTCTTTCAATTGCCTTTATCTCTTCATCCATCACGGCTTTCCACTTGTTGTCTCTCACGGCCTCCTCAAAAGCAATATTCTTTGCATCTGCTAATAAGCAAACCAAATGCACTTTGTTTGTCGAGTCGTATAGATCATGTAGACTCTACATCCTTGGTTGTCTTGGCTCTTCTTCATCGTCAAATGCATGAGAGATTATTGGTGTGATTATTGGTGCAGCGTTTGATGGTTCTCCTTCATCTTGTGTTGCCTCATTTTGGTTATTCCAATCCCAAATCATTTCTTCATTCACTTGAACATCTCGGCTAACCACCACCTTTTTGTCAATTGGTTCAAACAGCTTGAAAGGCTTCGCCTTCTCATCATACCCAATGAATACATACTTCTTGCTTTCATCATCAAGTTTGGTTCTTCTTTGATTTGGTACGTGCGCGTAGGTTATACTTCCAAACACCTTAAAATGTGATATGGTTGGTTTATGGCTGCTCCAACCTTCTTGCGGTGTTTAATTTGCCAATATTGCATGTGGGCATCGATTTTGAATATATACATCACATTGCACTACTTCAGCCCAAAACTCCATCGACATGTCTTTGCTCTTTAACATCGACCGAACCATATCGAGAACTATACGATTTTTTCTTTCGGCCACCCCATTTTGTTGAGGTGAGTAAGGTGTGATTAAGAATTTTTTTATTCCTCGTTTCTCGCAATAGCTTGTGAAATCGGTTAACATGTAGTCTCTGCCTCGATCTGACCATAAAGCCTTGATATAAAGACCAGTTGTCTTCTCCACTAGCACCTTCAACACCTCAAATGCTTCTGACTTTTCCTTCAAGAAATAAACCCACGTCTTCCTTATATCATCGTCAATGAAAGTGATGAAATACCTCTTCTCACTAAAGGAATTCGGTGTGATTGGGCCGCATATGTCGGTGTGTACCAACTCAAGAGATCTCCTTGCACGATATTCTACCTTCTTTTGAAATGTACTCCTTACTTGTTTTCTGAGTATGCATCCCTCACATAATTTCTTAGTGTAGTCCATGTTTGGTAGCCCATGGACCATTTCCTTATTTGCTAACTCTTTTAGGCTGCCGTAATGTAAGTGCCCAAACCGTAAATACCATAGTCATGCTTTGTCCTCCATATATACTTGCAAACACCTTTCTCGTACGTTCTTCAAGTTGAGTTTGAACATTTGATTCTTTGCCATCTCCACGTGTGCGAGCAAGCGATCATTTTTGTCCTTCAAGTGCAACATGAAGTCTTTCATGAAGACCGAACATCCTTTCTCCAATAATTGACCCATGCTAAGAATGTTACTCTTCAAATCGGGTACGTAGTAGACATCTTCCATTGTTCCTTTCTTTCCATCCTTTTTTGAAAAACGTATCTTTCCTCGGCCTTTGACTTGAACTTTGACGTGTCTCCAAAAAACACGTTTTTGTCTTTAATCTCTTGTAAATCAACAAAGAGATGTTTGTGTCCACACATATGATTGCTAGCGCTGGAGTCGAGATACCATACCATGTCGCTTTCCAAATTGGTGTTCTTTTGGGCCATCATGAGAACGCCATTGTCTTTCATCTCATTTTTTGTGACTAAATTCACATTTTCTTCCACCTCCTTCTTGGAATAGCATTCCTTTGCGTAGTGTTCATACTTGCCGCAGTTGTAACACTCGACAGTTGAATGACTCGACCGGCCACCTCTCCCTCGACTGCGTCCTCATCCACGCCAATTTTGTTGGCTGGTCTTAACCTTCTCTTAGCTATTATTTCCGCGATCGCGTCCTCTATCGTGACCAAAACCATGAACTCCATGATCGCGTCCTCTTCCTAGGTTGTGTTGCCCATACATTGCCTTATCCTCCTTGGTAGTCATCTTCGTTTGTAAGGCCTCCTCCAAGACTTCTTGTGTCTTCTTCTTCTTCCCTTGTTCATGTGCCTCAAGAGAGTCTGTGAGTTCATCGACAGTTATCTCTTCCAAATTCTTTGACTCCTCGATTGCGCATACAACATTCTCAAAATTCTCGGTCAATGATCGAAGAATTTTCTCCACGACTCTTGCATCTATCAAGATTTCTCCGTTGCGTTTAAAATGATTCACCACTGTTTGCACAAGCGTGATGTAGGTTGATATATCTTCCAACTCCTTCATCTTCATGGCCTCCAATTCGCCACGAAGAGTTTGAAGCCGCATTTGTTTAACTCGGTCGGCACCCTTGAACACTTTTTGCAAAGTGCCCCATGTTTCCTTCAAAGTTGTTGCATCAGCAATCTTCTCGAAACCCGACTCATTTACCGCTTGAAACATGAGATAGAAAGCGGTCTTGTTCTTCATTCGTGTTTCTTTCAACGCTTTTAATTGATTTGCTATCAAGGCGCCAATGACTTCCGTCTCCGTGAAACCAATTTTGACTACTTCCCACGCATCTTGTGCACTAGGCAATACACATATTTAAATGCTCCAATTGTCGTAGTTCATCTTGGTGAGTCATGGCAGCAGCATTTGTCCCAACTGTGTACTCCCATACTTCGACATGCTCTTATACCAATTTGATAACAAATGGAGTGTTTGTTTTGGAGAGAAAGGAAGATCACTACTCTAGGTTTCTTCAATATTTGTACTTCTCTCTTTTTTCTCAAATGAGCACAATACAATATTTATAAATTTAGAGAAAAACTCTTAAAATTCTCACAATTATTAAAGCAATAAACATACTTAAAGAGCTTAAAGACAAAATACGAAACATCACATCAATTTCTAACCCTTAGCTACTAAAAACGACATAACTTCTTCTAAAGAACTTCAAACAATTTGAAACTTAAACCATCAGAAAGTAACATCAAAGACATCACAATCCATAGGTCATATGTTTAATTTGGTGGTCATTTGACCATTCAAATTCTCATTGAAGAACGCCCCATAATGCTGACTGTTTTGAATTTAATTCTCAAGAGTGACAAGGTCGTGCATATGTCCAATCTGGAAACATGACCCAGGGCCTTCACAATAGAATGAACTTTCAAGGGTCGTTGAATCTAGCAATTTAGACCAGGAATTTGTGTTTTTTCAAATCTAAATTCGATTTTCAATATATGTCCAAAAAATTAAATGAAAAACTAGCTAAATGGTCTTTTGTTTTGCTTGCAGATTTTCTCTTCGTATCCCACAAATTCTAAAACTTTCTTGGGTTTATTAAGTTTCTCGATCTTTATATAGAAGCTGCTTCTTCCGCGACAAGTTCTAAGCGTTCATCGATGCGGTACTGTAGTTGTAGTTTTTTGCAGACGTTGTTGTCGATGTTTCTGCTGCTTTTATTCTTATCCTTAGATTTCGAATTCTCTCTTTGTTTTTTGGTGCCTTTGAAGACTGTTGAAGCATGCTGGAACTACTGTCGGATCTTCCGACGCTGTACTTGCAAAAATCTCCTCCATTGCCTCTCTTCCTAATTTATAGGAATGTTAATGTGGAAACAGATGAAGGGAATATAAAATAAATAAAACTGGTTATGGAAATGGAAATGTGGAGAAGAAGGTAGGTAAAATAGAAGAATGGTGAGTGGCAGATACATACAAAAGCAATCAATTTCTGCCATCAACTTTTCAGAATAATACCAACACAGCTACCATCTCCATCTATTCTTTGCTTTTAGGATAGCCATTCCCTTATTTTCCATTGTCTCACCTACCTCTCTCTCTCCCACACCCCCTACCCCCCACCCCGACAATACCATAGCTTTTGAATATTCTTGTTCAGTGACGCAATTGTACTCGTATTTTAATAATGATAGTGCAAATGAAATGCATTGACTCCAGAATTTGCCTTTCAGTTGGACATTATTGACGAATCAATATGATTATGAATAAAACATTGATTAAAGGAAGTTCCAAAAGCAGTTGTTACCCAACAATGAAGAAGAGAGAGAGAGAGAGAGAGGTGGTTAAAATGTGATCATGAATGTGTTCGAAGAGACACGCACCTTAAATTAAGACACAACAACGTGAATTCAAAACCCAATCATACTATTTCTTGCTAGAGGGAGTCGTTAAAATGTGATCAAAGGCACTCACACGCCTGCTCCGTTTCTACTATGGCTCTTTATGAGTCACCAGTTAGTCAAACTTCCTCAGGCGCCAGATCCAGTAACCAAAACCTTAATCTTCTTATCGTCTTGTCTATATAAAGCCAGGTTAAAACTTACCAGAATCCAAACAATGAAAGGCAGCTTCTTCTGACCCAGAAGAGGTACTTCATCTTCCTCCTCTCCCCTTTCCTTTCATCTCTTATGCCTCAACTTTTGTCTTCCTTTGAGCTTATTTCTTCTTTTTATCGTTTCTTGATTTAGAATCAAGTTTGTATTCTCATGAGGGGTGCAGTTTGATCGGAGACATGTTTGCTCGGATGGGTGAGTAAATTCTACGCTATTCTTGTGAAATAATCAGTCCTTTTGCAGATTCACCTTGGTTTCGTTATCTGTTCGACCTTGAACTTTAACATCTTGGAAAATCTTGTACATGGGAAACCCTAATTTGCGTTTGATTTACGTCTTCAAAGATCAAATAAACAAAACAATTAATCTTTTGGCAGAGATCGGAATTTAATTTTTGAAAAACTAAAGGTCTTTTTTCAGTAAATATTTCAATCATAGTACGAACTTCAAGATGCAATTCTAAGAATATTAATTTGCATAATATAATTATATCAAACTCTCTCTCTCTCATACACACAGAATAGTAGGGAAGAGTTATAAATGATGCAGTGACTCTTGAATGATCGGGAAGAAAAACCTTATTTTTTATCTCCTTTCTTCCTTATTTTTTATCTCCAATTTGCACTTTTCTACCATTCCCTAAAAGGTTTTCTGGAGGTTCAAACAAGTTTAAGGCCGAACTGAGGACGAATCTAAGGTTATATGGCACGGACTGTTCACTTCACAAGGGTTTGCGTGGAATTGGACACTCTCGTTATATTCCACTCTTTGAAAAACTCTGACATGAAGAACCTAATGAAGTAAATCTCTCTCTCTCTCTCTCTAACTATCCAGCTGTACTATTTATCTATACTATCTCACAATTTACTGTGTATTTATCTCTCTCTCTCTGAGAAAATGTTGTATTTCCTTTATTATTAGAATTTTGTTTGTGTAATCAAAAGCATGAAAGAATTGTATGATCATGTTTTTTTTTTAGGTTATTACATTTCCCTTATGATAGAGTTCGATCTAAATTTTAGTCCTTAGTGTAATTAATCAAAAAATTGTACAAAATTGTATCCACGCAACATTTTCTTGCCTCTTCTTTAAGCATGTGGGAAGAAACTTTTAACAAAAAACAGAGAGATTCTCACTATCATCAAGGTCTTCTCGTACATCTTGACTAAGCATGTTACTAAGACTAATGTTACTTGTAGGTTCTAACTTTTAGACAGTAATATCATAATGTATATTTATGTGTAATTCATTCACTGATCTATAAAATTTATTATTTTAAATATTCACATTATACTATAATTATGTTTAATGATTGAATGACATGTAAGCACATACTTTAATAAAAATGTAGCATACCCTTTAGTAAGAATTGAGAATCTTTTAGTGAACACTTAGATAATAGAAGTAATCCTAATTAACATTAAAGAACAAAAGAAATACCATATTCCAAGTATATAATTATACTATTGTAATGTACAACTTATTAATTAAACACTTATAGCTAATTCCTAAAAATTTCCAAAAACCTTATTTTTTTTAGCTTTTGGAAGTTCCAACTGTCATGGAGACCAACATTTCTTTGACAGCCACATGCGAAAGAACTATATTTTTAGTTGCAGACCACGTCAATCTGATTAATTGCTTTGTTTATGACACTTATTATCACCACCAGCGGGAGCTATAAGTTGCTACTTAGGTGTCTCCCCCACTTCTCCTACTTCCAATTTTGATTGGAAAAAACGATATATGTACCCTTTGGTTTACTCCTTTATTACAACTTTAACTGAGTAGATTAAAAAGAACTCTATTGTCCCTCTAGTTTCCTTTAATATTAGTTATTTCAGTAAAACACACCATTTTATGTAACGAGAATGTTTTTATTTTATAAAAAAATTGTATTGTCTCGTGGAATAATCTTAATTCTTTTTAGTAATCAACTTGTCAAAAATGGTAAATTTTTGTCAAGTGATAAAATTATAGGAGTAGTTAGATATGGTTAAACAAGAGGGCAAATTAAAGCTTTCTACTATATATCAGCATTCATGCTCTTGCTTAGCATCGTGGTGCCATTCAATGCACACCGTCATGTCAAGCCATGTCCAAATGGTACAAGGTGACATGTCATGCTACAACACTAGAATGTTGCAGGTTGCTATGCTAGGTTTGTGGCAGTTTGCTACGTGAGGGAAGGATGACCGAAGATGCTATTGATTGTGAGGATTTAGTCCATACTAGTGGAGGTACACAATCTTATAGCACTTGGGAGAGTGAAAAGTGAATGGTTTATATGTAGAGTTCTCCTCCTCACCTAGTACATCGTGTTTTGGGCTAACCCCAATATTGTACTACAATCACTAGGGGACTTCACAAAGTTGTTCTTCTAGACAAACCAAATGGTCGTTGCGTCCCAATGCTGAGGGAGAGTGCATTGTGGTGGTGAGTTTGGTTAGCTTGTGAACCCACATGCTGGGTGCCTCGATCTCAGGTTGAGGCACTATAAAGTGACCTTATTGGAAGCTATAGCAGTTGGCGCCATTCTATATTTTATAAAAGTTTCCTAAATCATTCTCAAGATTAATCCAACTCTAATTGTATGATCTATCAATCATTTTAAGACTTTAAATAATGTATTAAATTTAGTAATATTGTAGGTGCTAGGGATTTTACTAAGTTCAAATAAATTCTCGAGAGCACAAGACACCGTGAGAGGTGGTCCAATCTTAGTAAAGATAGTGATTTTCTTTATTGAATTCGGTGCTGAATACATGGTTTGCAAAACATATGTTGTGATATAACATAGAAAAATAAGGATGATTTGTGTCAAAGCATGTATGTTTTTATGATATATTTATGTAGGTTTGTTTACACATTTACTTTTGTCAAGCATGATATTAGCTATACCTATCATGATAATCAAATTGATTGATATGGTGATTGGGATCATTTTATGCTGTGTATCTACAACTGAGTGAATATATGTTTGCAAATTCCATAAATAATGTGGGACAACTTCATGTTCTTAGATTAGAACCTCTAAATCTAATCAAAAAAATTATTATGCCACAACTACTTTATTAATGGTCAATTCTTTTCTTATACACTTATGGCACTGATGTTAAAGGTCCATTAGGGACCTTCTTTTAACTAAGATGTTTTCTACAAAACAAGGTAATGCCATTATTTTTTAAATATACTATATTATAGCAATGTAGTAACTTTTTTTGACATTTGCCCCACTATAATTCAAGGAACTTGCTTTCAAATGATATTTATTTTCATTAAAAGTTCATGCATGTTAACAATAAAAGTAGTATTAGGTATAACATTAGAAATTGGTCTTTAAGTTGAATCAGTTTACTCTAAATTTCTACTTTATTTCATGGAGTAGCTAGGATGGTTTGAGTCATTGAGGTAGGCTTGATTCCCTTCGTAGAGTTTTTATCGCTTTTTCTTTGAAGTGTTGATTTCATTGGTCGAGCATTGTTTTTAATTCTCGTGTGCGTCATTTTTCATTTAAATTGTTGTAATCATTGATTTTGACTCAACATGTGTTATAATATTAATTTTTTAATTAACTTTATGACTACTAGAATTTCTACATTGAACTGTAAATCAAGCATTGGCTTGACGGGGTTACATTCTCTTTTGTTGGTTGGATAGTTTTCCTCCACATTTCTATCGCACACCACTTCTAGGTCAAGACAAAATATTAGTGGTAACAGATTGCTTGATCTATGAATCTTTAAAAGTTATTATTTAAATATTGATAGTATAATATTTTTGGACGTGAATGTACTATGCACAAACTTAATTTTGTCAATCGGTATCAATTTTTCAAATAAGTGAAAATTGCACAGTGAAGTGCATCAATCACGCCAACAGAAAGATGATCAACGGTTGTCTCATTGGGTCAGAAACTTGATGGAGGTGGTATGTAACAAAGGGAAAATCACAAAACAACCATCATCCTTTACTATTTTTGACAAACTAACTATCATCTTTTTTTTTGCTAACAAATTAATCACTGAACTATAAAAAAATGACGCTACTAGCATTACTATTATGTTTGCCGTTAAAAATATCGCTCCACAACGGTTCGCATACAAACGCCCGATACTCCATAGTTTTAAAAAAACCACACGACAATTCGGATGGCCCGCCGCGGTGTCATACTAAACTGTCACAGTGTTCCAATAAATCCCTGCGGTGTCATAGGACGTGGCGGACCATCTAAAATGTGGTGTGGTTTTTTTTAAAACTATGGAGACTTGGCGGTTTGTATACGAACTGCTGCAGCACCATAGTTTTAAAAAAACCACCACATTTTGGATGGCCCACTGCAATGTCTTACCAAACCGCCGTAGTTTACATGACACCGCAGCAGTTTATCCTCACACCGTAGTGGTTTCTTATGAAGCCGCCGCAATTCAAGGTGCCTCCTTCGCCTTGTACAAATACACGGTAAACTCCTCGCAATTTCTCAGACATTTGGTCAATGATTAGCGAATTCTAGAGAATTCTGAGGCTGAAGTGACCCGCATTTTGGCGAAGTTGAAGAATTTTTTGAAAAGCAAATGGCGTCTTGGAGTGTTGAGGAATCTGTTATGAACCGTCAAGTTGAAGTGGGGCCCACAACTACATTTTTTGCCAATGAGAATGAGGTACGTGGAATTGGAGACGAAGCTGCAATAGTGTTGCATTCCGTCTCAGCCACTCTACACGAGTAGGATGAGGAGGAGCTCCGTTCATTATGCGAATCCACTAGGGACGAGGACATGGCCGAGTGATAGGATCCAATAATCACTAAGATCGCGAAACTCAAATCTATCCAGAAAACTGTGAAGTCTAGACAAGTGAAACTAAAACAGCAAGAACTCCCAATTCCCGCGCGAGCTTTAGCTGGAATTTGGAGGATATCAATTTAACACTTTCAGCTAACTTGTATCAAAATATCGTCACAAAAAATACTCTAGATAAGTAGTTATAACCGAAACAACAGAACCCTGAAATTAGGATTTAAAGCAGTTCAGATTTGCAATATGTCTTCTAATTTGAATAACTCGATATTCATACAGCCAACAGAACCCAAATTTGGAGGGCAAATAATTTACTCAAATTAGAACAACTTTCCAGAAGGGACCAAATTGAAACGAATACGGTAAGAGTCTCAAAACAGGGCCTCAATTCGGAATTCCAGCTCCTAGAAAAATTAACAGATTCAGCAGTCACAAATCATTCCATCAATAACTCACTCCAACTTGCTTTTTATGAACGAACAACCAAGGCAGACCATCAACATCCAAATAAAAGCACTTCAAAGAAACAAATAACCAAAAAAAAAATAGCAGAAAGGACCTTCAAGAATCGAGTAGAACAATAAGGAGTCCGTGCACCTCCTAGTAAGAGGGACTACTTGCGGTTTGCTTGGAAGCAAACACTCTCCAAGGATGGAAACTTTATTTTACCTCCACACCACAATCCTCACCACAAGGATAAGGGATTGGAAGAGATAATACCCCTGGATTTGCAAGGTAAAAAAGGTTCAAGAACTCCTTGTAAGGGAGATGGGAGAATCGGCTCAATGGAGGGGGGGAGGCCGCGGGTAGCTCTTCAATGAGAAGCAATCTTCTATTCAATTGTCAACTGTTTCTTCCATTCGAAAATAGGGTATATAAAACCCTAAGGTTTTACAACAAAATCATAAAAGGACTAAAATATCCCTAGGTAGCAAAAGACTAAACAAACCCTTAATTAAAACAACAACAATAAAATCTGAGTCTGAGTTTTTCTCTCTGAAACAAAGACATTTGACATACCAAATGGAGCCCAAATACAACGCTCAATATCTCGTTCGAAACCTCTAGATGTTGGCTACATTTGGTATGAAAGAGCAAAGTTGAAACAACGTCATCCCTATTGTCAAAAATCTACTTGAACTGTCGGAGGTCAGAATCTAGGCGGAAAAACAGCTCACAATTTTTCCCCAAAGATTGTAAAACCTCCATTAGCCAAAATGCCAACTCCTCTTTGTTTATTTGATTCAAAACCTACAAAACAAATAAAATATTTAGAAATAAACGAGCCTCTGGCTCTGGCTCAAGTGACAGAATTTGGGGCACATCATACTCCCGGGGTAGAAAATGATTTGTCCTCAAATCCAGGGAGTATAATTGATTGTCTTCCACAAATTTTCCTCCTGGATCAAATGGAAAATTTTTGTTTCCACCTTGAAGAACTTCCTTCGTATAGTAACTTGCATACCATCTTGCCAAAGATGGAAGAAGAATGATGAGTTCAGACAAGACAACATCCGGATCTTGTAGTGGTAGAAACGTTGAATCAAGATAATCTTCAATCTTAGAATTTCTTTCCTCAACTATAATATTAAAACCCTCCTTCCAGAACTCAAAATCAGCACCAACAACAATGGAATTTCTCATCCACCCAATTTTAAAGAGCCATGAAAGTAAGGAATCTAACACCATGTTCCTTTCTTGGGCTGCATATTCAATGGAATTGGATCCACCACAATCAGAAACAAGATGATGCGATAACAGTAAAAAAAAGTTAATATAATTCTCATCCCACATATTTAGATGGCCCATCAACTCATTTTCTATTAAACCACTAGGCATGCAGAGGTTATCATCTCCAATTAAAAATCCAGAATTCAAAGAGTTACCAATAATAGTAGCCACAACATTATCATCCAACAATGGTATAACAGAATCAATAACAACAATATTTCTTAACCAGCCTATTTTAAAAAGCCAACTAATCAAAGTGTTTAGTGGGAGATACCTCGAACAACTAGTTTCGGCTAGTATGCTTGATTCTCCACTATCGTAGACTAGCAAATAAAGACTCGAAGGTGGTAATGCACCAAAGCCCCAAACTTTATCCATATGCCTCTAAGCATTGATGTCAAATCTCCTTCCATTTGACTTTGTCCATGCTGCAACAAAATTCATAACAAGTCAACTAGCCATGAATTTTCTCTTCTCGATATTCAATGATGAGAGATCTTTCTACGGTCAAGAAAAAAAATTCATCTTGAATAAGAGCTAACTCTTTAAAATCAACTTCTCCTTTAATGGTTGCTGCAAAGAACTCATCTCCATGCTCTATGATGCTCGTTTCTTCCATTTTACAAAAATTGTTTAGGTTATGCAAAATTGAAGACTTTTCATCTTCCACGAGTGTTTCCCCTAAGGCCATGAGCCTTTCCCTTGGAGGAGGAGTTTCTTCCTCTTCCATCATTAAATTTGGTAACTCTTCATCAATAGATAGTCCTTCAACACTAAGTGGAACAAGCAAAGTATCATTAGAAGTACATGTGTAAAGCAATTCTGGATGATCAACCTTATCTTCTTCCGACTCGGTTTCAAGTCTAACAAATTCTTCCCATGGACTCGGCATTTGTAGAATCTTACAATGCTGATCTTGCATCTATTTCTCATGTTCCTTCTTGACCCCATTAGTTGTAGCAAAAAAAATTAACTTCATTTTCTACATGATCATCTTCACAGATTTAACCATTCGATAAAACCTTTTGAGCCGCTTAAGTATCCATCATAAATAGTGACCCTTCGGGAGCATAAATAGTCTCTACTTCCAAGGTGTCTTCTTCATTATTGGCTGCCAAGGAGTCAACTTGGCTTCTCCCATCAACCACACAATCCTTTAGGATAGTTCTCTTTTGATTCGGACATTTAAAAGCATTGTGCCCAATCTCAAGGCACTCGGAACATCGGATGTCTTTAGCTTTTAGCCGAGATGTATCAAATCTTTTTCTCATAAACCTTTTCATCATCTTTGAAGTAATAAGATCATCTTCCCCATCAATTAACAACTGAGCTTTTAAGTTACTCCACCAAGATTTAGCATAACCCACAAATTTCGAGGATGCTAGTCTCACTTTACCTTTATCCGAAAATTCGTGACCATCAAATATGCTTTCAACTTCTTCCAACCAATCCACACACTCAATATCATTGTTGAGTCCACTAAATGGAGGGATGGATAAATCCACAAGCTTAAAATCATTCTTTTTATGAGATCTTCTTCTAGAATTTGGAAGCTCTTCCATAACGCTTTCTTCCTCACTCTTTTCATACAAGTTTTTATTTCGACCCCTTGACTCGATTGATGTGTTCAATTTTTCCCTTGGTTTAGGAGTCCTAGGGCCCCTCACATGCCTACTAGAACATTTCTCTAGACTTTGTTGAATCCTAAGAATCATGTCAAACAACTCCCGCTTAGTAGGCTCGGTTTGCTCATGAGTTTCCTTGGGTGGTGGTGCACTTGAATTATATCTCATATCTCTAGGGTTATGATAATGCGCCCCACTTCTCGTACTCATTATAAGCCCTTTTAATCACAAAAATATAGCAAGAAACGTGAGCCAAAGCTCTAATACCAAATGATAGGATCCAAGAATCACTAAGATCGCGAAACTCAAATCTGTCCAGAAAACTGTGAAGTCCAGACAAGTGAAACTAAAACAGCAAGAACTCCCAATTCCCGCGCAAGCTTTAGCTAGAATTTGGAGGATATCAATTTAGCACTTTCAGCTAACTTGTATCAAAATATCGTCACAAAAACCACTCTGGATAAGTAGTTATAACCGAAACAACAGAACCCTGAAATTAGGGTTTAGAGCAGTTCAGATTTGCAATCTATCTTCTAATTTGAATAACTCAAATTTCACATAGCCACCAGAACCCAAATTTGGAGGGCAAATAATTTACTCAAATTAGAACAACTTTCCAGAAGGGACCAAATTGAAACGAATATGGTAAGAGTCTCAAAACAGGGCCTCAATTCGAAATTCCAGCGCCCAGAAAAATTAACAGATTCAGCAGTCACAAATCATTCCATCAATAACTCACTCCAACTTGCTTTTTATGAACGAACAACCAAGGCAGACCATCAACATCCAAATAAAAGCACTTCAAAGAAACAAATAACCAAAAAAAAAATAGCAGAAAGGACCTTCAAGAATCGAGTAGAACAATAAGGAGTCCGTGCACCTCCTAGTAAGAGGGACTACTTGCGGTTTGCTTGGAAGCAAACACTCTCCAAGGATGGAAACTTTATTTTACCTCCACACCACAATCCTCACCACAAGGATAAGGGATTGGAAGAGATAATACCCCTGGATTTGCAAGGGAAAAAAGGTTCAAGAACTCCTTGCAAGGGAGATGGGAGAATCGGCTCAATGGAGGGGGGGAGGCCGCGGGTAGCTCTTCAAAGAGAAGCAATCTTCTATTCAATTGTCAACTGTTTCTTCCATTCGAAAATAGGGTATATAAAACCCTAAGGTTTTACAACAAAATCATAAAAGGACTAAAACATCCCTAGGTAGCAAAAGACTAAACAAACCCTTAATTAAAACAACAACAATAAAATCTGAGTCTGAGTTTTTCTCTCTGAAACAAAGACATTTGACACAACATATGGAGCCCAAATACAACGTTCAATATCTCGTTCGAAACCTCTGGATGGTGGCTACATTTGGTATGAAGGACTGAAGTTGAAACGACGTCATCCCGATTGTCAAAAATCTACTTGAACTGTCGGAGGTCAGAATCTAGGCGGAAAAACAGCTCACAATTTTTCCCCAAAGATTGTAAAACCTCCATTAGCCCAAATGCCAACTCCTCTTTGTTTATTTCATTCAAAACATACAAAACAAATAAAAAAGTTAGAAATAAAAGAGCCCCTGGCTCGGGCTCAAGTGACAGAATTTGGGGTACATCACCGAGAGTAGGCCTAGACGCCCACCACAAGCACAATGTACCTTCACTGGTATGAGGCTTGGCAAGAAGTATAGTTCACTGAATAAAATTAGAGAAGAAATTTTCAATCATCCATTGAAGAATGGGTACGGGATAAAATTCACCCACAATGACACACATCGGTTGAGGGCTACCTGACAAGAAGGATGCACATGGTAGATGCACGCCTAAAAAATGCAAGGTAAAATGATATTTCAAATAAAGTACTATAACGTCATTCACATTTGCTCGAGAAAGATGGAAAGCCACCAAATGGGTTGCAGCACATTACTTAGACAGATTTAAAAGTCAGGTCAACTGGGACATTTCTTCCATAATTGAGATAGTCAGGAAGGACTCAACGTCAACATCACACCTAGCCTTACTAGAAGGGTAAGAAATACGGCCAACAAAATTAACGAATGGGATGGCAATGAGCAATACAAGCCCATATGATCCTATGCCTAGGAGATTCAAAGGTCTAATCCTGGAAGCTCAGTGCGTGTTGACCTAAAGATGAATGCATTTAAAAGGATGTACATGTGTTTGGATGCATGCAAGATGGCCCTACGAAACTGTTGTATGCCGGTTATTTTTTTGGATGGTTGCCACTTGAAGGGAGCAACTCCGGGCCTGCCGCTCACGGATGTCACCATCGATGGGAACAATGGAATGTATCTGATTGTTGTAGCAGTGGTTGAAGCAGCAACTAGGGCTTCTTGGAGCTAGTTTCTGTACAATCTAAACACTCCGAGCGGCAATGGGTGGACAATTATTTCTATCCTACAAAAGGTGCGGTTGATTGCTTTTGCCTTCTATATTTATGTTTTGCGTTGTGTACCAATGTTTGACTCATACTATGAAACTTTGTAGGGGCTAGTGCTAGCAATCACAGAGGTGGCAGGGCAAGCAAACCATCGGTTTTGCATCCGACACCCATATGGCAATTTTCAAAAACAATATAAAGGCAGGTTTTTCAAGGATACAATGTAGGCCGCATCTAGAGCGACAACAGAGAGGCACTTTGAGAGAGAGATGAAAAAGTTATTTTTCCTTGTCCCAAAGACCCACAACTATCTACGAGGAATAGATGTGAGATGCTGGGCCAAACATGCCTTCTACTACATTCCCAAATGCGACCTAAGCCTCAATAACCTCAACAAGTCCTTAAACACCTGTATCCTACCAGCCCAGGACAATTTGATTTTAAGTATGTTCGAGATCATACAAAAGGGCATCATGGATAGGATAGTGAAAAAAAATACAAGATGGCTAGCTCGACGGACCTTTCATGTCTGCAGATCAGTAATCGGCTCTTTAAACTAGAACTTGTCGATCAAAATTAGAGCCCCTAGTGTTTAGGAGCTGCCCAATTTGAGGTCAGCAATGGTAACGAACAGTACTTTGTTGAATTGGACATGCATACTTGTAGCTATTACTGGTGGGAGTTGACCTACATCCAGTGTGTCCATGCAGTCCCGTGCATTCACTTGATGAGGAGATCTCCTGAGGAATTTGTGCATGTGTGCTATCATCGAGAAACATACATGGCGATGTACTTCCACTTTGTCCGGCCCATCAATGGACAAATCATGTGGTCTCCTGGGACGCATCTTGATCCAATTATCCCACCACTATTTAAAAGGCTTCCAAGAAGTCCACAAAAACTTAGAATACAGGATGTGGACGAGGCCCCAAGCCGTACAGTGTTGCCCAGAAGACATATGAACATGACCTGTGGCCAGTGTGGGGGTGTGGGGCACAATTCTCGCACATGTGATGGTGGAGGCGAGTCTAGTGCATGTGGCAGCAACGACAATGGCGACAGAGGCAGAGACAGAGCCAAAGGCAGAGGTAGAGGTGTCAGAGGAAGGTCAGAAGGCATATTTATGGGTGTTAGAGTCCCCGAGATAATAGCTAACATAGTCCTTGAGACAGTATTCGAGAGACTTGCCAAGATAGTTCCCGACATAGTTGCTGAGACGCAGGTGCGCCCATTATCACGTTTACGTTTTTAAGTGTTATTTGAACTATGCTAATTTCATTTGCAATGTGTTCTGCAGGAGTACGAGGCGCAAGGTCCACAAACACAAACGTACGCAAATGTGGACCTTAACCTTCCTTGATTACAGAAGACAACACGATGTATTAGAGCTATTGTAGAACCTCTACTAAACTATTGTACATGATGTATGTATGGTTTCGATTCATAGTTAACAGTCACTTTGGTTTGCAGTTGTAATGCACATTATTGTTGTAATTAAATTGATATATTGGTTTGATAAATGTGGTTGTTAATGATTAATGGATATTAATTCGTATGCAAATGTAGAATTGCCAACTTTGCCTCAGGACAGAATTAGAAAATTTTGCAAGAGTTTCTCTTCTTTTTAGTCTATTCCCCTGCAACATTATCAAAACAAATATTTTTCCAAATAAATATATTATCCAACAGATATCATCCAACAAAAAAAAAAAGAAAACATAAACATGGACACAGTCAATGTATTCTTTAGTTCCTACACATCCCAACTACCCTAAGACGGCTACTAGCCACGTTTCTTCCTCAAATCCGTGATCAAAAAAGAAAAATGTGGGTCCAGTAGTGCGTGGGATGCTTTGGCATACAATGGACCCTTTGGGGGTTCATCATTGTGCTTGTGGAAGTCCGCCTTGTTCTTGCACGCCCGAATCACGTCCAAACCCTGATCCGTACATCGATAGATGGCATGCGGGCTAAAATATAAAGGGATATATCAACACATAAACATAAAAGCTATATGAATGAACACAAGGGAAGAGATATACCACTTTTTGTCCATTGGAGATACGACAATCTCAATTGCTTCCGCCAGCAATGCCTAGTGAGGGAAGTGAGTGTGCGGGTCTAGGGACGATAGAAAACTCCCTTACCTTGAGTGTGTCTGAAATGTAAAAAAAGCACACATTAAAACTGTTGAAACATGAACGACAACCCGGAATCGCGAGAAGTTTACTTACATGAATCCACCCTAGTGTAAGGAGTGATTTGTCCATTTGAACTTTCCAATATTCTTCTTTGTTCAAGGCATAACACTGCATACAAACAACGCAACGCATGGATAAGCACTAATATAACACATTTGTAACTACTTAATGTAACATAATATGATTCTCACCGTGTTTGCCGTCCCTTTTTTCTGCAGGAAGATGATGTCAGTGATGCTGTGTTCATTATCGACCAACTTTCCTGAGAGAATTGCACACATCTCCACATTCTTTCGAGTATTTCCATAAACATACGTCTTGAAAATATTCATCAGATCACCTGGATGCAAAAAATATCAACAAGAGACCATTAAACTAATAAGGCATGAATAAGTGCAGACACACGTAAATAACCAAATCAGATACGTACCACACGCACAAGTTTCAATGGCGGAGGGTACGATCCACCTGACGCCATGGTGATGCTTTTTTGTCCAATGGAGCTGCAAATTTCGAACATGTTATTATGTCACACACAAATAAAGTAAAGACTAGACTTTGCGTACAAAGTAAATAACTTACAAGTGGCCTCTGTATTCCATTGTTGAAGAGGATGATGGAGAAGCTATTGTAGAGGCTATTCGTTGCTCCATTCACTGAAATGCTGCAAACATCTCATGATGGCGCTCCTTTGCTCGCTCTTCCATTTTTTGCATTTGGAGCAGCCCCGTTTGACGTTGCTCCTTCATTTTTTCTTTAATTTGGAGCATCCTTATTTGAAGGTGCTCCTTCATCATGTCTATTCTATTCAGTGCCCTTTCATGGAGCTCTTCCATCCTGCGCATCCAGCTGGACAACTACTGAGGTATCGAAGTAAAATGAGGTGTTTGAGGAGGGGGCGATGCTAGAGGCTTTTCCTCCGAGGGGGTTGAAAGCTGAGCCACTGCACCTCGCTTCTTCGGGGTCTTGTGTACCCATTCCCCTCCAACATTGTTGAGGACCATTCTGTCCACATTCACTTTGTTGTAGATGTTTGTGGCCATCTTTCCTATTCTCGACTCATCCTTTGACGTGGGTACCCCAGACTACTCAGCAATCCTCTAGATGAGCGAGTTGAATGACAGACTCTTTGTCAGATTATTGAGCACCTCGTGCATGTGCTTCAGAATGACATATCTGATGTCCACCTTTTTCTTGGAGAACACCTTTTCGAGAAAATAGAGATCCATGCAGCTAACATGGTCTCGATGTCCATCCCCAGGCAAAATGGTGTACGTTGTGATGAGGTGGATGACTCGGGCTATGACATTCAGCTCCCTGCCCTTTGGCTTCTTATACGCACCAATCTTAAGATCCTGGGGCAACAACTTAAGCTCTCTTAACCCATTTCCTTACTTGACAAAAGGTGGCTCCCGAGACACGTGGTAATACTGATTGCTTGGCCCCTCCATCACACATCCAAGCATCATGTTCAGATCTTTGGGAGTCAGCCTCAACTCCCGTCCAAACATAAAAGTGCGGACCTCTAATGGCTACGTGGACACTTCCAAATTCGCATAAAACAACCTCACAATCCGCTCACAATAACTCCCCTCCATTCGGCACAACTCAGCTAAGCCAGCCCCCTCCAACAATTGTTGAATTCCCAACTCTACCAACGACTCCAATTCTACTCTTTTTGACACAATAATTGAACAGTGTTTAACATCAGCTTCATATCGTTCCTCTACATAAGCTATCCTGAAGAGTGGGGAGGGGGAACTTGCTGCAACAAGTTGGAAACCGACCAGTGCACCTCTGGCCAGTCATTGTTCAGATTGTGGCACAATTCTAGCAGATTGCACCACTGCGGTTTCTCTAGATTGCACCACAGTGGTGTCTCCAGATTGCACCGTGGGTACTCCTTCTTGCACTGTGGCTAGTTGAGCCCGGTGAACTTCACCGACGATGTCAATTGCAAGCCGACAGCGTTGACGGGCAGAGTCTGTCGTTTCTACCTCTGGTTGCCGGTGACTTTGCAACAGACCACCCTTTCGCTTGGTCAGCATTTTCTTTGCACCGGATTCCATTGGTCTCGCTTACAATGAAACGAAGGTCTAAGAGTTTGAGAGTTTGATGGTTCGCCTAGGGTTGTTCGTGGTGAAGACGCCCGGAGCCCACGATCGAGTCTTATGTAGTTTGACAGAGGATCAATGAACGAGGCACGGTAAACAGCGGCGACTTAATAAGAAACCGCCGCGGTATGAGGATAAAACGTTGCGGTGTCATATGTCACCACAGTGGTCTATAGGTAAACCGTGACTGTTTGGTAAGACACCACGGCAGACCATCCAAAATGTCTTGTGATTTTTTAAAACTATGGAGCCACGGTGGTTTGTATACGAACTGTTGCGGGTCCATAGTTTTAAAAAAACCACACAACATTCTGGATGGCCCGCCGCAATGTCCTATGACACGACATTTTGGATGGCCTGCCATGGTGTTCTTCTGAAACAGTCTCATGTATCGAAAACCACTCTTGATTTAAACAAAATCCAGAATCCAATCATTGTTTGGCTCTGAGTTTCCTTGTGACACAATTAGAAGATCTTCATCACTAGAGTTTTTTTCTTCTATGACAACAACTTCACTAGACATCTTTGGTTTTTTTCCCTTCTTAGCAGCTTTCTTTATTTCATTCTGTAATTTTTGACACTCGGATTTAATGTGCCCCTTCTTCTAACAAAAATAACTAGTTTTATCACAGTTCCTTGACTTTGATCTGCCCTTCGAACCCTGAACACTATCACTGGCTTTGTTGTTTGACTCTCTTGTTCTTGCCCGAATGACGAATCTCTCACCTCGAGACTCAGATCCAATAACAATCTATTTCATTTTCTCCTTTGTTAATAAGCCACCATAAACCTCTTCTATAGTTAGACTTTCTCTACCATATAAGATTGTGTCTCTCACCTTGAGACTCAGATCCAATAACAATCTATTTCATTTTCTCCTTTGTTAATAAGCCACCATAAACCTCTTCTAGAGTTAGACTTTCTCTACTATATAAGATTGTGTCTCTGAAAGCACTATATGAAGTAGGTAACGAGCATAGTAGAATCAACCATAAATCTTTCTCATCGTACTTGCATCCCATAGTTGTAACATCCCGGTTTTTATTTCCTTTAAAAAGTGCATAAAATTTAAAACTTTTCCTTTTATAAAATCAGAGTAATACTTTCTTTTTAAAACTGAGTGTTAAATCCTCTACTTAAAATCATTTTCCAATTTATTGGATGAAGAAATAATCATTTAAAACATTCTAGCAGAGGAATAATTCTTTTCTTGAAAACTTTTTAATAAATTCTTTTATGAAACATAGCGGAATTAAAACAAAATATTAAAGAATATTAATTAATTTACAAAACCTTTACAAATCATTTCCGTTTAATTCTTTTAGCCTAGCTAGCCACAAGATGCACCCGTGCAATTCCTTCAACAATTGTCTTTAACCTGTTCTCCTGTTTCTCATACATTCCCACATCAACAAGACTTAAACTAATGAGCCTAATGCTCAGTAAGTGATATAATGAAATGCAATTAAAATGTTATGCATGATTATGCGATACATTACAGAAAAGAACTGTATCTTTTCTGTTAAGCCAAGAGTTAGATACGTCATATGGTCACGTAGCTATTCATCACTCCTACATGCAGATACAGCCTATGGTCTCACTATCATGACCGTCACCGCACTCCTTTGTCAAAGACGTTGGGGATTTCTGGAACAAGAGAAGATGATACGTCCTATGGTCCATGTGGTTAACCGTCACTCCTATGGGGAGATACATCTTATGGTGTCCCCATCAATGGACCATCACCAAATTTCCCGAACCCCGACACACCTATTTACATATATTAAGTACGTCATGCAATATGCTCGTGAATGCATACAGTCCTATATGATCATATAAATGTCTAATAAACATATCATTAAAAGAACCTAGTTCTAGTGAACATACAACATGCAATCTTAACACTTGTGATGTAGGTTCCGAAGACCAAAGTACAGTAAGTATCAACTTACCTGGATGCTTTCACGCGTACCCGCACTGAACATTATCTTTCTTTAATACCTTAAAATCATTAAACAAGTAACCATCACAATCACATATGGCTAAGTTCACTTCTATAGTTCATTATCCTCAACTAACTCAATATCATTATTTCCTATTATCCAGTATATATATATATATATATCCAAACGGTAAAACCCATTAGAATCTACAGTTCATTATCCTCAACTAACTCAATATCATTATTTCTTATTATCCAGTACATATATATATCCAAATGGTAAAACCCATTAGAATCAATAGAGCATGTTCAAACTTCATACCTATCACATATTCGTCCTTTAATCATGCATTACTATCATAACATAACTCTTCCATTCATTTAATTTCTTCATCTCATATATACCAAGAAGCACTAATTAAAACATGGAATAACTTTCTACATTTCCACATTTAATAGCAACACAGAGAAATCTAGAAACCATTCTCAGCCCTACCATATACATATTCCATGAGTAACATATAGGATAGAAATGCAGTATAACACCCCTCGACAGAACCAAACCATCCACCAGTGCATAACATCAATTTTTCCATTATTCTCTATTGTATGTTATTCACTAAATCCATAAAAGAATGAAGGAATTTCTCATTATCGGAAGGAAACCCAAGAGGCACAGAGCACAGCCCACTCATCCATTCCTTCATCTTCTTCACTACCATTCTGCGCCACTACCATTAGCCACGCAGTGGAGCAACGGAGCAACGGAGCAACGAAGAAAACCCAATTGCTGCCCAGTAGCAAAACACTCCCGAAAACCTCACTATCATCCACAATTTCTCGTCCCTGTGCACTCACAACCCAGAAGAAAACAGCCTGAAATCGTCGTCCCCTACTCCCTACCCTGGGTCTGCGTTCTGCAGTCACGGTTTGGGCGTAACCTCACCGTTGGCATAGCCAGAAGCATTGAACCGAAGTCGTCCTGCTCGCCGAACTCGCGAAGCCCTGGCTACGAAAGGTCCCTTCTCCTTCGCCCGAGTCCCCCGACGCCTTGAGTTTTCTCTCTCTCATACCTAGTAATCGGCCTCTAAGAAGAAAATCTCCTTTCCTCCTCAGCATCTCATGGCTACCAGCAGAACAGAGGAAGAACTTTCTTCCTCTCCCCCTTAACCTCTCTCTGTATCATTTTCTCCTCCAGAATGCAAATTCCCAGCTTTTCCCTTTTCTTCATTCTCAACTCGCCTCCCTCTCTGCCCAATCTCGGCCATTCCTCAACTCAAAGCTCTCTCTCTTTCTCTCACTTTTAATCTCTCTATGATGAAGACAATTACTCCAGAAGACAAGGAGACAACCTCCTTTTTATCCTCAAAAGAACCGCGTCTCCTTCTCCTTAAATCCCGCAGTGCGTCTGAGCTGCTTTGTTTTATTCTGAAGGTTATTAGTGGAGGAATTAATGGAAGAAAGAAGACAAAACGTACGCTAGAAACACATTTCTCGCTGAAGTGTTCGGGTCCGGTCTCATCCTTCCGACTGAACGAGACCTTCCGACCGGACGCATGTCTCCGGCATGCGACCGGAGCAACACGCGACACTCCCTACCCAGACGCTGCGTTTTGCTTCACCGGATGCCTTCTTCTCCCTCTTTATTTAATCTTTTATTTATTTAACCTATTTCCATTTTATTTTAAATTTCATTTTATTTCGTTAACATTTATTTTAATTGTCTTTAATTAATTATTTAACCTAATATTTAATTATACGTACCGTACGCTAATTGACTCAGTTCCCAATTTCTGATGAATTCCAAATATCACTTTATTATAATTATTGGTCCAAGTTTAATTATCTGATTCGGTTTTTCTAAATTAATTTTTCACCAAATAAATTTCAATGATTAACCAAATATTCATCAATTAAATTTCTCATCATCAATTAAATATTCAATTATCAAATTATACCCAAATAATTTTTTAATTATTTTTACTTAATTTCGTTACAGAAAATCGGGGTATTACAATAGTCTCCAAATCTAAAACAAACTCCTTGAATACGATCAAGTGTTCTTCAATAAAAGGCTCTTCCATCAACTGATAAGAATAAATTTATTGCTTCAAATGAAATTTGTTAGTTAAGGTTTTCTTCATACACAACTGCTCCAATTTAAACCATAATTCAACGACAGATTTCTTATTCAAAAAGTCCTATAAAATCTAATTTGACAAATGTAAACATATCAAAAATAGAGTTTTTTTTATCTTTTCAAAGTTTTTCCTCTTCACTCCAAGACGTGGGCATTTTATTGAGCCCTAACAATACGTTGTGCAAGTACATATCGCATCTTCACCTGTCATAACTGAAACCTTGTGATCTGATCCAACAACATGATATAAAACTTCAGCGAATTCGTCGCATAAAAAATAAAAGCTTCATCAAAATATTCCACCAAAATATTTGAAGCTCCAACGATAAACAATATCCCAGCAATACAAAATCAAAATAAATCCGTCCAAAAATAAATCACAAAGTTTATAAAAATCTGAACTTTGCAAAAATCCAAACTTCGCAAAAAATAAAACTCCAACTCTAGAACAAAAATGGATCCTTGCAGATGAACCGATGAGGAGGCACTGGAACGAAGTTGTTGGTCGGCCTAGGGTTCTATTCGAACTACACAGAGGGACACTGGCTCAAAAACCCAACGATTTCTCAGCTTGCAAAATCGCTCGGACGCTGTTCAGACCTGGACGAGCTCAGCTTCTGTTGCGGCATTCAGTAAATCGAAGCTCGGTGTTTTCTGTGGTAGTCTACAATGGTGGATCGATTTCTGCTGTTCAATGGTGGCTATCCTTTCTCAGGCGACGGACACAACAACTAGAGGCTGGTCGAACTTCTGGATTAATCGAACTGGCGAAGGATTGACAACAAAGAGGAACATTTTCTTCTTCCCCTGTTGAAGAAGACAAAGACGCAAAGAAGGGAAAAAAAATTCAATTTTATACTTTTTTTTTTTTTTTTTCTTTTTCAATTCCAAAAATTACAAATTTTCACAAAATTGCAAACTTCAAAATTTGTTCAATTCGAGTACCGTAACTCTCAACTTCACTTTGATATCAATTGTTGGAGATCGAACAATAACCAAAAAAGAAAATACGATGTGAGATAGTAGATTTACGTGAAAAAAATGTTATGAATTGAAATCAATCTAGAAAATGGAAGAGGAACTGAATTGCATTCATGGCTGCTTACGGCAGTTCTTACAGAAGAAAAGAGAAACAACTAAAAGAAATAACGAAAAAATTACTTTCACAACAACGTTTCTCTCTTCAGCTTCTTTTTTTATACGTAATGTCTCTAGCTCACATTTATCTTGCCGTTAGTCATCTTTCACGTTAACTAACGGAACCAGCTCAACTCTTATTCATTAACTGCTGTACTTGGACGGCGTGGCTTCCGTTTACGTCTTTGTCCCCAACATAGCCATTGAGCATTGCTGTAATCATAACAGGTACTCTCCCTTCGAGAACCTTGTCCCCAAGGTTCAATAAACGGAAACTTGGCCATAATGTCTTCAGCGTTAACCCAGGAAGCATCCAATTCCGATTGATCTTGCCACTGAATAAGCCACTAGGTCACCGAAAAATCGCCACGCTTCACCACTCGAGTCTGAAGCAGTGGATGTGGATGATGCACACCATCTTCAATATATTCCAGAGGTAAACGACTCTGGGAAATTGCAGCTTGTCCAATCTATTTTTTAAGTAAGGAGACTTGAAACACTAGATGAATTCGAGCATTACCCGACAGCTCCAGTTAAGCGACAGAGCCCAATTTCTCCAAAACTTTGAAAGGTCAAAAAAATTTTGGAGCAAGTTTTTGAGACATACTCTAGTGAACTAAAAGTTGTCTATATGGTTGTAATCGTAAAAATACCATATCACCAATCTCAAAGTAATGCTCAGATCTGTTTTTATCAGTGTAAGTTTTCATGCGGGCCTGAGCCTGAGTCAATGTTTGCTTGAGGAATCTATCCATATGAAAACGATCCCGTAATACCGCATCAACAGCTGCCACATCTATTGTCTGGTAAGAGCCCAAAGCTAACTGCGGTGGAGAAGAGCCATACAGAGCTTGAAATGACAACATTTTTATGGCAGAGTGATAGGTGGTATTATACCACCATTCAGCAAATGGTAGCCATTGTCTCCAACGACGAGGATGATTATGTGACATACATCGTAAATACATTTCAATACATTGATTTAGTCTTTCCATTTGGCCATCAGACTCGGGGTGATATGCAGTAGAAAAATGAAGATCGGAACCCACAGCCTTTAATAAAGCTTGCCAAAAGGAGGACGTAAAAATTTTATCCCTGTCAAAGACAATATGCTGAGGCAAACCATGAAGTCTAAACACTTGTTCCATAACGATAGAAGCCACTGTCTCAGCTAAAAATGGGTGGCACAGAGCAATGAAATGCCCGTATTTGTTGAATCTATCAACTACTACAAAAATACAAGCAGAATTATTAGACAAAGGTAATCCTTCAATAAAATCCATAGTAATATAAGTCCAAGGATGATTGGGCAAAGACAATGGTTGTAGCAAACTAGGGTAAGCAACATGTTCTGTCTTGCATCTTTGGCAAGTGTCACACCGCAAAACTAATTGCTTGATAAATTTAGTCATACCTAGCCACCAAAAGTTTGCCTTTACCCGGTAAACCGTAGCATGAACTCCAGATTGCCCACCTGTCTGTGAGTCATGAAAAGTCTGAACAACCTTTTGTTTGATGGAATTAGAGTCACCCAAGACAATTTTTTTTTGGAAACGTAAGATGCCATCCAAGTATGAAAATCCAGGAGCCGCTTCAACATCCAAAATTAATTTTTCCAAGATAGAAGAAATCCATGCATCATCTTCATAATAGGAAATAACTTCCCGAATCCACAAGGGCTGAACTGTGCTAATTTGATGACATAACAGGTCAGAATTATCCCTCCTTGACAAAGCATCAGCAACAACATTATATTTTCCTTTTTTATACTGTATCGTATATCTCAACCCCAACAATTTTGTTAACCCTTTTTGATGCAATGGTGTATTAATTCTCTGCTCTAGTAGAAATTTTAGTGATTGCTGATCCGTTCTGATAATAAATTCATTGCCCTCTAAATAATGTCTCCATTTTTGAACTGCTAACAGTAGTACTAATAACTCTTTCTCATATATTGACAGGCCAAAATTCCTGGTATGAAATGGTTTGCTGATAAAAGCTAATGGTCGTTGATCTTAAATTAGTACTGTGCCCATTCCATTATAACATGCATCTGTTTCTATCACAAATGGCCGCTGGAAATCCGGTAAAGCCAGCATAGGAGCAGATGACATGGCCTGTTTGAGGGCTTGAAAAGATGCAGCAGAATCCTCCATCCAAATAAAGGCATTTTTACGAAGTATATCTGTCAAGGTTCTGGCAATAGCACCATATCCACAGATAAACTTTCGATAATATCCCATTAATCCCAAAAAACCCTACAACAGCTTGATGGTAGTAGGGATTGGTCAATTAATCATTGCATCTATTTTTTTTGCATCAGCAGCCACACCTTTTGAGGAGATCACATGGCCTAGATAAACAATCTAATTTTGGCCGAAACCACATTTAGAAAGTTTGGCAAACAATGAGTGATGACGTAGCACTTGGAAGACAGTATTCAAATGGGAAACATGTGAAGCCAAAGAGGAACTATAAATGAGGATGTCATAAAAAAAAAAACTAGAACAAAATTCCTCAAATAAGGCTTGAATATACTGTTCATCAAAGATTGAAACATTGTTGGTGCATTCATTAAACCGAATGGCATTACTCTGAATTCATATAATCCTTGGTATGTCTTGAATGCTATTTTATGACAATCCTCTTTCTTGACGCTGATTTGATGATACCCGGCACGTAAGTCAATCTTAGAAAATATGAACGAACCATGAAGTTCGTCAAGAAGCTCATCTATAAGCGGTGTTGGAAATTCGTCCTTGCATGTCATTGTGTTTAGTTGTCTATAATTAACACAAAATCGCGATTGCCCATCTTTCTTTTTGACTAGTAATACGGGCGAGGCAAAAGAACTATTACTTGGGACTATAATTCCTTCTGTCATCATTTCTTGTACTAGACTATCAATTTCCGTTTTATGAAAATAGGGGCAGTGGTATGGAGCTAAACGGAATGGCTTCGCATCAGGCAATAAAGGTATCGCATGATCATGCGATCTTTCAGGTAGAAGTCCAACAGGTACCTTAAAGATATCCTGAAATTCATCTAATAGCTCTTGTATATAGGGAGATATTTCATGGGTCTGTATATTGAAAACAGTCTATAATTGTCCCTATAATGAGTATGCTTGTTGTTGAATTCCATTAGAAAATTTCTTATCAAAGCAGATGTCAATGGAATTAACAATTGGGCTTGTGGGCAGATTGATTTTGGAGTTCTGCATTGTAATATGAAATTTTCCATTCGATAGATCAAAGGTTACAAGACTTATATAATTAATCCAATAAATGCCCAATATAATATCACTCCCACCCAATGACAACACATGGAAAGAAAAAGTGAAAACATGGTTATCCATATTCCATTGCACTGGTTGAACAACATCAGCACTATAAATTTTTGCCCCATTCGCAACAGTGACCATCAAACATCGTTTATTATCCACTAGCAATTGCAATCTATTGGCCATTGATTCATCAATGAAGTTGTGATTACTTCCACTATCTATAAGAATAGACAATTTTTTAGTATTAATATATCCAACCATACGAACAATGGAATTAGATGTAAACCCAGCAAGAGCATTAACAAAAACTTCCACCTCTTCATTTTCCAATACAGTGACTTCCTCTTCTAAATTCAAAGAAGTTGAATTTTCATCGTTCGAAGAAGATACCAACAAAAAATTCAAGGACTAATTTTTACAAATATGTCTAGGCGTGAACTTATCATCGCATTTGAAACACAAACCCAACTTTCTTTTCATGTTTAAATCAGCTTGAGACAACTTGGGTAGTTTGGATAAAAATGCAGACTCATTTTGAGTAGTACCAACATTGTTTTTCTCAGGCCACTTAGACGCAACAAATAACTTCCCTTATTTAGGAAGACATTGTATTGCTAATATTGATTGTTCTTGAAGAAGTGCAACCTCAAAAGCAAGTGAAAAAGAAGCTGGCTTATTAATTTTGACAGTGGCTTTTATTTCTTCTTTTAAACCACTAGTAAAAATTGAAATATAATAGGAATTCAAACCTTTCGATATAGTCCTTAACTGTACCAGTCTGAACTATTTTAGAAAAGGTTTCAATAGTCTCCTTAGCTGTAGAATTCGAAAACCGATGGCAAAATTCCATCAAAAATAAATCCCAATTAGCATGAGGGTAATTGGATATGAATCCTTTAAACCAAATATCAGCTTTGTCCTGTAAATGCATTTCTGCCATTCCTAAGCTAAATGAACAGGAATTTGTTGCATAAGAAAGAATCTGTTTGCTTTTCTCAACAATTCTCGTGGGCCGTCACTCGAGAAAAATGGAAGTTCCATGCGTGGTACCCTAGCTTGAGGATTAAAATCATGACGTGGACTGTCATTCAGAGGTGGATTATGAGAACTAGAGGGCACAGAACGAGCTGCAACTGGTTGTTGCATCGTTTCAGGTCGTGGAGGAATCATTTGCATAATTGCTGTCATAACAGAGTCATGTTTAGCCGAGAAATCTTGAATAAATCTGTGCATTGTTGCTTCCATCCGATCTTGAAGATGAGCTATCTGCTGAAACAATTTCTCCGAAGTTTTGAGGCAAGAAAAAACTGTAGAAAAGGAAGAATCAATTCCTTTCAATTCACCATCAATCCTGCGAAACGCGTCTTTATTAGCTTTAGCTCGGGTCTCAGTCATGGTGGAATTGTACTGCTCTGATACCAATTTGTTATGAATTGAAATCAATCAAGAAAATGGAAGAAGAAATAAATTGCATTCATGGCCGTTTACAGCAGTTCTTATAGGAGAAAAGAGAAACAACTGAAAGAAATAACGAAAAAACTACTTTCACAACGACGTTTCTCTCTTCAGCTTCTCTTTATTTATACGTAATGTCTTCATCTCACATTTATCTTGCCGTTAGTCATCTTTCATGTTAACTAACGGAACCAGCTCAACTCTTATTCATTAATTGCTGCACTTGGACGACGTGGCTTTCGTTTACGTCTTCGTTCCCAACATAGCCTTGGGCATTGCTGTAATCATAACAAAAACTCTTTCAGGAAAAAACCACAGGTAGAGGAATAAATCTACTATGAAGATTAAAATACAACTGCAAGTTTTGTGACTCTAACTTACATGAATTTATAGAGAAAATAAAACTCTAAATGAGATCTACAATGCGGGACCACTAGCCCGGCCTAATAGAATTCAGGTCACACCAAAATTTAACAATATAAATACCAATTGTTGAGAATTGAACCTAAAATCAGAAAAAAGAAAAACAGGCGAAAATAGGGACACCAAGATTTACATGGAAAACCTTTTCGAGAAAACATTACAAGCATATAAGAAATTTTCACTAATAAAAAAATTAAGGTAATATGAGTTTTGCGACTCAAGCATCAATATATAGAGTAAATAAAAAACTCTAATATTAGATATGGACCCAACCAAGTCCAACTTAAAGTTCAGTACAGCGAACTCTAAACACACATAATTTAGTGATCTTCATTAGTGTTACCCTACTCAAATTTTTAATAAAATGTAACATATTAAAGAAGTTAAAAGGTATTCAATAACAATCAAATAAAGTAAATTGGACTTCATATGAAAAAGTTTTGCAAGTTTAAAATTAATACCTTGAATAGGAGTAATCAGAGTATAATTTTTAACTTCAAAAAGTAATAAGCAAAAAGATTACATAATGACTTGTAGTAACATGATTTAACTATTGGTGCAATAAATATTTTCATCTAATAGAACTCTAACACATGTCACCTCGTTGATCAAATAGTTAATTATTGATTAAAGTATAATTAAGCATGATTAACCCTAAATAATTATGATTGATTAAGTCAATTTAAGTATCTTAATAATAATTAAATTTAATTAATTTTAATTAACTTGGGTAGTTTCATAATTATACGAAAACAATAGTTGAAATGGTAAACTTTAAAATAAAAATAAAGATAAAATAGTAAATTAACCATTAGAATTGTATTTAAATAAAATAAAAAGTGAATTAAATGCACTTAATGAGGCTGTTGAAGAAAGAAATAGAGAGCGAGGGAGTGACAGAGTGGTGTGAAGGAGATATGGAGAAAGTCGGTGAACGAGCTGAAAATTGCAAAAAAATCCAACACGAAAAGTGTTCAATATATTAAAAGGAACACATTGGAATAAAATTTTCAAGCTTATATGAGAAATCAATAAGTAATTCTCAAATTTTAGATTTTCCTGCATATAGATTAATTATGCAATAAAAGTAGTTTTTACTAAAAATTTTGGTATAGAAATGTTGTAAAAGTCCTTGTAAATGCATTTGTATAGTTCGTATAAGTTGAAAAATAAAATGGGCAAGGATTTGGACAAAAAAAAGGGATTGGCAGAATATTGTTCTCCCAAAAACAATGTTTGACGCTACAGCATCATGTTGAGGACGTCGCAGCGCTGTCAAAGGAATTCTCTAGAAAAACGGAGAATCAAGTTTGGCGCCTACAGTTTGAAGAGCATAATGTCATGGCGTGGAGATGAGTTTGGATACCAAGACATTGTATTGTAACTCATTGATGCTATATGAGGCTTTGATACCTTGACACTTAGGACAGAATGACTCAGAGCTGAGCGAGTGTTAAGGATTTTACACGCAAGTGTGTTGGACTGACTGCTCGCCTATAGAGGAGGGGGCGTGAATTAGGCAATCTAAACTTTTTTGTGTATTATTTTAATCTCTAAATTCTAAGTGAGTTATCAATAATAAATATGCAAGCAATCACAAATATAAAGGAGTTTAGGAATAGAGAAAATGCAAACCAAATTTGTTCATGCGATTCGGCAACTCCGGCCTACGTCCACACTCCAAGTTTCCACCTTGGAGATCCTTAATCACGTAACCTCCCCTGTTAGTGATGATTGACTTGTCAATCAAACCTTTACAATGACTAATTCTTAGGGTGTCACCCTTAGCTTGACTATTCACAGGATGTCACCCTCTATTTGAGTACAATGAAAATAAAAGGAAAATACAAACAAGAACCTAACTCTCCAAAATATTAAATCTCAAGTTTGGGAGTATGGAGAGTTAGGTTTGATACTCAATTTGTTGACAGAACTCCAGTATGAATTTTGGCAGTGTTTCTTTATGGTTCTCTCTTGGTTAGAATGAGCTTCAGAATGTCTTCAATATAAAGAAACCGTGAAGCCGGTCAAACTCCTCCATTTTGGTCGACCGCCTCCCGATCGTTAGAAACTAACTGTTACGTTGTATAGTCTGATCGGTCGACCGCTCGACTCTGTCCATTTTTTTGTCATGTAAATATGAAGCCACTCGACCGCTTCTTCAACTAATGGAAACCTGAGCTCTATGTCCATTTCTAGGTTGACTGATTTCCTAACACTGGTTGACCGCTTCTTCATTCTGGCTCTTTATTTAGCCAACTTATCGACCAAATCTCCATTGTTAGTCAACTTGTACTCTGTGTTTTCCACAATTTGAAGTGTTTAAGTCTCAAAACTTAACCAATAGGTACATGGACTTAAACTAACATGTTAGTACACATAAATACTATGTTTAAGGGCTATTTCTAATGAATATCAACATAAATATAAAGATAAAACAATTAAGCATAATCAAAAGATAAACTTATAATTCAATTAAAATATTCATCATCAAAACCATTAAGCCTAATGACTATTAGGCTAAAAATCTCCTCCTTTTTATGATGACAACATATTATAAGTTGCTTATTCCTAACTCTAAATATGTGTATAAAGTATTGCATAATTTGATTCTCTCCCTTAGATTATGCAATATATCTAACTTTTAGTTTCATGCAATCATGTTATTCTAACAACTTATATAAATCTCTCCCCCTTTGTCAAAATCAAATAGAAACCAATGAAGAGGAATATCAAAGTTAAAAAAAAATTCTCCTCCTTTGTCATTATTCAAAATACACAAATCATTTGAGTAAAATTAACACTCAATCTACATAATCAATTTTTCTCTCCCCCTATTGAATTATCAACAAAAATATATGGAAAGAAAGCATCACATACAAATATTATTCATATAAAAAATATTCAATATATTTTCTCCCAGTTTATCAATATGCAAAATCAAATCAATGGAGAAATCCAAAATATTAAATAAAACAATTTAATTAAACTAATTCTACCCATTTTGCATTAAACAAACATAATAATTGAGGGTACAACATTAAAACAAATCAACTATATTAACTCTCCCCCTTAATATATCAATTGTTGGAAGAAAACAAAGTCACCATAAAAAATAATACAATTTACCATTTGTTGATAAATGAAAAACCTTTAATTTTTTATAAATAGAATTATTCTAATTAAAAACTGCTCCTCCCCCTATTTCAACGTACAAATTCAAATCAAAGGAAAGTAAAAAATTATCACTTGTTGGATTATCAAAATTTTAAGCTATAAGATTCCAAATGTTAAAATCCAAATTTCATAAATGGACACCAATTTTAATAAACAAATCAAAATAGTTCACTCCACTAAAAGCAAATCCAACCAACACAATCCAAAAATCCAATTTTATGATACTAACCAATATGCATAATATGAAATCAATTTAAATCAAGAATATGAATATTAACCTATAAAGCACACTCAAAGAAGTCTCTTATTATCCACAATCAACAACACTCATTTAAAGTAGGAGAACTTTCAACCTAAAACATAGGCTTAATTCTCTTTCTTAGGAGCCCAAATTTTTTTGGGTTCTTGAGTTTTAGACTTGGTTCCTTTAGTAACACAAATAAATTTAGAACTAATCATTTTTCTATTTGATTTCAATTGATAACAAAAGGATTTATGCTCTATACAATTACAAGTATTACAAATAGATGGACAAACAAAGAAATTTTCATAATTTTTCTTTTTAACAAAGGGTTGATAGTCAATTTTGGCTTTACCAAATGTAACCATTTGTTTACCTAAAAGCATGCTCAAATTATTGCTACCATTAGTGAATTTCAAAATAATAAAATTCGAATCCTCATTTTTAGCTCTCAATTCACTAACATCAAATTCAAGAGATTTAATAGTAGCACAAGAAGTCTCATACATGCTTTTCAATTCAACAATTTAATTTTCAAAAGATTTAATCATCTCAACATGTTTTGCAATTAAATTGTCATTCTTCTTTTTCAACAAATTATATTTACGTTTAGGTACATTGAATTGGTCAAACAACTCATTAAAAACATCTAGCAATTCATTATCATCATCAATATCATCCAAATTGCTAGAAGAGTTGTGTACCTTGTCCTCTTTGGCCATGAAGCAAAAGTTGGATACCTCTTCAATCTCAGAAGAAGAATGATCATCGCTATCATCTCACGTGGCCTTGAAAACTTTCTTCTTTGAGGCTCTTGACTTCTTTTTTTCTTTGGAGCAATCATACTTAGTGTGTCTGGATTTTTCGCACCCAAAGCAAACTATCACCTTTTCCCCTTTATTCTTCTTTCAATGAAGGTTTTTATTGAACTTTCGGGTTATGAATTTGATACCTTCATCTTCATCCTCTTCCCCGAATTCACTTTGGTTGCTTGAGGAGGCTTTGAAGGCAATATTCCTTGATTTGTAGGATTTCTTCTCTTTTTGCTCATTTTCCTCAACGCCCTTTAACATGATCTTATGCATCATTTGGGACCCAATGAGTTCCTCCATTTTTAAGGATTTAAGATCACATGCATCTTGAATTGCATTTACTTTAGGTTGCCACACTCTTGGTAGAAACCTAAGAATTTTTCTCACCAACTCTTAGTTGGGAAAAACTCTACCAAGCACTTTTAAACTATTAGTAAGGTTAGTAAAATGAGTAAACATACAACTAATGGTTTCATCATTTTCCATGGAAAACAACTCATATTCATGAATAAGTATGCTTAATTTATTTTCTTTAACTTGATTAGTGCTCTCATGCGTAATTTCAAGCAATTTCCAAATTTGAAAGGCACTATCGCATACTTGAACTCTATTAAAGTCATCCATATTCAATGCACAATATAGAAAATTTATAGTTTTAGCATTCATGCATAATTTACATTTATCTACATCATTGAATTCAAAAGACAATTTTGGAATATTTATTCCATTTTTGCTCTTAACCTGTTTAAAGGGACCATTTTCAATTATTTGCCATAAGTCAAAATCTAAAGATTGTATAAAAGTTCTAATCTTAGACTTCCAATATACATTATCATTTCCATCAAAATATAAAGGTCTAACTAAATATTGTCCTTCAACATTTAAATTGAAAGCCATAATAATTTATACACTCCAAGTGTCCAATCAAATATATCCAAATAAATTTTGACATGAAAATTAAGTCAATAAATGCAACTTGAACAAAATTTAAACCAATATGCACAATATGACACAATAAGTTTATTAACCTCGCTCTAATATGACTTGTTGGACTAAATGCTCGCCTATAAAGGGGGGGTAAATTAGGCGATCTAAAATTTTTTGTGCAATATTTTAATCTCTAAATTCTAAGTGGTTAATCAATAATAAATATGCAAGCAATCACAAATATAAAGGAGTTTAAGGATAGAGAAAATGCAAACTGAACTTGTTCACACAGTTTGGCAACTTCGGCCTACGTCTGTGCTCCAAGTTTCCACCTTGGAGATCCTTAATCACCTAACCTTCCCAGTTAGTGATGATTGACTTCACAAGTGTCAATCAAACCTTAATAATGACTAATTCTTAGGGCATCACCCTTAGCTTGACTATTCATAGGGAGTCACCCTCTATTTGAATACCATGAAAATAAAAGAAAAATACAAATAACAACCCAACTATCCCAAATTTTAAATCTTAAGTTTGGGAGTATGGAGAGTTAGGTTTGACACTCAATTTGTTGAGAAAACTGGAGTATGATTTTCATAACGGGTATAACGAAAGGGTTTTGACGATCCAATATATAAAGGGTTTCAATAGTTGTAATGATTTTCATAACGAGTATAACGAAAGGGTTTTGACGATCCAGCTTTCTGGAAAGAACTCTGATACATTTGAAAAGGATTTTCCAATGATTACAAAAGAAAAGAAAAGTTTTGAATTTTAAGGCATTTTAAAAGGCTATGAAAAGTCGGGTTGTCACAGTTGGTATCAAAGCCATACTACTATCATACAATTCACCGTGGAAAACCCAGACTCATCGGGCAATGCCCCTCTAACTGTAAGTTTTCCTTTACGTTATTGAACTGTTCTTTTAAAATAATTACACCATAATGTAGAAATGTATAGAATTGCAATTGACAAAAATGTTTCCCTTAAACTTATTACTCTACCTTATGACGTGAAATCATATAGGATTATAGATGGCTAGGAGGGAAAGAGGAAATATGTCATGTAATGAGGACGAGCCCCGAGCTCCCCATGAGCAAGAGGATCATGGCCAAGACGAGGCCCTTAATCGTATAGTTGCGGTTATGCAGCAGCAGTCTCAACAAATGGAGAGCCAGTCTCAATTTATGGAGCAGCATTTCTGTTACATGGAGAGATTTATAGGACAAGACCATGGGAATGGTAATGTGAATCAATGGCCTATGCCGATTCAGCCAATTCGGAGACAAGCTTGGTGGGAAAAGTTCCAAAAACTTAAGCCTCCTTGTTTCAATGGGGGCATCTCTGGCACTACGGGGGCCGAGGAGTGGATACACTCCTTGGAAGACAAGTTCACGTATGCAGAGATTGGCGAGACTGAAATAGTTAAATGTGCCACGTATTTCCTGACCCATGAGGCACGTTTTTTGTTGGACACAATCAAGGCCTCCCGTGATGTTACCGCCCTCACCTGGGAAGACTTCAAAGAGCTGTTTAATGAGAAGTATTTGAACCATACCGTTCATACTCAGAAAATGATGGAATTCATGTGCCTGTATCTATCAGGAACTATGGTAGAGTATGCTCAGCGGTTTGAGGCCCTATCTCGTTATGTTTCGCATCTAGTGGTGACTGAAGAGCATAAATTCCATCATTTTGTTCAAGGGCTAAAAATTGAGGTTTTGGAAGGAGTCATCGGGGCTGGCACTAAAGTGTCACTTATTCTAAAATCGTGGCAAGAGCCCTAGCTGTCGAAGGAGTGAAGTTCATGGCAGCTAGACAGAGGGAAGCTGGCCAAAGAATGTGGAAGGCTACTTCTAGCTAGCAATCACGAAGTGGTCCCCCAACGGGTCGGGCATTTAAATGGCCTTCTGAGGATGGAGCACAGTAGAGACCAAATAAAAGGCCAATGACATAGGCGTCCAATGCCCCTCAACATAATGTCTATTCGAAATGCAAGAAGGTGCATCGAGGTGAATTTCTGGCTGGTTTAGAGAAGTGTTTTTCTTATGGGAAGCCAGGTCATATGGCCGGAAACTACCCGATCTGACTCGGGGGACAAGGAGGATTGGCCCCGCGAGTTTTTGCTATGTACAGACCCGATCAGGATGACGATCCACCAGTAGTAGTAGCAGGTACACTTAATTTTATACAATAATTGTGTATATATATGATTGCTCCCTTCCCTAGTTGAAGTATGAAATCCTGGCTTAGAATAAATGAGTTACATATTCCTGACAGGGACAATCTATGTTAATAAATGTGATGCGTACGTCCTATTCGACTCGGGTGCTACGCACTCGTTTATTTCCACGAATTTTCGTGCGCAAAGAAACTATTTCTCCAATAGTGTGAGCTATACCCATCCCATATTATTGTCTTTTGGTGATCGTTTGATTACCAACTGAATGCTTAAGGCCTACGCAGTAGACATTAATGGCCATTTTTTTTGGGCTGATTTGATTATTATGGACTTAAAAGCCTACGACGTTATTATTGGAATGAATCGCCTATCTACACACCACGCGATCATCAACTATTAGAAGAGGGAGGTCTACTTTTTCCCTCTGGGTGGTGAGCTGCACACCTTGCAAGGAACCAAGGAGAAAGGGGAATTTGTCATTATCTCTGCGCTGAAGGCACTCAAGTTGTTGAGGAACTGATGCGGCGGCTTCTTGATCAATGTAATCAATACTACCACAATCCCTGAGGCTAAGTTGGAGGATGTTGCAGTAGTGCGTGACTTCCCAAATGTTTTTCTTAATGATCTTCCCGATTTACCCCCAGACCGTGAAATCGAATTTGAGATCAACTTACAGCCTGGTACGGAACCTATTTCCAAACATTTGTATCGCATGGAACCAGCCGAATTACAGGAGTTGAAAGTGCAATTGGAGGAGCTGGTCACCAAGGGATTTATTCAACCAAACTTTTCTCCTTGGGGTGCACCAGTGTTATTTGTCAAGAAGAATGACGGAACAATGAGAAAGTGCATCGATTACAGACAGCTGAACAAAGTAACAATCAAGAATAAGTATCCTCTGCCAAGGATTAACGATATGTTTGACTAGTTAAGCAGTGCTTGGGTATTCTAGAAAATTGACCTTCGATCAAGTTATTACCAGCTGAAGGTTAAATCTGATGATGTACCAAAGACTGCATTCCGCACCAGGTACGGGAACTACGACTTCCTGGTTATGTCATTTGGGTTGACCAACGCCCGACGGCATTCATAGATCTTATGAACCGAATCTTTTGAGAGTATCTAGATAAGTTTATTATCATCTTCATTGACGATATCTTGGTCTATTCCTGGTCGGAGACAAAACATTGTGAACATCTACAGATGGCCTTATCTATTCTTAGCCACCACCAATTGTATGCAAAGTTTTCTATGTGCAATTTTTGGCTGAGTAAAGTTGGCTTCCTTGGCCACGTGATCTCTGAAGATGGTATATCAGTGGACTCGGCAAAAGTACAAGCAGTGATGAACTGGACACATCAAAAGAATATCAAGGATGTAAGGAGTTTTCTGGGATTGGTTGGTACTATAGGCGCTTTATTGAGGGATTCTCTAAGATAGCTCTACCATTTACCAGTCTGACAAAGAAGAACGCCCGATTATGGTGGTCCAGCGATTGCGAGAACAGTTTCCAAGAGTTGAAGCACAGATTGACAAATGCCCCTGTGCTGACGTTCCCTATGGAGAACGGCGACTTTTGTATTTACTATGATTCATCAAAGAGGGGATTCGGTGGAGTTCTTATGCAGCACGAAAAAGTTATCACTTATGCGTCCCGACAGCTTAAGCTCCATGAACAAATCTATCCCACGCACAACTTAGAGCACAACTTAGAGCTCGTTGCTGTTGTCTTTACTCTCATGGTATGGAGACACTATTTATATGGGCAGCGCTATGAAATCTACTTAGATTACAAAAGTCTCAAATATATTTCTACCCAGAAGGAACTGAACATGCGGCAAAGACGATGGCTTGAGTTCGTTAAGGACTACGATTGTGAAATCAAATATCACCTGGGTAAAGCCAATGTAGTTTTGAATGCTCTCAGCCGCAAAGTTGCTGTGATGAATGTGATATGTGAAGAAATGCCTTAAGGACTTCAAAGAGACTTACAGGAGCTTGATATGCAGATGGTTCCAATGCCATTAGAAGTGATATTGTCAAAATTGACTCTGATGCCATCTATTCTAGAGCAGATTAAAGAGGCTCAGCAAAGTGATAGTGAATGTGGGAAGTTCAAGCTGAACCCAACCCTGACAAAATTTTGGGATTTCTCTATGTTTGTAGAGGGCATAGTGAAGTATAGAGTCGGTGGTATGTGCCTAGCAATACGCCTTGCAAGCAAAGATTTTACGAGAAGCTCACTCATGTAGCTTCTTCATCCATCCTAGTTGTACCAAGATGTACCGAGATCTCAAGGTGCACTACTACTGGCCAAATATGAAGCATGACATTGTTGTCTACATGGCCTTATGTGAAATATAAACGGGTAAAAGCCAAACACCGAAGACCCGGTGGTTTGCTCCCGCCATTGCCTATTTAGAGTGGAAATGAGAGCACTTCATGATGGATTTCGTTACCAGCCTGCCCAGAACTGCCAGAAGCCACGACGTAATTTGGGTAATCATGGATCAGTTGACCAAGGTCACACACTTTCTGTCAGTATCCATGACGTATAAAATGAACCAGTTCGCTGAATTATGTCTTAAGGCAATGTTACGGGTACATGGTGTTCCAATTTCAATAGTGTTAGATCGAGACCCGTGATTTACATCGGTATTCTGGAAGAGTCTTAATAAGGCGATGGGTACTGAGCTATAATTTAGCACAACATTTCACCCGCAGACAGAAGGCCAAAGCGAGAGAACCATCCAGACTCTCGAAGATATGCTTCGTGCCTGTGTACTGGAATTCTAGACCGAGTGGGAGAAAATGTTTCCTCTGGTCAATTTCGCATATAATAATAGTTTCCAGGCCACTGTAGGCATGGCGCCGTATGAAGCACACTATGGAAGGAAGTGCAAACCTCCCTTGCACTGGGACGAGGCAGGTAAGGCTACATTCTATGGCCCAAAGATAGTACAGGAAACAGCAAAATCAATGGCCATAATCAAGCAAAGAATGTTAGCAGCCCAAAGTTGTCAAAAGAACAATGTAGATAATCGACGACGAGCCCTGGAATTTTGTGAAGGAGATAGCGTATTCTTGAAGATATCTCCTCTCAAGGGAGTCGTTCGTTTCGGGAAGAGGGGAAAACTCAACCCAAGATATGTGGGGACCTATATGATCACAAAGAAGATAGGGCTTGTTGCTTATCAATTACAGTTGCTAGACTCTATGGCAGGCGTACATGATATCTTCCATGTGTCAATGCTCAAAAAGGGTCTAGGAAATGCAGCTGTATTTAGCCCTTCCGATGATATTGAGGTTCAACCCAACTTGATCTATATAGAAAGGCCTATTCGGATTCTTGACTCCAAAGTAAAGGAACTACGATGCAAGCGAATCCCGCTAGTTAAAGTCTTGTGGCAGAACCATACGAGTGAGGAGGCCACGTGGGAGAAAGAAGATGACATGAGGGCCAAGTACCCCAAACTATTCAATAGATAAATTTTGGGGACCAAAATTTTTGTAAGGGGTGCAGTATGTAATACCCCGATAACGTTTTCTCCGTATACTCGATGTAATCAAATTTTTGGGATAATTAATGTATTACATTGCATACCGATACGTGTTAATTTATTACGTGTATTTATGGGGTAAATATTATGGGATAAAAATTAAGTATGAAAATGTGAAGAAAAGCTGAAATCTGGCATTTTACCTGAGGTTTTGGGACAATGCAGGACGACATGCATCATCCAAATTCATCCTTTGCTTCAAACTAGACATTTCGGATGCAGGCAAATGACATGCGGATGATGGTGGATGAATGAAAAATGACTCTATCCAATTCCTAGACAATTTGGATGAGACATTCAGACTATAGCGGACGATGACAAACGAATGAAAAATGAATCTGTCCAATTTCTGGGCACTTTCAGACGCATGCGGACGAACGCGAACGCATGCAGACGAATGCAGATGCATGTGGACAAACGCAGACGAAGGCAAGGACGCGTTCCTTTGTCAGAATGACAGATTCGAACGAACGTGAACACAGAGGACGCACTCCTTCATCTGAAAGTGCATTTTTGCCAATAACAGTGTGGTTTTCGGATGCACGCGGACGAGTCCTGGACGACTCCCTTCATCCAAAAGGTCCTAGTTCTACAAATAAATAGGGTTTAATTAATCGAGTTTCTTGTCGTTTAGCCTTTAAAAACGCACTCAAGAGACACGAAGTCAACTCTCCCTTGCCTGGACCACGTCAACGCCATAATTCCCCTTTCCAGATGGTGTACGTCGATCTCCCTCCAGGTATGGTTGTCGATTTAATCCATTCCTCTTCCATTTTTTTTAGTCCAGCTTCTCTTCCTGCGAGAGAGCTTTTCCCCTGCGAGCATGAGAGCTTCCTTCCAGTAGAAATTGTGAGTGTCTGTGAGTTAGTGAGAATCCTTCAGTGTAATACGTGTGAAGAAAAGCTTTGTGAGCTAGGAGTTGTTGTCCGTGAAGCTAAGGAGTGAGCTCGGAGTGCTATCCGTGATAGATTTCTTCAACTAGGCTAAGGATTGGGTATGTCTTGGTCAGTGGAAGCCCTACCCACAAGTAGTGTGCATGATTTGAGTTACATCCTTTGGTGATTATATTGCTGTTAGTTTTCTGTAATTTAATTATTGCAAATATTGAAATGAAATGCTTAGAGAAGTGATGAATGTTTACTAGATGCTTACTGCTTAAATGATAATCTCTAATGTTAAGCCCTGTAGTTGTAAAGAATGATGAACTAAGACCACGCTGCGTTATGTTAAGTAGAAATGAGCTAAGAGCTATTCCCTTGACGATGATTCTATTTATTGTCTTATTTGCTGCAATGGTAGCTTCCATATATGTTAGTGACAATATTATTATGTTGTTGTTGGTGTGGAAATCTCTGTGTTAATTGGAGTTACAGTTTCCTAAATCTGAGCATGCTTAACTAACTAGAATAATAACTGTAATCACTCCCTCGAGCATGTTTACTTAACTAGGATAAAATTGTAAGTACTCCCTTGAATTAAGCATGTCTAATCAACTAGAATGATAATGGTAATAACGACCCTTAATCTGAGCATGTTTAACTAATCTGAGCATGTTTAATTAACTAGAATTTTAAGCATGTTTAATTAACTAGACTATTAATTGTAATTACACCATTGAGCATGTTTAATTAACTAGAATAATAATTGGAACTAAGTTGTTAACCCTAGCTAAGAACAACAACGTTAAATTATGCTTTACTTTCACATGCACGTTGCCTTTAGTTCTAATTTCTTATACTTGATTCATGTGTTATCCATGTCTATTTAATGTCATCATAGTCTTGTGAAGCATGCTTTATTTGTTTGAATAGTTATTTGGCTTATGATTTCAGTTTAATAACATATTTCGATCGTTGTTTCTTTTACTATTGTGTTCTGTAAATTCAAGCATGTCATTCGCTATTTTAATCTGTTGCTATAATTGTCCGTTTAATTCTTGTCCTTCATTTATTCATTGTTCAATTATAGTTACTTTCCTTTATGTTTGCTTTTCAATTATTGTTATTGTTATGTCATATTGTATCGTCATGCATCATGCTAATAGAAACAATTAGGAAATGCCACCTTAGGTGGCATTCATAAGCATTGTGTGAGGAAAATGTTAAAAGATGAATGAATGAATGAATGATGGGGAGATGGGGGGAGGATGGGTAGTTCGGATCTAGCCTGGTAGCTAGGCTACACCCCTACCTGATCGAGAGCGGAACCAGCTACACACAGGAGGTTAGAAGCCGATCAAACTATACCATCCCATATGAGTCCTTCAATCTCCCGCTCGACATACGAGTAATGAAGGAACGAATGATGTAACAAAAAGATTGCTTTGAGGTGGTACCCATTCCAAGAAGAACTAAAGAGAGGCATAAACATATTGCATGAACTCTATTCCTTACTGGGCCTTTATGCTCACGTATTACTTTTGGTGTAGGTACATGTGCGAGAAAATGAAGAAGAGATTGAGAAGCAGGGATGAAGCATTTGCACGCGCGAGAACTTGAGGCTGGCTAGGCTTAGGAAAGTAAAAGAAAGTGTTTTGTAATTAATATGTAATGCTTTGTTTAGTATTCCTTAAATAAGTTATTTACGCTTTCGCTATGTTTTGATAAATCCGCTATATTTCTTGATTTGGCTTCCACTACATTTTGAGAAACGATTTTATAACTATAATTTTTCAATACTTTTAACGATTTTCATAATTTGTATAACAAAAGGGTTTTGATGGTCTGGTTTTTTGGAAAGAACTCTGATACATTGGAAAAGGATTTTCCGATGATTACAAAAGAAAAGAAAAGTTTTGAATTTTAATGCATTTTAAAAGGTTATGAAAAGTCGGGTCGTCACAGCAGGGATGCCACGTCCTGCTTGGGATGGCTGAAGAAGCATTTAGCCATTATAAGTTGCAAATATGTGGGTTAATGAGAGGAAGAATGGGGAGAGAAAGAAAGATAGAAAAGTTTAAGTGAAAAAGAAAAGTTGTGCAGTTGACGAAAAAGAAGAAGAAGAAGAAGAAGAAGAAGAAAGGAGGAAGAGAAGGCTTTGTCTTCAAGGAGTAGAGGTAAGAAATGATTTTGTGTGTTTTCTCTTTTGGGCTACATCACAATAGGTAGGATTTTATGTTTTTTGATAGTTTGATGCTTGTGTTGTTAGACGTTAAGTGTTGATCACGTTATTGCTTGAGGACGTATTGTTTAATGATTTTTCAATGCTTTGATGTGTGTGTTTTATAGAATTTAAGTTAAATGATCATGTTCATGCTTTGAGGATGTATTGATGATATGCTAGATTTTATTAAGTTGTGTAATCATGCTCATGCATCATGATTTTTAAGAGAAATTATACTCATGCATCATGATTTTTAAAAGAAATTACGAAACAGTTTTACATGCATACATTTTATATAAGAAACATGGAAACTAAAATAAATGTACGAAAAGAAAATAAGTAGGGTTTAAGTTAGGTTAAAGTTCACCACTCACTTCTAAAATGTTAAGAAGGAAAAAAACAATATAAGTTCACCGTTATGGTATAAGTTCACCATTATGGTATAAGTCCACCGTTATAATATAAGTTCATCATTGATCAAAGTTCATCACTCTTCCTAAAGTATTAAGAAGAAAAGGAACGGTCGAAGTTTACTATTTTGGTCAAAGTTTACCATTGATTGAAGTTCATCACCCTTCCTTAAGTGAACAAATGTTAAGAAGAATGTGTAATGGCTAATGCTCACCATTACACTCAATGTTAAAATGTTAATAAAAAAAAGGGAAAACTAAAATGGAAAATGTTTTATGAAATGCATAGCATGTTCATATTGCATATCTTTTCTTACTAAGCATTAGACTTATAGAATATGTCTTGTGATGTAGGTAAGCATGAAGATAATGAAAGAAATGAGCAGTCGATGGAGGATTTGCTCGTTGCGAATTTGGTGGCTTGCTAGGCTAATGAGAATGTAAATGTTTGAAGTTTAGGAAATGTAATCGAACAAAATATATTTAAAGAAATGAATTTTATTTAGTCATTATGGTTACTTCCAAAGGTTTTGTTTTATTAAGCAAAGTCTTCCGCTACACTATGTTTTGAAGATAAAATGTGCTTAAAATTGTTACATTTTAAAATGTATGAAAAACTGGGTCACCACATTTGGTGAGTTTTTACAACCTCGCTGGGAGTTAACTTCACAAGGAAGAAAGTGAGAAAGCTGTAATAGAAGATAATTTGTTCCACTCTCACAAAGAATAAGCAATCAAAACATAATTCAATCTGAATGGAATTAGTGTTTTTGCCATGAAGCAAAGAAAAAGCACGATGGCTATGGTTTTTTTATCCATCAAAAATCCCCTACATTCAACTTGAAATGAGCTTAAATAACCATACATAACTTAGAAGTCAAAATTCAAAAAGTTACCTGTCAAAACAAACCCTAAACCTTAACAATAAATGCATTAAAATTGAACTACCAACATTTGGTAAAATTGACCATTACTTGTCAAGCATGCAAATCCCTTCCTTTCATGGAATTACTGAACTTGAAATCACTTTTGGCATGCAAATGAGGCCTTTAACTCATTGTTTTTAAGTCAAGTATCATCCTTGGCTAGACCTCACAAATAATATTTATACTCGAACTTGGGCTTCTAGCAAAATTATAGCTCTCTTTTTAGTGTCTATTTGACGTAGCAAACAAACTCCAATATTAACAAAAAAACACTAATCTAGAAAGCTTGAGAAGTAAACTACAATCTTTAAGAAAAATACTTTTTGATATGAGACTGTTAAGGCTGTCAAATACTCCAAATACTGCTCAGGGTCAGATTATTAACAGTTTTTGATTGCTTTATAAATCTCTTAATCTTGTGCTTGAATTTCCACTTATGTTTTATCTTGAATAACTCTAGGACCATTTGAAATGCTTAATGGATATAATGAATATTTTGAATACTCTTTTCTCTGTGAACACCTACAAAATAAATACTAAAATTATGGTTAGTAAATGTTCCCTCTTAATAGTGAGCTGTTGGATTTGATGGCACATCAACTTGTCTATTTTAAATTAATAAAAACTCACTTAATTCCCTAGTACACTTTTACCTTTGAATGAACCTTTTGAATACTCAATGTATGGAAATTCTTCTTTTTAATGTAGTTACCCATGAATTAATTCCATCGAACCCCCAGATAACGATTACTTCATGACGGAATTAAATTGCAAACAAATTGAAAGATGATAAAAAAAAAAGTTGACATGTTGAATGTAAAGCTCATGAAACAGAATAATAAATAATAAAGAAGTAGAAAAAAAAAGGGAAAATGACAAACCAACCATTGTACTTTATAATCAATGAAAAGTCAACCACTAAACTTTTTTGCTAACAAATTAACCACTTAACTATGGGAAAAGTTGCTACTAACATTATTGTCACGTTTGCTATTAAATGCTATAATTGCGAGCCACCGTGGCTCGTCTAATAATCTGTCGCGGCTCAACGTATTAAAAAAATAACCTTTCAATATTGATAGCCCGCTGCGGATCATAAATGATCCACCGCAGGTTGACAGTAAACCGTAGCGATTTAATACTAAGCCGCCACGGGTTTACTATAAACCGCAGTAGTTTAATACGGATCCACCGCAGTTCATCATGCATCAATCTTTATTCCTCTGCCCTACTATCTAAGAATCGATCATGCACTTTGGTGAGTTCATCGTGAACCATGATATTCTCAGCGAACATTCGTACTCTCAGACCTTCGTTCCACACTGTGTATCGATACCAATGAATTCCCGCTCAAAGAAAATGATGCTCAAGCGAAAGGATGGTCCGTCGCAAACTCACCCAGAACCATAGGCATAAATGATGCAATCTGCCCGTGAACGCCGTCGGCTTGCAACTGACCTCATCGGTCAATTTCACCAGCCTGTACCAACCATAGTATAAGATGGAGCACCCGTGGCACTAGGAGCAACCACTGCGATGCAAGATGGAGCACCCGCTGTGCAAGGAGGAACTACTATGGGGCAAGATGGAGCACCCGCGGCAATGGGAGCACCCGAGGCCATGGTGCAAGCTGGAGCATCCGTGGCAAGTCAAGATGGACAAGCCGCGGCAGGTGAAGATGGAAGAATTGAAGATGAAGCCGAGGTTGAAGCACAACCTCAACCTCAACTGCAGCCTCAACAATGACTGGCAGGAGGTGCAGTGGTCCGTTTCTAACCCATTGCATCGGGTTTCCACTCCCCACTCTTCAAAATAGCCTACGCCATGGAACGGTATGAAGCTAATATTAAACACCGTTTTATTATTATTTCTAGAAGAGTAGATTTCAAGTCTTTGGCTGAGTTGGAAATTGAACAATTGTTTAAGGGGACTGGCTTGGCCGGTTTGTGCCGATTGGGTGGAAGTTACTGTGAAAGGATTGTGAAGATGTTTTATGCAAACACATGTACATCCTTTTTTTAAATGTGCTGATCTCTAGGTCAACACGCACCAAGATTCTAGGATTACACCTACGAATCTCCTTGGCATAAGACCATAAGAGCTTGTATTGCTCATTGCCACGCTCTTCGTTAATTTTCTTTGCTGCACTTCTTGCCATTCTAGCAAGGATGGGTGTGATGTTGACATTCAAGTCCTTCCTGACTGTCTCAATTATGGAAAAAAGGTCATAGTCGGTTTGACTTTTAAATCTATCCAAGTAATGCGTTGCCACCCATTTGGTAGAGGCATGACGGCTTTCCATCTTTCTCAAGCAAGTGTGAACGTCGTTGTAGTACTTTATTTGAAACATCATTTCACCTTGCATTTTTTAAGTGTGTATCTGCCATGTGCATCCTTCCTGGCAGACAGCCCACAATCAATTAGCGTCACTGTGGGTGAATTTTATCCTGTACCAATTCTTCAACACATGATTGACAATTTCTTCTTTAATTTTATTCAGTGAACTATACATCTTGCCAAGACCCATACCAGCGAACGTGCATTCTGCTTATGCTGGGAGTCTAGGCGGCCATGTTCATCTCTTCGTCACTACTAGATTCGCATATTGAATGGAGCTCCTCCTCGTCCTGCTCGTGTAGAGTTGCAGAGACGGAATGCAACACTATAGCAGCTTCGTCTCCAATTACACGTACCCTGTTGGCCAAAAATGTGGACGTGGGCCCGATTTCAACTTGACAGTTAATAACAAACTCCTCAACACTCTGAGATGCCTTTTGGTGTTCAACAAATACTTCAACTTTGCCAAAATACGGTTCACTTTAGCTCTCAGAAATCTCTAGGTTTCGCTAATAGCTGACAAAATTGCGAGGAGTGTACTGTGAATTTATATAAGACAGACGAGGCATGATGAACCATAGCGGAACAGTATTAATCCACAACAGTATATAGTCAACCCGGGACGGTCGTATATGATCCACAGTGGGCCATCATATTATAACGTTATTTTTGTAAAAATATTGGGTCGCGGTGGATTAGTAGACGACCCGCCGTGGCTAGAAATTTGCAAACATGACAGCGATGTTAGCAGCGGATCACATACGACTCGCCGCGGGTTGATAATAAACTGTGGTGGATTAATACTAATCCGCCATGGGTTGACTACAAACCGCGAAAGATTAATACTGATCCGCCGCGGGTTGACTATAATAAATGAAAAACATGTGCTTACACCCACCACTTCAATGGCTACCTTTGGTTGGAAGGCACCACTCCATACTTGATATATTGTGAGATTACTCACCTTCACAGATTTTTTTTACCCACTAAAAACTTAAAGAAACTGAGGTACAGAGTTCCTTTATCCAACTTTCACGAATGGACAAAACAACACCACCACAATCAGTTATAAGTAACCGAGAGGGAGGAGAGTCTTGTAAGAGCAAAACAATTCTATTTTTCTTTGGATTTCCAAAAGTACTTTTTGGCAGCCACAAAAGGGGTATATATACCCTACAAAATAAGGAAAAGCCCTAAAGAAAAGACCAAGAAAGGGCATTCCCTGAAAAAAGACAAAAGTCACTCGGCTAAGTGTGCACTAGTCGAGTGATTAAAATATAAAGCTTATAGTCAATATTAAAAGGTTAACAAAGAGATAGAAAATAACAACTACAAATTTAAGACTTGCTATGCTTCAATCTTTAGGACATCAACTGAATGTCCAGCTTCAATTGTCTTTGATTTTGAATCCAAGAAAGTGTCTTCAACCTCCCATATGAGCATATGTTTAGGCATTAATTCATACATGGGATTAGGAGTCTCCTCTAAATTTCTTTGCACTCCAACTCCTGCAAAATATAGAGAAATGTAATAGTTTGTTAGCTTCCTTTTTTGAGACCTAGTGATAGGTCGGTGTGGCACATCAATATATCAAATTTTCTATTTAATATATCACAGAATAAGGGTTTTAAAAACCATGATACATATGTAAATATAATAAAAGAAACTCATATCTCAGCGAGAATAAAATTTTTTAACTTAAGACAAAATCGATCTCAAAATCCTCTCTAAAACACTAGGAATAATAGATGGGACTTGTTTGTGCAAAAATAAATACACTCCATGCAAGTGCACGTGTCGCAAAATAAGTAATAAAGAGTAAGTAGAGTATCAATCTCACAAAGACAATTTGACACAATTTTTATCTAAGTAAAACAATAAAATAATAATTATAATAGTTTAGCATGATGATATAGGTGCAGTGTAATTAAGATTAAACACAATTGAGTAATGGAGATGTTCAAATTATAAAGAAATTGTTCGGAATTGATTTCTCTCCTTATGTGAGTTTTACTACAATCACTTTTGTAACGTCCCCCGGTGCTCCCAGTACAATATTGTCCGCTTTGGGCCGAAGCCCGCACGGGTTTGTTTTTGGGGTTAGCCCAAAACGCGTTGTACTAGGTAGGAAGGGGCTCCATGCTTATATACCATGCATTTTCTACTCTCCCAAACGATGTGGGATTGTGCCTCCCTGATATGGGCCGGACCCACAATTGGGCCTTTCCTGGCCTTCACAGGGCGGGATGCCACAACTTTAGAGTACTACAATCAGTCGAATGACTAGAATTCTCTTTTTAATTCAAGACTACGTCGAGTTGTTTGATAATTTTCTTAAATAATTTTTTCCAAACATATGAAATATAAATATCTCAGAAAATACAAATTAACATCATTCTAACTTGACATGCAATAAAAAAAATATATGTAAATGTTATCCTTATACAATTCAATATTAATCTTTAATTCTTAATTATCGATACATACAATAGGAATACGAGTAATTATTTATGGTCATCGACACTAAATAAATTAATCATTCAAAGCATATTAAATTATTCAACTTAAACTGTGCAACAAACTTTAGCAACAAAATAAACTCACAAAAATTAGTATTTTCTCCTCCTAACCAATAGAAAATCTTAGCCCATAACTAAAGCAAGATTCATCATATTTAAACTAGAATTTAACATTAAAAAAAGTAGAAAAGTATATAGAATCTTTTATATTATCCTGTTGTTGTCCTAATGTGCCACGAGAACCAATCACGAGATCTCAGGCAATGAAGGTAACCAATTATTATAGTTCAATTTATTTTGTAGAAAAAATGTGGCTAGAGAGCTTGGAGGAGCCTCCAATCTACAAGGATGAATAAATGTCAAAAAAAACATTTTCATTTGGAATCATCAAGTCTAAATTGAAGTCAAAGGCGAGTACAATTAAAGGGCTCTTTGAAGTGAAGTAATATTTATTTATTTATCTATTTAATAGACTTTTTTGTGTGACACACGACAAGGTGTTTTTCCTAGAACGAGTAGTAATCTTTGTAAGATTATTTTCATAATTTCGTTTTGCACTTGTAAACCGTAATTTTGGAGAAGATATTTAAGCTCACCTTAGGGTTTCTTCCTAGGCAATTTTGAATCAGAAAAATAACAAAGCTTAGCCTCTTTCTCTTTGTTCTTCAAGAGCAAAAACCCATAATTCGCTTGATTGTTCTCAATCATCGATTTTTGTCCTAGTTTCTAATTCTTCGTGAGAGTTGAATTAGTAATCATTTTACTGCAACTTCTTCATTTCACTCATGGAACAAATTCACTACAGAGTTGTTGAAGCTCACAAATTGTCAAGTTGGAGTGCTTTCTTCTTTTGGAAAAGATTTGTCTTGGAATAGGAAGTTGTAGATTTTAACGGCTTACTAACTAACTTGAGGATTTGTGTTTCGTTAATTATCTCTTCGTTTTGGTAGTGAGAATTCAGTCACTTAGGGAGTTAAAAGTGACCAAATTTTTGAAAAGAAAATCATTGGGAGTTCAAAATAAAAGATTACGATTGAGAATTAGCGAATTACCCCAGAATGGTGACGATTATAGAATCAAGGCCTCAATTTTGTTTACATCTGGTCATCCACCACTTGAATACTGGTTGCCTGCACATAGTCCAAAATTGACGCTAAAGAGGATTCCGTTCGACTGCTCTGCATATCCGATCGAGCGCAAATTGTCCAAAAGCAATACTAAAAGACTTTGGTCGACCACTTCTACGTATTTGGTTGACTGCAAATCGTTTAGAAGCATGCTTTTTGAATTTGTTTGTTTTCTGAATGACAGCTCCACCACAGGTTAACCACGTGCTTCCATAACTCTCCTAAACTCTACCTGAAGCGCATCATGTCCGCGCCTCCACCACAGGTTAACCACGTGCTCCATAACTCTCCTAAACTCTATCCAAAGCGCATCATGTCCAATGTTGCAGCAATCGATGTGTCCAGTTATAGCAGCCCGCCCTATGAAGACCAGGAAAAGCCCAAGTGTGGGTCCAACCCATATCATAGGGGCGCAATCTCATATCGCTTGGGAGAATAGAAAATGAATGGTTTATAAGTAAGGTTCCCCTCCCTACCTAGTACAACGTGTTTTAGGCTAACCCTAAGAACAAAACCGTGTGAGATTCGGCCCAAAGTGGACAATATTGTATTGGGAGCACCTACGAACGTTACAAATGGTATCAGAGCAAAATCTCAACCAGAAGTGTGGCCGACGAGGATGTCGGGTCCCCAAAGGGGGGGGGGGGGGGGGGGAGATTGTGGCAGCCCGCCCTGTGAAGGCCAAAAAAGGCTCAAGTGTGGTCTGGCCCATATCAGGGGGGCATAATCCCGTATCGCTTGGGAGAGTAGAAAATGCATGGTTTATAAGTAGGGTTTCCCTCCCTACCTAGTACAACACGTTTTGGGCTAATCCTAATAACAAAACCATGTGGGTTTCGGCCCAAAGCGGACAATATTGTAGTGAGAACACTAGGGACGTTACACAAGAATTATTATCGTGATGAACAAAAATTACAACCAGAGGGGTCTGCTATCCTTTGTTCATTTTTCTCCGGCTTTCATCGTCAAAAAAACTCTCCTTTCTGTGCTATATCTTCCTCTCGTCACGCCTCTAATTCATTTTTCTTCTAGAGTTGTTATTCCCTCTTTAGAAGTTTTTATTTTCTATTTAATTCTAGAACTTATTTTTTTACTTTTTATTATGGAAAGGAGTTTTTATTTTCCTTTTAATTCTAGACCCTTTTTTTTAATTTTTATTATTCCTTTCCATATCGGATTTCCTTTCCACTCTTCTCACCATCAAATTTGCTTTAAATTAGCATCATTTCTTTCCTAAATTTCCCCTTATCAGAGCCGTCTTTCTTGTCATCTTTCCATTTTTCTTTTCTCTTTTTATTCCTAGAATCTTTCAATTGATAAACACTTCATTCTCTTTCACATCCAGATTTCCATGTAAGCTCTTGCATAAAAAATAGAGAAAATGACAAATTAACCATCATTGTTTGCGATCAGAAACAAGTCAACCACTATCCTCTATTTTCTAACAAATTAACCACTGATGTATGGAAAAATGACAAAGCCAACATTGCTATCACGTTTGCCATTAACAAGCTGATGTGGAGTCGCGGTGGTTCATAGACAAACCGCTGCGGCTCAGTGATTTTCCAAGAAAAGAAGGCCAAATTTGGCATGAACTGCCACGGTCTCTCAAGACGCCACCGGGGTGTCTCGAGACGCCGAGGCGGTTTGTCTTGTTAAATTTGAGGGTTTAAACACATGATTTTGGACCCAATAAAGGGGGTCATAGGGTAAACCCTATGACAAGTGATAGATCTCTAAGAGAGCTTTGATTTGATACCTTTTGGAGCCAATTCTAACACCTGTAGCCAAAGTTATGGTCTTTTGAAGTTGAAGAGGGTAAAAATCTAATAAAAAAATTGGATTCGTAAAACATATACATAGGGACTTTAAAGTAGCCATGAAACTCTAAAAACTGAGAACTGCTGTGAACTTCGAAGTAGCCATGAAAAACAGAGAGTTTCATGGCTACTTCAAGTCCCTATGTATATGTTTTACGAATCCAATCTTTTTATTAGATTTTTGACCTCTTCAACTTCAAAAGACCATAACTTTGGCTACAGGTGTCAGAATCGGCTCCAAAAGATATCAAATCGAAGCTCTCTCATAAATCTATCACTTATTAAGGTTTAGCTTGTGACCACCGTTTCTTGAGCCCAAAATCACGCGTTTAAACCCTCAAATTTGCGATCAAAAATTTTTAACAAGACAAACCGCAGCTATTCGTCATTAAAGCGTTAACGGCAAACGTGACAGCGATAATAGCGGCGTCAATTTTTCATAGTTTAGTGGTTTATTTGTTAGAAAAAAAAAAGGATGATGGTTGGTTTGTCACCAATAGCAAAGGATGATGGTTGATTTGTCATTTTCCCTAAAAAATATTATTCTTGCCATAACTCTACACCAAATATTAGTTGTATCATTAATATCACATAAAATAGATTATTTTTTGAAAAAACATGATGTTGTAGTGTGCCAAGACACTTTATAACAAAAGTATAAGTTTTTATTTATTATATTACCAGTTTCCAATAATTTCCACTTGCATAATAACTCTTTTTCAAGAGTTATCAATTTTTATATGGGGAATTGAAACCCAAGCCGAAGCGATACGACAATTGAAAGATGAAAAATTTTTATTAAAACATACTATAAGGTCAACCAAACTCCATTATGGTAGTTCAGATTAACAGTCACGGTTGACCAAACCATCATCATTATCAGTCGACTGAACTCCATACAGTGGTCAACTAGAGACATCAAAATGACATATCGAGCCACGGATTTTGCAAAAACTCCATAATTTTGCTAACTTTCACCCCAGTAACCTTACATAAACTATAAATTGACCAATATAATCCAAAACTAATTAAAGATTTCAAGTTTTCAAAACTCAAAATCCAAATCTGACAAATGTTCACAAAACTAATAGAAAAACAAATAAAATTGAACCTTAGATTCAACTTATCCTTGAAAATCCTTAAAAACCTAGTAGATCATGACATCAAAAATATAAATCAAATATTGAAAACTCTTTGTTTCTCCCTGAACTCTATCTCTCTTCCTCTTTCTTGGTCTCTCCTCTACGTGGAAAGGAAGAGGAAATTTCCTTCTTTTTTATAAAATTTTATGTTATATTTTAATTAATTATTTAATATATAAAATATAATAATTATTTTTTATATATTAAATAATTCATTTAATAACTAATAATTAAAAAAATTCAAACCTTGTCAAAATTTCTATCCTATTAACTTCAATTTATTCAATACTATTCAAAAAGTTTAACAATTGAACAACTTTAATTTTTACCAGTTTCATGGTTTGATCAAAAATTTATGTGTTCAAAGGTTTATGGATTACAAAAATTCAAGTAAACACGAAAATAAAATAATCTCAAAAAACGTAAAAAAAATTACTCCTAAATTTTAGGGAAAATGACAAATTAACCATCACCGTTTGTGATCAATGACAAGTCAACCACTATCCTTTTCTTCTAACAAATTAACCACTGACGTATGGAAAAATGACAAAACGAACATCGCTGTCACATTCGCTGTTAACGTGCTGATGTGGAGCCGTGGCGATTTGTATACAAACCATTGTGACTCCGTGATTTTCTAGAAAAGAAGGCCAAATTTGGCTTGAACCGCTGCGATTCATCCAGGAATCGCAGCAGTGTCTCAAGAGACTGCCACAGTGTCATCATAAACCGCAGCGGCTTCTTGACACTACTTCGAATTGTATAAGTACACAGTAACTCCTCGCGATATTCTCAGACATTTTGTCAACGATTAGCGAACCCTAGAGATTTCTGAGAGCTGAAGTGAACAGTATTTTGGCAAAGTTAAAGAATATGTTGAAAAGCAAATGGTGTCTTTGAGTGTTGAAGAATATGTTATTAACCGTCAAGTTGAAGTGGGGCCCACAGCCACATTTTTTGCCAATGAGAATGAGGTACATGGAATTGGAAATGAAGCTGCAATTGTGTTGCATTCTGTCTCAGCAACTCTATATGAGGAGGACCTCCGTTTATTATGTCAATCCAGTAGTGACGAAGACATTGACATGGCCGAGAGTAGGCCTAGACGCCTACCACAAGCACAACACACCTTCGCTGGTATGGGCCTTGGCAAAAAAGTATAGTTCATTAAATAAAATTAGAGAATAAATTGTCGATCATGCGTTGAAGAATGGGTACAAGATAAAATTCACGCACAATGATGCTCATCGGTTGAGGGCTGCCTGCTAGGAAGGATGCACGTGGCTGCTGCATGCCTCAAAAATGCAAGGTGAAATGACGTTTCAAATAAAGTTCTACAACGACGTTCACACTTGCTCAAGAAAGATGGAAAGTCGTCATGCCACTGCCAAATGGATGGTAACGCATTACTTAGACATATTTAAAAGTCAGGCCGACTGGGACCTTTCTTCTATAATTGAGACAGTCATGAAGGACTTTAACGTCAACATCACACCCAGCCTTGCCAGAAGGCAAGAAATGCAGCCAAAAAAATTAACCAAGGGGATGGCAATGAGCAATACAAGCTTATATGGTCCTATGCCGAGGAGATTCGGAGGTCTAATCCTGGAAACTCGGTGCGCGTTGACCTAGAGATGAGTGCATTTAAAAGGATGTACATGTGTTTGGCTGCATGCAATATGGCCTTGGGGAACTGTGGTAGACCGGTTATTTGTTTGGACGGTTGCCACTTGAAGGAAGCGACTTCAGGCCAGCTGCTCATTGTTGTCACCATCGACGGGAACGATGGAATGTATCCTATTGCTGTAGCAGTGGTTGAAGCAGAAAATAGGGCTTCTTGGAGCTGGTTTCTGGAATTGTCGCTTTGACGATCTAAACACCCCGAGCGACAATGGGTGGACAATTATTTCTGACCAACAAAATGTGCGGTTGATTGCTCTTGCCTTCTATGCTTATATTATGTGTTGTGTATCAATGTTTGACTCATACTATGAATCTTTGTAGGGGCTAGTGCCAACTGTCAGAGAGGAGGCAGGACAAGCAGACCATCGATTTTGCATCCAACACCTGTATGGCAATTTTCAAAAACAATTTAAAGGCAAGTTATTAAAGGATGAAATGTGGGCCGCATCTAGAGCTACAACAAAGACACAGTTTGAGAGATAGATGGCGAAGTTATTTTTGCTTGACCCAGTAGCCCACAACTATCTACGAGGAATAGATGTGACATGTTAGGCCAAACATGCCTTCTGCTCCATCCCCAAATGCGACTTAAGCCTCAACAACCTCAACGAGTCCTTCAACACCTGCATCCTACCAGCCCAGGACAAACATATTCTAAGTGTGTTCGAGATCATACAAAAGGGCATTATGGGTAGGATTGTGAAAAAAAATGAAAAGATGGCTCGCTCGACGAACCTTTTGTGTCCGCAGATCAGCAACCAGCTGGCCAAACTACAACTTTTCGATCGAAATTGGAGACCCCAATTTTTAGGAGCTGCCCAGTTTGAGTTCAGCAATGGTAACAAACAATACTCTGTCGATTTGGACAGGCGTACTTCTACCTGTTACCGGTGGGAGTTGACTGGCATCCCGTGTGTCCATATAGTCCCATGCATTCACTTCACGAGGAGATCTCCTGAGAAATTTGTACATGTGTGCTATCACCGAGAAACATACATGGCGCTCCCACTTTGTCCACCCCATTAATGGAAAAATTGAGTAGCCTCTTGTGACGCATCTTGATCCAATTATCCCACCGCCATTTAAAAGGCTTCCAAGAAGGCCTCAAAAACGTAGAATACGGGATATGGACGAGACCCCAAGCTGGACAGTGCTGCCCATAAGACATATGAACATGACATGTGGGCAATGTGGGGGTGTGGGCCACAATTCCCTCAGTGTGAAGGTGGAGGCGAGTCCAGTGCAGGGGCCAGCAGAGGCAGAGCCAGAGGCTGTAGAGGAAGGTCGGAAGGCACATTTATGGGTCTCAGAGTCCCCGAGACACAGTCTGCCATAGTCCCCGAGATAGTCCCCGAGAGAGTTTATGAGACAGTTCTCGAAATAGTTCCTGAGACGCAGGTGAGCCCATTATCACGTTTATGTTATCAAGTGTTATTTGTATTATGCTAATTTCATTTGCAATGTGTTCTGCAGGACTATGATGCACAAGGTCCACAAACACAAACATACACAAATGTGGACTTTAACCTTCCGCGATACATTGGTTTGATAGATTAGGTTTGATATATATGTGATTGTATTATATGCTATCGTTGTAAATTTTGCATTGATAAATTTGAATTGGTTTCATAAATTTGAATTGATAAATTTGAATTTGTTTCATCAATTTGAATTGATATATTGGTTCCATACATTTGGTTGTGGAGGATGAATAGAAATTGATTACATGTACCATAATGAGCCGCGGTGGTTTGTGCAGCGCCGCGGCGGCTTGCTCACAAACTGCAGCGGCTTGCTCACAAGCCGTGGTGGTTGTTATGCACAGCTTGCTAAAATTGTTGCAATGAATTCACCCAAGTTTCTCCATACACTTGTCTTTAATTATCTACTTGATTTAGTTCATGCAGGATTTACTTTTCACTTATCCTCATCCCAATTTATAAAAATTTTTCTAAAGTCTCCATTGTTTCTTTACTCCCCCAAAGCTAATGTAATACCTCGATCCTAATTTTCTCGTATACGCTATGTAATCGGATTTTTGGGGATAATATATGTATTACATGGCATACTATTATGTGTTGAATTATGGCGTATAATCGTGGGGGGATATGACGGGATAAAAGTTTAGTAAAAAATGTGAAGAAAAAGGGGGATTTCGGTCTGTTCAGACGCCTGCGGACGACATTGCGGACGTGAAGTGTCGTCCGTAACACACTTGGAACTTCACCTCGACTTGGGACGACATCGAGGACAAGATGACGCGTCCTAACTTCTGCATGACGGTGGACTTGCAGGCGACCTTGCGGACAAGGAAGACTGCATCCGCATCAAATATATCCAAGTCTGGAGACTTTCGGACGATCTTGGACGCAGGCAGACGTGAGGAGAACTCGTCCGATTTGACTCTGTCCTAATCCTGGACACTTTCAGATGACTATGCGGATGAGGCAGATGCAGGAGATGTCGTCTGATTTGAATCTGTCAAACGTATGGACAGATTCGGACGATACATGCGGATGGTAAACAGCGTCCACAAGACAGCTACGGATGGTACGGATGAAGGTGGGGTTGCCATTTCCAGTCCGCGGCCACATTTTTGGCATGAAGATTTTGTACATGTGAATGACTGTAGACGAGATCAAGGCATTCGCACTCGTCTAGAAAATCACAGACCTGCGTAAATTTAGGGATTTAAAAACCGACAGCCTGTCGTATAGTCCACTACTACACAATCTCCAGCAAAGAAAAACGCTCCCAAACAAGGATCGCCCAACTCTAGCTCCAGCCTAGGCAGCTATCATCCCTCCCCTCTCCTATGTGATGATTACCTAGTAAGACCTTTTTATTCTCCGATTCGTTCATTCCAGTAGAGTTCAGCTCCCCGCATTCTTCTCCTCTCCTCTCCTTCGCCCAGCTTCTACTCCTTTCGTTTAGCTAAGTGTAGTGTTGCAAGGAGTGGAGTTCAGCTGTCCTTGCTAAGTTTACTTCAACATTTAGGTAAGGAAATGGGTAGTCTTGACCAGTAGAGGCCCTACCCACAAATATAATGTGAGTGTGTGTTAACTATGATTGTTGAGACTCTTGACTTCCGTGACTTTTTTTGATGATTGACTCTGTTATTCCATTTATGCCTTGGATGATTTTATTGTCTATGAAAGAGTAGGGATAAAATTTGTAGAGCTCTTAAATAATGCTCTGTTGTTGTTTTCCTACGAATTTCTTACTGCCTTTATTCTATCTCTAACTCATTTTATAACTTACTGCTGAATTCATTTGACATTTTGCTACCACTGTTATGTGTTGCTGATTGAAAGTAGGTGTTGACAGGTTAGTATAAGAAAGTATGAATGAGAATGTAGAAACGAATGGCTTTAATTATACACTTTCATCTTGTTGAACCACCTATTTACTTGCTCAACATGCCTATCACTTGCTCATTTCTCACTTCAACACGTTGGATTGTTAAATCACCTCTTTACTTGCTCAACATGCCTATTACTTGCTTATTACTTGTTTTAGCGAGCGTTTCTTGTGTAAAGCATGTTAAATTCTTGATAGTGCAAGTGTGCTCACAAGCATGTTTCTATTGACTTCGTATTTGCATGACATCATGTTTTATATCGTAGTAAAATCCCTCCGCTAATATGTATTATATTTTAGCATGTTAGTTAGCAATTTCGTTAAGGCAATTAATAAAGAATGATAGTTGTCACTTGTTTAGATTCCGGCATGAATAACTTAATTATTCCGTTGTGCGATAACATGCCTTGTTGGCGTCTATATGTTCATTTTCTTTGTAACCGTACATCGGTTGTGATATGCTTCCGCCCTTTTGTACGTAAAGCATGATCGTTTACTTTCCAATGTATACGCTTCCTTGTTTAAATTCCATATATGCTCTATCGTTTACTTTCCAATGTATACGCTTCATTGTTTAAATTCCATATATGCTCTTTCGTTTACTTTTCAATGTATACGCTTCATTGTTTAAATTCCATATATGCTCTATCGTTTACTTTCAATGTATATGTTTCATTGTTTACCTTCCATGTATGCTTTATTTTGGTGTCTTCATGCATCATGTAACAGAAACAATTAGGAAGTGCCACCTTGGGGTGGTGCTCACATGCATTGGAAAGGAAAAACAATAAGAAAATGCTAAGAGAAGTAGAAAAAGGGAATTGGGGGTGGATGGGTAGCGGGTCTAGTTTGTAAACTAGGCGGAGCCCCTCCCTCATAGGGTACGGGAGTTCTAGTTTACAAGAAAAAGATTAGGTTCGATCATTATGCCATTGCACGAGAAAAACCTCCCAATTCCAGCTCGACGTACAAGTAAAAAAGGAAAGAAAGAAAGTAAATAACAAATGGGTTGGGTGGCCCCCATCCCAAGGGAAACTAAAGAGAGAGGCATAAACATAAGCATTTTCCCCATTTCCTTTACTGAGTCATTGGCTCACGTCCTTACTTATGGTGTAGGTAATGAAATGGTAATACCAGGTGCTGAGGACGAGGCCTTCCCGATGGGGCCTGCGGATTATCCAGAGGAGATACGACCCGAGTAGACTGATGGCTCGAATAAGATGGAAGAAATGGTTTTGTAAGGGTTAAAATAGTAAGCACGTTTTGTAAAACATTAAACCATGGTCCCTATTCGTATTTTGAAAATATGATGCTTTTAATCCTAAACTTTTGATATGTTTTGAATTATACTACCGGGTGATAAATGTTTGACTAAACGGTTTTTTATCACGTTTCCGCTATTTAATCATTTAATCTCATTTCCACTATAATCCTTGAATAAATCAATGATTTGATTTTCCACGATTTAAACGGTTTTAAGAAAAAGGGGTAGTAACGATCGGGGTTAAGAGGCACTTTGATTTTAAAGGGATTTCAAACAAAGGTTTGACACACTTAAAGTTTGAAAATTTTAAACGCACCTTTAAATGAAATAAAGTAGAAGGTGAATGAAACCTGGGTCGTTACAGCTAATCTCATACATCCTGCACAAAATCTCAAGCATTCCAATATCATCCATCTTTTATCCTTTCTACTATTCATCTTTCATCCAACATATACTCTTTAATCCAAACATATGATTGTTTATCCAACCATATAATTCAACGTACACATATTTTACAACAAAGTCAACTAAAATATATATATGCCTATGCCTATGCCATCTTCTTCCTGCTCCGTTTCGGCTGCAAATCCTTGATTACAAAAGACAATTGCGCGTCCAAGCATACGTTGGACGCATTAGCATACAACTGACCATCCACAGGTTGATTGTCGTGCTCGTGGAATTGTTCCTTATTTATGTAATTCTGGATCACCCTCATCCCCTCACTCATGCACCGAAAGATGTCGTACGGGCTGCAATGCAAAAGAAATAATTGGTAAACAAGCGGAAAGCAATATGAATGTACATAAGGAAAAATACATACCGCTCTTTGTTAGTGGGGGCTACAATCACGGAGATTGCTTCAGGCATCAATTGCTAGTAAGCGAATTGAGTGTGTAGGTCAACGGACGACATAAACAACCCCTGCTTTGGGTGTGTCTGAAATGTAAACAATAGATTAGAAACCATAGAACATGAACGACAATCCGAAGAAGCGAGATGGTTACTTACGTGAATCCACCCTAAGGTAAGTAGCGATTGTTGCTATTGAAACGTGAAGGCAGCTTCGTCGTTCACCGTATAGCACTGCATATGAGTACTAAGATAAAAGCATATAAACTAAGATACAAAAAAGGTTTCTCATTGTGTTTGGCATACGATGTTGCTCCGAGAAGATGATATCAGTGATGGTGTATTCACCGTTGATCAGCTTTCCCCCAAGATATGCACACGTCTCCAAGTTCTTTCGAGCATTTCCCAAAACATACTTCTTGAAGACGTCTATCAATTCTCAAGATTGAAACAAAAATGGCAAAAGGCCGTCAGACTAATAAAGCAAATAAGTGCATACACACATATATAATCAAATGAAAGATGTACCACGTGCACAGTTCTACGGGCCTGAGGCTGTGACTCACTTGTCTCCTACACCTCGGTAGGCACGGCTGGATCAACAAGTTGGCAGCTTATGATAATGATACTGCAAATCAACAACACGTCATTACGTCAAACAAAAATAAGGTAAAGACTGGACTTTGCGTACAAAGTAAATAACTTACAAACGGTCTGTGGTATCTGTTGCTTCAAAGGACGATGGAGAGGCTGTTGTATGGGCTGATCGGCTCTCAATTCTTTGAAGTGTTGCCCACCAGCTCATGATGTCTCTCTTCTGCTCGCATATGCCTCTCTTCTGCTCGCTCCTCCCCTTTTTGTATTTGGACCTATGCCATTTGAAGATGCTCCTCCATCATTTGTATTTTGGTAAGCGCCATATGATGGAGCTACTCCATCCTGCTCATCCAACTGGCCGTCTCCTCAAGCATTGAAGTAAAATGAGATTCCTGATGAGGGGGCGATCGCATCGGTTGCGGAGGCGATGCTGGAGGCTGTTCCGCTGAGGGGGCTGAATGCTGAGGCACTGAGGAGGGTGGAGGTGCTGGCTAACAATCCTCTCGCAATAACTACCCCCCGTCCGGCACAACCCGCCTAATCCAACATCGTCAACCAATTGTTGAATTCTCGTTCCTGCCAAGGACTCCAAATCTCCTATTTTTGAAACAATAATTGCACAGTGTTTTATATCATCTTCATAATGTGCTTTGGCATACGCTGTCCTAAATAGTTTGGACTGGAAACCCGCTGTAACTGGTTGGAAAGGGACCACTGAGCCTCCGTCTGGTCGTTGTGCAGGCTCGGGTTGAGGTTGCCATTGAGAGTGTGCAACGGTTTCTCCAGCCTCCGCGGTTTCTTCGTATTGCACCGCCACGGGTTGAACATCTTCCACTATCACAGTTTGGACAGCTTCCACCATGACGAGTACTTCTGTCACGACCCAAATGGGACCCGAGACAAAACGGGAACAACCCAGCCCAAAAGACCAAATCATCCGACCCTTTTTTTCTTAAATTTTATTAATTGACAGCAGAAGACTTAAAATGTGATTTAAAAGCCAAGGCCCAACAAATAAGAGCTTAACAGATCCAATAAGTGATATCAGATAGCAAGTAATATAATCCAAAAAGAAATAACTATGCAGGAACTAAAAATATGGATTACAATCATCCAACTAAATTATACCTCACAAAACATCTCTCAATGGAGAATACTAATATAAAAATAAAACTTCACTGGATCTAAACTTCACTTGGCAACTGGAAATCCAACTGATAAAATCTTGAAAGGTGCCATTGGGGTGAGTTGACTAAACTCAATAGGGATTACATTTTTAAAGAAAAATTTAATTAAAAATATGTTTAAGCATGCATTAATTTAAAACTAACGTTTTATAAATTCCTTTCAGAAAAGGTGTACAAAATGGCATGTGTATGAAAACACCCACCAATATGTGGTACATAATTAAAATAAGCCATTGTTATACAAATTAAAAATCACAGTGAAAATGGAGTCACTCACGAACTCCAGCCACACCATGCCATAGGCATATAACAGAATCAATGTGATGCTCGGCGATCACAAAAGCCAAATAATATCCTAATCAGGTTTAGGAATTCGCAACCCAATGACACGGCACATACAATTGTCTCATTACCTATTTGCACTTTAGGGATTCGAACCCAAGGACATTTGAAAAATCTTCTATTATCCAATTCAATAACAAACAAACATATTCCGTATGGGAGAATGTGTAAAAACAAAATAGACCCCAAATCGGGTCAATCAAACTTGATTCGCACGACTAAATTGGTCAACAAATATTTATAGGCATGCTTAAATGAAATGCGAACAGTGAAAATAAAATATAATATAAAAATCTGAAGGTCATAAAAATGAATGCGTTATTTTAATACGAGACAAGTCTCAAAATATTCACTTTAAAACAAATATTTATAGGCATGCTTAAATGAAATGTGAACAGTGAAAATAAAATATAATATAAAAATCTGAAGGTCATAAAAATGGATGCGTTATTTTAATACGAGACAAGTCTCAAAATATTCACTTTAAAATAATTTATGCAATGCAGTGCATAAATTAAACCCCTACCTCGAAGTGGTTCATGCTGGCAAAAGCTCAAATGACCAAATAGCTCAAATCCAAAGTCCACGGATTTTTAATTAAGATGGGTACCTATCCAAAAATATGGTATAAATTTTTTGGTCAAATTCTATATTTACATATTTCCAATTCTTATTTAAAAATTTAATCTAAATTAGTAGGGTAAGAGAACACTCACATCTGTCCCAAAAACTAACCCAAAATCGGTTCGATAGTAGGCCCAACATGGGAAGTGGACCGTGGGCCAGAACAGACCAGGAAGTCTGCATTCTAGCCCAAGCAAGACAGCCCACTCCCCGGACTTTGATCCAGGCTAAGTAGTCCAGGATGTGGACTTTGGCTGTGCCTATGGACAAGACGTAGGCGCGTCCCCCTTCGCCGTGGAAGACCTCACGAGACGCTCTGTCTCGATTAATCGTCCAATCGAAGTCTCGACCAGTTATTCATCCAACCGAAATAGAGGTCCCGCTCAACGGGACTCATCCTTCGCTGAGCTACATTCCGGTGACCATCATCGACGCGAATTTGTGCAAGCCCAATTGCACATTTATCATCCAAACCGATTCATCAATATTTTCATAATAACAAAATCTAGAATTCCAAAAATCCAAACCAAATCCAAACTAACAATTAACAGAGAATCTCAAAACAAAAACTTAATCTTTATACCTCCGTCTTTACAGATCTGATTCCATGGAAAACTCCAGACCGACACCAAATAGGCAACACTTCATCTCTCAAAATCGCACAACACCGAAGCTCGAAATTCTTGAAACGATTCTTGAGTCAGATAAGAATCCTGAGTAGAAAATCAATATCACCAAATTGAAGGGAATTTAACTTACCGCAACAAATTTCCTTCGTTGTGAAGGAAATTGCTTTCCAGATTCTCGATTTAACGAAAGCGAGAGGGAGAGAGTGTACCAGATGAGACCAAAACTGGAGAGAAGCTTCTGCAAGGAAATAGAGCTCAAGGAGGAAATCCCCGATTTCTCGCAAGGAAGATCGTGCATTGGGGAGGCGATTTCCAACAACGTCTCCTCTGTATTCAATTTAATTAATTTTTTTAAAATTGAGCAGATATTACAGCTTCTTCTTGCACCGTTGGCTCCTCTGGTATTGATTGCGACCTACCACCCTTTCGCTTGAACGCCAATTTCTTTGCTCGGGAATACATTGTGATCGAACGTTTGAGCTTGTTGTTCGCCAAGCGGTTTTCGTTGTGTTGTTCGCGGTGAAAATGCTGAAGCCCTAGGATCGAGTATTATGTATACCAACAAAGTTCAAAGACTGAGGCTAGAACCGCTGAGGTTTATGATGACACCGCTGCGGTTCATCCGCTGCAATTCCTAGATGAACCGCAACGGTTCAAGCCAAATGTGGCCTTCTTTTCTGGAAAACCACGGAGTCACGACAGTTTTTGTACGAACTGTCGTGGCTCAACATCAGCACGTTAACGGCAAACATGACAGTGATGTTCGCTTTGTTATTTTTCCATACGTCAGTAGTTAATTTGTTAAAAAAAGGATAGTGGTTGACTTGTCATTGACCGCAAATAATGGTTAATTTGTCATTTTTCCTAAAATTTCTGTCTCGATTTGAAATTTTGTCCATTTCTCAACTTAATTTGAAATTGCTTGAGAAAAGATGAACAAAGTTCAAAATCATATTAAAAATCACCAGAAGAGTTAGAAATCAAGTTAAAACATTTAATTAAAAAGAAAATGCAGTATACACGTACTAAATTTAATAAATAAATTGACAAAAAGATCAAAAATTTTAATAATAGAATAGTGGCTCGATTTTTAAAAAAAAAAATCTAGATTCTAAACCGTAAGTAACCTAAAATATCAAAATCTAAATGACATTTTACACTAATTTGGTTATTGGGGAACCAAATGGAAACCAAAAAGTGAATGAATGGTTTATAGTTCTTAAGCATAACTAGTACAATCCCAATTCCAAAACAATAGATGACTTTAGTACAATTCGACTCTAAAATTCAGCCAATTTTATATTAGATGATATATCGCACTTAATCTCAATATTCATGACATCATAAGCACTGGGTTGAGATACGTTTCTTGTTGTAGCATGCCTTAGAGTCAATCTTATTTTTGTTTCATGAATTATCGCCCGTTGTTCGTATGAATAAAATTTAGCTTCTTTTAATTTCATGTTATCTGATATTATGAAATTCTTTTAAAATATTAAACACTCGAACAGTTTTTAGTACATAGCCCAGAACTTTCTTGAAGTACCCCATCAACAAAGATAAGCATAGATTCTGGAAAAAGAAATGCTTTGAGCAGACAATAAAAACGAGAAACATCCAAGGAACTCTAATTCATAGTACCTATACAAGATCCTAATTTCCAAGCGTAATCTTTTCTGGGAAGATTACTTTTGCTTTGATTTCTTGGAGGATTGCCTCCGACTTTCCAGCTTCTTCCTTGCAGCTTCAAATTCTTCTTCTGTTGGTTCTGAAGCATCACTACCCCCACCCCCACCGCCAACTCCACCATATTTAGAGACCAGAGAAGAAAACATTGAATCAAATCTGTCTTTTCTCTCCTCCCGTCTCCGAGATATTACTGCATATAGATCTTTATCTGACTCTTCATGTAATCTGCTTTGTAGGCACAAGAAAAAATTAGCAGCCAACTAAGTTTGGAATGAATTCATATTAATATTACAATAGAAACTCACTTCTCCCTCTTTCTAACAGGATTAGTGGGCGGTTTTGTTTCAGATACTCGCTTTGCCCATTTCTGGTAGGCTTTGGTTGCTTTCATTTCTCCTGTGCAGAAACATAACAAGAAAATTTAGCAAAATACCCAAGAACATACTTATCAATAACAAAAAAAAAAACCAAAATCAAGGAACCCATCAGATGATATAATTCCCAAATTAAATATGTCAGATGGAACCCAAGATTCATGTTCAAATCAAGCTAAACCATTGTTGGAAAATAATTAAGGGAATATTTGAAAATTTTAAGTTAGGAGAGATTATTATAAATGGAAGAGAGGATTATGATACTTGATGAATGTGTAAGTACATTGGTTCTGGTTTAATTTTAAGTTGGTTTTATTCGGGACCTTGTTTGGTTTAGGAAATCTGTTTCTATACTTAAATATCTTTCTTCAGATTTGATTATTACTTTGCAACAAAGAATCATCGGGAGAAAAGAAGAAAACAGAAGAGAAGGGGATTTTCAAATCTGCTGCTTGCTGGAGGTGAAATCTACAAGGGGAAGAGGGTTTCTTCAAAATTTATTTATTCTGTTCTTTCTTGGCCTATTTTCTGTACAGAATACTCATTCGTTTTCTTTAATAGAAAGAATTTACAGATTGCATCCGTTGATGGAGGACGTATTGTCCAAAGCACATTAAATTCTGGTGTTGTTTCTCTATTGTTTGATCTTTATTCTTCTTGCATAATATTTATTCTACAATTGGTGTAGTGAGGGTGGATTGAACACGCGACCTTCAGATTTCAGAAATTAGGGTTTTCAAATTTTTGGTTCAAGATTGATCTCTCTTTTAAATTTGTTTTTTCTGAGGATGGCTAAATTCGAGGTTGATAAATTGACTGGAGAGAACGATTTTAGCCTGTGGAGAATTACCATGCAAGCTCTCCTTGTTCATCAGGGGCTCACTCAGGCTATAGACGAGGATGCTATTCAAAGTCTGAAAATTACAGATAAGGCTAAAGCTAATAAAATTGAAGCAAAGGCCCATAATGCGATCTTGCTAAGTCTTGGAGACAAAGTTCTCAAAGATGTGACAGAAGAGAGGTATGCACTGTCTGTCTGGTTGAAATTGGAAACTCTTTATATGAAAAGGTCTTTAGCAAATAGGTTATATCTTATGAAAAAATTATATACTCTGACCATAGAGGAAGGATTCTAAGGAAATGAGGAAGCATTTAAATGATTTTAATAAAATTATATTAGATTTAAACAGTATAGGAGTTAAGATAGCTGAAGAGGATCAGGCAATTATTATTTTAAACTCTCTGCAAAAGGTTTATGAGCATTTTGTTGACACTATACTTTATGGAAAAGAAACTTTGACTATGGCGGAGATTAAGGCAACTTTGAATTCTTGAGAATTACAGAAAAGAAATGGTGAAAGGGATGTCTCTAATGGAGAGGGTTTATCTGTGAGGGGAGGGACTCAAAAGAGAGAAAACAAAAATCAGAGAGGAAAGTCTAGGTCAAAATCAAAAGTTGAAAGAAGGTGTTTTTTTGCAATGAAGAGGATCATTACAAAATGGATTGCTATGAACGCAAAAGGAAGCAAGCTGAGAAAAATGCTGTAAAAGGAGATGTATCTGTTGTTTCTAATGGGTATGAATCATTAGATGTTTTGGTTGCATCTGAATTGGAATCAAGAGAGCAATGGGTACTTGATTCTAGATGTTCCTTTCACATGACACCGAGGATTGAATGACTTCAAAATTATTATAAGACTACTGGTGGAAAAGTGTTACTGGATGACAATAAATATTGTCATATAGAAGGAGAGAGTTCTATTCAGTTAAGGATGTTTGATGCCTGCATCCGAACTATTCAAGGTGCGAGGTATGTATCCCAATTGAAACGTAATTTGCTGTCAATAGGAATGCTTGATTTAAGTGGGTGTTATGTTAAGATTGAATCAACAATATTAAAAATTACAAAGGGTGTTCTAACTGTGATGAAAGGAAAATTACATAATGGATTGTACATCTTAGAAAGAGTTACGATTACTGGTGAAGCACAGGTTGTCTCTCGTAAAACTCAGGATCAAACAAAAATGTGGCATCTTCGACTTGGGCATGTGAGTGAGAAAGGTCTAGTTGAGTTACATAAGATAAACGTGTTGGGGAATGACCGAATCACTAGTTTGAAATTCTGCAAAAACTATGTATCTGGTAATAGCAGCAGAGTGAAGTTTACAAGATCTTCTCATACTTCTTAAGAAATATTGGACTATATTCATTCAGACGTATGGGGGCCGAAGAAATTTCCTTCTAAGGGTGGAGCTCAATATTTTGTAACTTTCATTGATGATTATTCAAGGCGGGTTTGGGTTTACTGCATAAAAACTAATGATCAAGTTTTCGATATCTTCAAAGTTTGGAAGAAGGCAGTGGAAAATTAGACTTGCCGGCAAATTAAGAAGTTGAGAACTGATAACGATATGGAATTTTGTTCATCAAAATTTGATCAATACTGTAAGGAAGAAGAGATAATTAGACATCATTCAGTGAGTTATACCCCTCAACAGAATGGCCTTGCAGAAAGGATGAATGGACAATTCTGGAATGCGTACGGTGTTTGATGATCTCGGTTGGGCTTCCAAGGGTTTTCTAGGCAGAAGCTGTTAAGACAGCTTGTTATTTAATCAATTTGTGCCCCTCTACTGCATTAGGATTTAAGACACCATTTGAGATGTAGTATGGGTATCAAGCAAATTATTTAGATTTAAGAACTTTTGGTTGTGCTGCATATGCACACACAAAACAGGATAAACTCCAACCTCGGGCTAGAAAGTGTATATTTCTAGGGTATCCAGAGGGTGTTAAAGGATACAGACTGTTGACTATTGAAGGAAATCAACAAAAGATCATTATTAGCCGTGATGTTTCCTTTGATGAGAAGAGTTTTCCTTTTAAAGGAAAGAATAAAAATTCTGAAATTGCAACTGAAACAGCTAAGATTGAGGTGGAGAACTATCAGACTCAAAGGGTAAAGCAACATGATCAACATGGTATTCAACCTTCAAATGAACAGACTAATTCAGAGAAATCTATAGTTGAGGATACTCATGTTGACTATCAACTTACAAGGGATAGGACCAGAAGAACAATTAAGCCTACTCAAAGGCTGGGATATGCCGCATAATTGCCTGTGTTGCGGTTGCTTCGGATTTAGAGAACTCCGAACCCATTACCCATTTCATTTGTTGAAGCAATATCTCGATCAGATAAAGACATATGGATAAAAGCAATGAATGAGGAGATGAAATCCTTACTAAAAAATAATGCTTGGAGGCTTGTGGATAAATCGGTAGAGCAGAAAATTATAGGATGTATATGAATATTCAAACTTAAAGAAGGTAGTAAAGGGGTGAAAAAACCAAGGTATAAAGCCAGATTAATTGCTAAAGGTTTTGCACAAAGAAAATGTATTGATTTTAATGAGATTTTCTCACCCGTGGTAAAATTAACTTTTATTCATGTATTGTTATCTCTAGTGGCTGTTCAAAATCTAGAACTTGAACAGATGGATGTTAAAACAATATTTTTACATTGTGATCTAGAGGATGCCATTTACATGTCTCAACCGGAGGGTTTCAAATCATCAGATGAAAGTGAAGTATGTTTATTAAAGAAATCGCTTTATGGATTAAAGCAATCTCCAAGGCAATGGAATAGGAAGTTCGACACTTTTATCACTAATCTTGGTTTTATAAGGTGCAAACATGATAATTGTGTTTATGTGATGAAAGAAAATAGTGAAAATAGACTGTTTGTTTTTTTATATGTCGATGATATTGATAAATACCAGCCACCCCACTGATAGATTTTGTCCACTTTGGGCCAGACTGGCATTCACGGTTTTGTTCTTGACTCAACGCTCCCACACACGCTGAGTCAAAACACGTCTATCAGGGGGGAAGGCTAGCACTTATAACTCAGCCCTCATCACTGCCCATTTCTGATGTGATACTAAGGGTCCCCCAGCTCACTGGGCCTAACCCAATAGTCCACCCCGATCACGGGGCTCAACCCGGTCACCCGGCGTTGGTATTCCACCATCGGACAATGGGCCGGCTTTTATACCAAATGATAAGTACCAACCACCCCACAAATAGATTTTGTTCGCTTTGGGCCAGACTGACCCTCACGGTTTTGTTCTTGACTCAATGTTCTCACGCGCGCTGAGTCAAAACGTGTCTATTTGGGGGGGAGGGCTAGCACTTATAACCCAGCCCTCATCATTGCTCATTTCTGATGTGGTACTAAGGGTCCCGCAGCTCACTGGGCCTAACCCAATAGTCCACCCCGATCACGGGGCCCAATCCGGTCACCCGACGTTGGTATTCCACCATCAGACAATGGGTAGTGATGAGGGCTGGGTTATAAGTGCTAGCCCTCCCCCCCTGATAGACGCGTTGGGAGCGTTGAGTAGAGAACAAAACCGTGAGGGTCAATCTGGCCCAAAGCAGACAAAATCTATCAATGGGGTGGCCAGTACTTATCATTTGGTATCAGAGCCGGCCCATTGTCCGATGGTGGAATACTGTCACACCCCTAATTTTTCGCCGTGCGGAATAGGGCGAATAGTGTGCGGCGCCGTAGTCCCACCACGGCCAACCTCCTTCGATAACTCTCAGTTGTCGCCTCCTTGCGATAAATATAAGAACTTTATAGAAACACCAAGATCTTTACAAGAGCCCCAACTCCCAACCCTTTCTTTCGATCCCCAAATCAAAGAAACTAGGAATACAACTTTCCACTCGGATCACCACAACTCGCTCAAGGATAGCTAAACCCCAATTTAGCTCTCTTCAATCTCACACATGATTGAATTGAATGTCTTGGCTTGGTGTCTCAAGAGTCTTATTTATAGACTTACAAAAATCCTAGAGCAACTAGGAATCCTAAGGCAACTAGAGATCTTCAAGATTCTAAGTGCTGAAATGTCGTCTTCTCATTGGCCGAGGTTGTCATCCGGCCCAGCCCACCTGCTCCAGATAGGCACAAATCTTATCTGGATCTTATCTAGATCTGCCAGCCAGGCGCGCCAATCCAATTGGTGCATCGGATCCCGCTAAATCCGGGATCTGGATCTTTTGCGTCTGCGGCCCGTCTCCTTGCGTCACGACCCAGCTCGTTCTGCGACCCAACTGCGGCGCAACCCATCCTCGTCGATGGCAGCGAGGCTTTCCGACATCTCTAGGCTTCTTGGGCTGCTATCTGAATTCCGACAGCGTGTCTGCTTTGCGCGCTGCATGTCCGAACCCCGGCACTACTCCGCATCTCCCTACTGTGGGCGCTCCGCTGTCCGAACGCCAACGTGTCCCACATTTCTCGCATCCTTGTCTGAAGTAGCCAATGTGTCCGTTTCTGCGCGCTGTTTGTCCGAACGGTGCGCGCCCCGCACGCACTGCTGCGTGCATCCTCCTTGATGTCCGCTCGGTGTGCACCCTGCGCACACTGGGGAGACTTCCCGGAAGCCTCCCTTCGGGCCTTGGCCCGTTCACGCCTTGTGAGAATGGGGGCATGACAATCCTCCCCTACTAGATGAAGTCGACGCCCTCGTCAACATCCACTCTAAGTAAGTAGTGACCATGTCTTCAAACTGCCACGAGCCTATGTCTTTCTCCCAAGTCGCCTTCTTCCATATCCGCTTGCCACACGGATTGTCCACCCATCGTCCATCGCGAGTCTCCCCCAAGAGAAATTGGTGCCCCACGCCCCAATTTGGACCTTTTTGTTGATTGCCTCTCCCCCTCGAGAGGGTTACTCCTCGGCTCAAGTCCCCCAAGACTTGATTTCTCGATTTCGCCACTTTTGGCAATGCCATAGATTCTAATGCTTGTGCCAATGGTGCCTCGGCCAACACCAACTCCATAGAATGATCCGCCTCCACTCCCCAAAGTATTGACAATAAAGCAGTTTTTCTCTTCTTCGACCCCGATATCAATTGAAGGGTATCCTGTTGCACATTCCTTGCGTTTCGCACTTTATGGCACATGGTGATTGTTCATCTTGGATCATCATGATACCAAGATGTGGCATAATCGCTGCTTTTGCTTGCCGGAAAAACTCCATTCCCAGAATGAGCTCATAATTTTCTAGGGGTATCACCATCATAGGGCACTCTGCTTGCCATTCCCCTATGCGAATTGTGGGCTTTGCCACGCCCATGACCCGCTGCACGCTTGAATTTACAGCTTTGATTAGACTCGAACACTTGGCTAGGTCAAGGCCAAGCTCCCTCGCTTTTCCATCCGAGATAAAGTTGTTTGAAGCCCCCGTGTCAAGCATCCCACGGACCTTTCCTCCGATAATCACTTTAACATACATAAGTCCGCCACAATGAGTCACCTTTTCTCCACTTGTGAGCATATTTATGAGTTGAATAGGGTTGACTCGAGAAATCTCCTCTTCCGAGCTCTCTTCTTCAACATGTACTGTGGACACTTTGCTTTTCTTCTCACAATTCCGAGCAAAGTAAGGCCCACCACAAATAAAGCACTCCACCACCTTCTTCGCTTGGGGTTGATCAAGTCCCACCATTTTGGATGATTTCTCCACTTTCTTTCCTTTGTGTACGCCTTTGATAGACTTCCCCGAGTTCTCGTCCTCTTTTGATTTTCCTTTGTCAAAAGTGGCCTCAGAATCGAAATCGACCAATCCTTCGGCAACTGCAATCGCCGTTTGTACATCCCTCACGCCATGACGCCGCACTTCCATCTGAGCCCAAGGCTGAAGTCCCGTCATAAAGTTGAATAATTTATCCCCCTCATGCATATCTCAAATGTTGAGCATTAATGAAGAATACTCCCTAACATAATCATGTACAGACCCCGTCTGACGAAGCTTTCGCAAAGCCTCCTTTATCGTCCACTCAGCGTTAAGAGGAAGGAATCGTTCCTTTAATTCCTTCTTAAGCACCTTGCAAGTCTCGATCTTAGGCTCCTTGTCTTGGCGCTGCCTCCACCACAGTTTTGCATCACCCGCCAAATACATGCTAAAAATCATAACTTGGTTGTCCTCGTTGACTCCAGCTGCTAGGAAATATTGCTCCATGTCCCAAAGAATATTCTCCAATTCTTTGGCATCCCGATTACCATGGTATGGCTTCGGTTCCGATACCTTGTATTGCGTAGCCGTACCGCCAAGCCTCCTCGCTGTGCCACCCGCCGCCGCCGTTGCACCTAATCGCGCAAGTTCGCCATCAACGCGCCCGAGCGCCTCTCGTGCGTGTTGCCTCGTAGCCATCAAGTCTTCGCTCACCAAAACTTTGAAGGCATCGAACTCCCTTTTGAGGGAGAAGATTTGATGTAGCAAGGTCTCTACATCTCCCGCGTCTCTGACTCTCGCAAACTCCTCTAAAAGGACAAGTCTTGCAAGTACTTCTTCCATCGTGATTCACCTCCTCATGAACCTGTTGAAAACTCCTTGAGTAGTGGTCGATGAGTGCTTCGATACCAACTTCAAACTCCTCTTTGAAATTGTGTAAACTTCGAAAGTCTTGTTTCGAAAGCCCTGCTTCGAAAGCCTTGCTCTGATACCAACTTCAAACTCCTATTTGAAGTTGCGTATGCTCCGTTGTCTCGCTCTGATACCAACTATCACACCCCTAATTTTTCGCCGTGCAGAATAGGGCGAATGGTGTGCAGCGCCGTAGTCCCACCACGACCAGCCTCCTTCGATAACTCTCGATTGTCGCCTCCTCGCGATAAATATAAGGACTTTATGGAAACACCAAGATCTTTACAAGAGCCCCAACTCCCAACCCTTTCTTTCGATCCCCAAATCAAAGAAACTAGGAATACAACTTTTCACTCGGATCACCACAACTCGCTCAAGGATAGCTAAACCCCAATTGAGCTCTCTTCAATCTCACACTTGATTGAATTGAATGTCTTGGTTTGGTGTCTCAAAGGTCTTATTTATAGACTTACAGAAATTCTAGAGCAACTAGTAATCCTAAGGCAACTAGAGATCTCCAAGATTCTAAGTGCCGAAGTGTCGTCTTCTCATTGGCCGAGGTTGTCATCCGGCCCAGCCCACCTACTCCAGATAGGCGCAGATCTTATCTAGATCTTATCTGGATCTTATCTAGATCTGCCAGCCAGGCCCGCTAAATCCGGGATCCGAATCTCTTGCGTCTACAGCCCGTCTCCTTGCGTCGCGGCCCAACTCGTTCTGCGACACAACAGCGGCGCAGCCCATCCTCGTCGATGGCCCGCGAGACTTTTCGACATCTCTAGGCTTCTTGGGCTGCTGTTCGAATTCCGACAAGGTGTCTGCTTTGCGTGCTGCATGTCCAAACCCCGACACTACTCCGCATCTCCCTGCTGTGCGTGCTCCGCTGTCCAAACACCAACGTGTCCCTCATTTCTCGCATCCTTGTCTGAAGTCGCCAACGTGTCAATTTCTGCTCGCTGCTTGTCCGAACAATGCGCGCCCCGCACGCACCGCTGCTTGCATCCTCCTTGATGTCCGCTCGCTGTGCACCCCGCGCACACTGGGGAGACTTCCCAGAAGCCTCCCTTCGAGCCTTGGCCCGTTCACGCCTTGTGAGAATGGGGGCGTGACAAATACCAACGCCAGGTGACGGGGTTGGACTCGTGATCGGGGTGGACTATTGGGTTAGGCCCAGTGAGCTGAGGGACCCTTAGTACCACATCAGAAATGGGCAGTGATGAGGGCTGGATTATAAGTGCTAGCCCTCACCCCCTAATAGACGCGTTTTGACTCAGCGCGCATGGGAGCGTTGAGTCGAGAACAAAACCGTGGAGGTCAGTCTAGCCCAAAGCGGACAAAATCTATCAGTGGGGTGGCTCGTACTTATCATTTGGTATCCGAGCCAGCCCATTTTTCGATGGTGAAATACCAACGCCGGGTGACCGGGTTGGGCCCCGTGACCAAGGTGGACAATTAGGTTAGGCCCAGTGAGCTGGGGGACCCTTAGTACCACATCGGAAATGGGCAATGATGAGGGCTGGTTTATAAGTGCTAGCCCTCCCCCCCTGATATACGCGTTTTGACTCAGCGCGAGTGGGAGCGTTGAGTCGAGAACAAAACCGTGAGGGTCAATCTGGCCCAAAGCGGACAAAATCTATCAGTGGAGTGGCTGGTACTTATCAGATATCCTGATTGTTGGAAAAAATAAGTCCGACATTGATATTTTAAAGTCGAAATTGGGAACAATGTTTGAGATGAAAGACTTAGGCGCAGCTAAAAGAATTTTGGACATTGATATTTCAATCAATAGAGAAGAAAAAAACTCTATTGTTGTCCCATGAGAGTTATCTTAAAAAGGTGCTCCATAGGTTTAAGATGACAAATCTTAAAGGTGTTAATACTCCTCTTGGGAGTCAATTTAAGTTGTCAAAGAAGTAGGAACCAAATTCAACAGAAAAAGAGGAATTCATGCGAAAGATACCATATGCAAACATGGTTGGTAAAATAATGTATTCTATGATTAGTACTCGTCCAGATTTGATGTTTACTGTAAATATTATTAGTAAATACATAGCTAATCCTGGTAAATGTCATTGGCATCCTTTAAAGTGGTTAATGAGGTATATATCTAACACTTCAAATATGTGTATTGAATATGGAAATGTGAATTCTAGAAGAGAAATTATTTCTAGATGTGTTGATGCTAACTATGCTGGTTGTCATGATTCTTTGAGATCTACTTTTGGATATATTTTTATTGTATATTCAAGAGCTATAAGCTGGAAGTCTTGCCTTCAGAAGATTGTAGAGTTGTCGACTACGCAAGCAGAGTTTATAATTGCTACTGATGGTGTTAAAGAGTGAATGTGGCCAAAAGGTTTGATATCTGAATTTGGTGTAAATGTATTAGATATGATTTTATATAGTGATAGCCGGAATGTCATACATCTCATGAAAAATCCAACATTTCATGAAAGAACTAAGCATATTAATGTGCGCCTATATTTTATTCGTGAGATAATTGAGGATGGAAGCATAAAGGTAAAGAAAATTACTTCGGAAGAAAATCCTACTGATGCTTTAACGAAAGTATTACCGGTTGCCAAGTTAATCATTGTTTAGACTTGGTTAGAATCTGGAAAAGGTAAGTTCTTAATTAAACTTGTGATGCAATTTGTTTATTGTTTCTATTTTAGAAAACGCAGAATGAAGGTGGAGAATTGTAAGTATATTGGTGCTGGTTTATTTTTAAGTTGATTCTATTCTGGACTGGGTTTGGTTCAGGAAATCTGTTTCTATCCTTAAATATCTTTCTTCAGATTTGATTATTACTTTGCAACAGAGAATCATCGGGAGAAAAGAAGAAAACAGCAGAGAAGAAGGGGATTTTCGATTTTGCCGCTTGCTGGAGGTGAAATCTACAAGGGGAAGAGGGTTTCTTCAAGATTTATTTCTTATGCTCTTTTTTAGTCTATTTTCTGTACAAAATATTCATTCGTTTTCTTTAATGGAAAGAGCTTACAGATTGCATCCGTGGATGTAGGACGTATTGTCCGAACCATATTAAATTCTAGTGTTGTTTCTCTATTGTTTGATCTTTATTCTTCCTGCATAATATTTATTCTACAAAATGAAATGATTTTCGTAGTTTGTTAAAGTTTGAGTTTAGCATCTGTGGTCAATTTTAGGGTGTTTTTCGATTTTATTCTAGTTTGTTCAGTGTAATGGATTCCAATATCATCAAATAAAAATTTTAAAAAAAACTTTTCATTCACCATATGAACGATAATAAAATTGATCAACACCTTAAAATTAACCACAAATCTTAGCAGCAATGCTAGACTCGTAAAATCCTAACAAACTACTAAGAACATTTCATTTATCAAATATCATAATGATTAACTCGTAAAATCCTAACAAACTACTACGAACATTTCATTTATCAAATATCATAATGATCCTAATCTCACGCCCTTTCTCTTCTATTTAGAATAATTTCTCCAAAATATTAATTTCTAAAATACCCCTTTAATTATTTTTGTACAACCTTTTGCCTATAGGCATAAGGACACAAGGTGACCTCATACTTCACAGAACAGGACAGTAAAATGATGAGCTTACCTCCAGCTATTGCCTCATCCAACATATCCTTGAAACGATGTGAATCTAGCTTCGGATCTGAACATAACATTGAGCAAAAAAGTCTGCAAAAAGAGCTCTAACTACTGTTAGTTGCGGTAGAGTGGGCAGAAAAAGTATCATTCTGTTATCATACCTGTTCATATTACCCTTATACTTCTTGAACAGATCAACTAAGTCTTTCTTCTCAGATTCAGACCCTCTGTAATTTGCTTCAAACTCTTCAATATCAGCCTCAGTGACCTACAAGCCACTTATAATACAAGCCACCAACAAATTGAAGAGCTAAATAATTGATCTCAGAAACAAGTCAAGTTACCTTTTTATACATGGCTCTGAAAAACTCGTGCAGATTTTGTACATCCCTTGCAAGCTCCTGGGCATAAAAAAAATATAATATATACTTACTTCCTGGTATCTCAAAAAATGAAAACATTTTCATCTCTCTTTTGCTTTTTTAAATTGTATTTATGCATCTGAACAATTTCAACATATTTCAGCAATGCCTCTTATTCCTGATAAAATAAAAAAAATAACGACAGCAAACAGTGTATTTTAAGTATTTCTACAATAGAAATATGTATATGATGAATTCAAATTGATGAAATTTAATAGATCCACCAAATGACAGAAATATTAACAGCTTACAGGATCATCAACACATCCAGTTTCATCATAAATTGCTCGCTTCTCCTCATCCCCAAGAATTGATATCACCTTCTGTAATTGTTGGAATTTATCCTTAGCTTCCTGTAGCGGAAAAAGACTCATAGGTTAAACATGGGAACTCTGAAGATATCTGATTGTGAATTACAAAGTAGGGAACTATTATTCAGTAATGCGTAAACAATACTAAAAACTAAATCTTGAATTAAATAATAAAAACTTTACCTCATTACCAGGATTCTTATCAGGATGGAGTCGCAATGCCAACTTATAATATGCTTTCTTTATTTCCTGGTGTGAAGCTGTCCGCTCCACATCAAGAACCTGCAAGTGCCCAGAAATAAGAATTCATGCATAATCCAAAATGTACAAGGATACCCTCCACTTCACATTTAATTGTTTCCAACAAGCCAGCAAATATGATGATAGTCAAATTTATTGTGAGAGATTTTGATACTAGTACTAAAAAAATTCATCAAAATTTTGATAAATAGCATCTCAATTTAAAGAAGGGAGATGAATAAATGCGAGCATCTGAAATGAAACGTTGGGTTAATTATTCCACTTGAGATTTCAAACAAACCTCATGCAAACCAAGTTTTTCTTAATAAACTTTAATTTAAATAGTCAGAGTCTATTCCGAGAAAGACAACCAATCCAATTCCATTTTAACTGTTTCACGACCAACCTGGTGCTAACAGACTAATGAACAAGAAACATTAGACCTCAAACAATTGAAAACGGTCAATTTTCAAAAATAAATGTAAACAAAAAATGAAACGATGCTGAAACTCGCAGAGGAAGACTCAAAAAATGGATGGAATACCTCGTACAAACTCTTCTCTTTGGTGGGAGATGGGTGTGGACATTCCTGGCTCGCTTCATCTACACTCTCTTCTTCCTCTGAAACCCTAGCTTTCTTCTTCCTCCCCATGGTACTGTAACAGTAGAAGAAGCACGATCCTAACTTGGATTGCTTAAAACTTTACTGCTCTGATCTTGAACCAAAATCAGCATCAAATGGGTCGAATCCGTTAACATATTTTTATTTTGGAGGAATAACGTTCCCGCCTCTCTGGTTTGACTCCCGCCCACTGTGACTCTTATGCATGGTTTAGCGGCGAACCGTGATTGGTGTATTACACTTCATCTGGGCCGTCCATTTAATTGTGATTGTTCCACGTGTTATTTAGTCTACTGATTTTTTTTACCTTATAATTTCACGCTATAACTCTAATTTATTATTAATTAAAATATGACATTTTGATCAATTTAGATTAAAATTGTTCGGAAACAAAATTCAATTTATTTTGAATTATATAAATATATGACGTAAATAAAATCATGGGAAAATGACAAATCAACCATCGTGGTTTTAGGTCAATGACAAGTTAATCATTGTAGTTTAAATCTTAACAAATTAACCACAACGTATGAGAAAATGACAAATTTAACATAGCAGTGACGTTCGCCGTTAAAAATTAGTGGGGACGCCGCAGGGGTGTCATGTGTTGCGAAGGAAAACACAAAGTTTTGCTTGGACGCCGCTGGGGTGTCGTCAGGACGCCGCTGGGGTGTCGTCAGGACGCCGCAGCGGCCTCCCAGGACACCGCAGCGGCGTCCCATGACACCCCTGCGGGGACGTGAGGACACAGCGCAAGGGCATCACGGGACACCCCTGCGATGTCGTGAGGACACCCCTGCGATCTCCTTCAAATCACAGTTTTTATTAGATTTTCGACATCTTCAACTTCAAACGACCATAACTTTCGCTACGAGTGTCAGAATTGGACACATAAGGTATCAAATCGAAGCTCTCTCAGAGATCTACATCATGTTATAGGTAAACTCCTCCATCCCCTTTTCTCGACCCCAAAATCAATCATTTAAGCTCTCAAATATGCAATTTGACATTTTTAACCCTAAACTATGTATGACGCCGCAGCGGCGTCCCGGGACACCTCCGAGGTGTCCTTGGACGCCGTTGCGGCATCCCAGAACATCGCCGATGCATCCTAGGACACCGCAGCGGCGTCCTGGGAAATCCTTGCGGCTTCCCGACTACGTTTTAACGGCGAACGTAACTACGATGGTTGATTTGTCATTTACACGTACATTAGTGCTTAACTTGTTAAAACCTATACCACAGTGGTTGACTTGTCATTGACTTAAAACCACGATGGTTGATTTGTTATTTTCCCTAAAATCATCTTTACGTGCTTTTTTCATTCAATGTAATGAGGAAAATAAATTGAGGACCAAACTTGGATTACAAGGAACTAAAATCATATTTTATTATAGAGAAAATGACAAATCAACCATAATCTTTTATTGTTGGTGACAAATTAATTGCTATCATTTTTTTTAACAAATTAACCACTAAACTATGAAAAAATGTCAAATCTAACATGGCTATCACGTTTGCCGTTAAATGTAATGATGTGGCTCTGCGGCGGTGTTTCATAGTTCAGGGGTTAAATTGTTGAAATCGCAGCGGTTTATCATAGTTCAGGAGTTAAATTGGTAAAACAGCGGCAGTTTATCATAGTTCAGGGGTTAAATTGTTAAAATCACGGCAGTTTGTCATAATAGTTCAGGGGTTAAATTGTTAAAACCGCGGCGGTTTGTCATAATTCAGGGGTTAAATTGTTGAAACCGCAGCAGCTTGAGAAGAAGAAAATTCTCTTCTTTCACGTATCGCGACGGTGAATCTTTGAATATCAATAACTCTCTCAATTTGTAACGGTTTTGGACGAGTGAGTACTTGTTTTCTCTCTTCTTTTCTTGATGCACAGGTAGGAGAGATTTTTTTTGGCATTGGGTGCTTATTGAAGTAGATACGGGCTGGAAAAGGTGCGGAGCTTAGCGGTTTTGAATTGTGTAAGGACAATTAGAAGAGTTAGAAGGGTTTTTAGGTCCTGAAAGTGGAACAATCTACCTTTTTCATCTTGCTAGCTCATAGATCTCGAAAATTTATGTGAAATCAAAAAAAATTCGTTCAAATCGGTCAACTGAGCGCAAAGTTATGGCCTTCCAAAGTTTTCAAGTAAACAATCTCATTTTTCCCGTCCCAAATTTGCTCTGATAAGCATCGAATGACAAAACGGATGTTTTCTACTTGTGTATCGCGAAAAGAAGATAGAAAACGAGTACTCAAGCGTCAAAACCGTTGAAAATTGAGAGAGTTATTGATGTTCAAAATTCACCATCACAATACGTGAAAGAATAGAGTTTTCTTCTTGACGAGGAACCGCAGCGGTTTGTTGTCAAACCACAGCGGTTTGTTGTCAAACCGCAAAGAATTTTTTTCTTACCAAGCTGCTGCGGTTTCAACAATTTAATCCCTGAACTATGACAAACCGTCACGGTTTTAACAAACAAACCCCTAAACTATGACAAACTGTCGCTGCGCCACATCATCATGTTTAGCGGCAAACGTGACAGGAATGTTAAATTTGAGATTTTTCCATAGTTCAATGGTTAATTTGTTAAAAAAATGATAGTGATTGGTTTGTCACCAACAGTAAAGGATGATGGTTGATTTATCATTTTCCCTTTATTCTAATTTGTATTTGTATTACCTCAAATAGCTCTAGTGATTTTGATGCAAAGACTCCAATGGCTCAAAGACAACCAAAATGCAGAGTTGTTCACTGTAATTTTTGAATGATCTTTAAAAACTTATATCATCGTATAGGGAAATTAACAACGCACACTATATAGTTTGGGTTCAACTACAAGTCAAACCCTGAAGAAATTTTGCTAACAACTAAAACTCTAAATTATGAGAAACTCTCGTCAGCGATCTCGCAGTCACGTTTCCCATCCAAGTCTGTCGACATTGAGGCCTCTATTTCGTTAACACCAAGGACTGTCAAACGGAGACGAATGACGTCAATTATCGGTGGACGAGGGACATCCCTCATGCTAGTTATCAGGCGTCGGAACGATTATCAGGCTATGGCAGACGATAGATATCAGAAGTTCAAGTTGGTCAGAGAAAGTCAAAAATTCTCTCTATAATATATAGGGCATAGGACATCCTTCGCGATTATATAGGAAAATTTGCATCATTCTTCGATAGGAGAAACGTTGTCATTTAACATTCAGAGAATGAAATTCGATCACAAAACAGACATCCCTCGTATAAAGACGGACGTCCGTTTCATACTAAACGACGACATCTTATGACGAGAGATGTCAATTACTGGCAGAACGACGTAGTCTTGGTCGAGGGACATCCATTTCTCAACGAGAGATGTCTGAAATAAGTCGACGGACGTCCGTTCAGGAAGAGGGACGTTCGTCTTAATTGAGGGAATTTACGCGTTTTAAAAACGCATGTGTCTTGCACGTGACCCTTCAACTAAAAAGAATTTAGAGTCCATCCTGACCGTTCATTTTGATCCAGAGATGTCTCTCATTCGATCCAACGACCATGGATTGTCGTCTACCATCGCCTTTGGAAAATGGAAAATTCAATCCTGACCGTCAATCTCTATGAGGGATGTCCCTCGCTCGATCCAACAGCCATAGAATGTCGTCCGCCATCGCCTTTGAAAAATGGCAGATTCAATCATGGCCATCAATCTCAATAAGGGACGTCCCTTGCTCGATCCAATGGCCATGGAATGTCGTCCGCCATTGCCTTTGGAAATTGACATATTCAATCATGGCCATTGGATCGAGCGAGGGATGTCCCTATATCGGAATGAACGATCAAGATGAACTCCAAATTCTTTTCATTTGAAGGTCCACTTGCAAGGCACACGCATTTTTTAAACGTGCGAATTTACTCAATTAAGACGGACGTCCCTCTTCTAGAACAAGACATCCGTTGACCTATTTCGAACGTCTCTCGTCAAGAAACTGACATCCTTCGACCAAGACTATGTCGTTCTGCTCATAATGGACGTTTCTCGTCTTAAGATGTCGTCTTTTAGTATGAAACAAACGTCCGTCTTAATACAAGGGACATCTGTTTTATGATTAAATGTCATTATTTGAATGCTAAATGACAACGTTTCTCCTATCGACAGACGACGCAAATCTGCCTATATAATCGTGAAGGACGTCCTTTGCCCTAGATATTACAAAGAGAAATTTTGACTTCCTCCGACCAACTCGAACTTCTGATATCTATTGTCCGCCATCGCCAGATAATTGTTATGATGCCCGATAAGTGGCAAGAGGGACGTCTCTCGCCCCCCGATAATTGACGTCATTCGTCTCAATTTGACAGTCCTTCCCTTTAACGAAACGGAGGCATTAATGTCGACGGATTTGGAGGAGAAACGTGACTGCGAGGTTGTCGACGAGAATGTTCTACAGTTCAGGATTTTAGTTGTTAGTAAAATTTCTTCAGGCTTTAACTTATCGTTGATTGCAAAATATAGAGTCTGCGGTGTTAATTTCTACATCATAAATTACAACTTGCAAAGAGGCTCACCTTATCTAATTCTCACTAAAAAAAAATTTGATAAGTTTTTTAGAAAATAAAGTATAAACTTAGGGGTGAAGTCTTTTGCATTTTTTTTTACAAATAAGTCCTTTGAATTAAGAAAATTAGCCCTTAAATCTCCATCATTGAGAGTGTTGTCAATGCAGTAACGTTTTTTTTTTCATGCGACGTCTTCTGCTTGAGAGAGCAATAGAAATATGGGAAAATGACAAACCAACTATCTTACTTTGTGATCAATGACAAGTCAACCACTAAACAGTTTTCACTTATAAATTAACCACTAAACTATAGAAAAAAGTTGCTACTAACATCGTTGTCACATTTGCCGTTAAAAGTTTTGACGACGAACTGCAGCGGCTTGACCACGAACCTCAGCTAATTGACGACAATCTGCGGTGGCTTGACCACGACTATGGTGGATTGATAAGAAGGAGATTATTTTCTTTCACTTAGAGAAACATTGAATCTTTGCATATCGATAATTATCTCCATTTTCAACGATTTTGGACGCTTCAGGACTCATTTTCCAACATTTTTTCGTGATGGACAGGTAGAAGAGATCTGTTTTGTCATTCGGTCCATATCAGAGCAGATTCGGGCAAAAAAAAAAGAGATCGTTTACTTGAAAACTTCGGAAGGCCATAACTTTGTGCTCAGTCGACCAATTTGAACGATTTTTTTTTATTTTGCATAACTTTTCAAGATCTACGCGCTGACTAGATGCCAAAGGCAGCTTATCCCACTTTCGAGGCCTAAAAATGCTTCTAACTCCTCCAATTTCTCTTACACAATTCAAAACCATAAAGCTCCGCACGTTTTCTACTCAAATCTGCTATGATAAGCACCGAATGATAAAATAGATGTTTCCTACCTATGCATCGCAAAAAGACGATAGAAAATGAGTCCTCAAGTGTCCAAAACTATTGAAAATTGAAAGAATTATCGATTTGCAAAGATTTACCGTCGCACTAGGTGAAATAAAAGAATTTCCTTCTTATCAATCTGTCGTGGATCGTGGTCAAGCAGTCGTGGTTCGTCATCAATCTGCCGCAGTTCGTGATCAAGCTGTCACGGTTCGTCATCAAGCTGCCACGAATTACTACACGATCCACCCCGGATCGTCGTCGATCGTCGTCAATCATTCTCTTCTTTGTAGAAAAACACAAACAACATATACAAATTGTGATTCTCCCATATACTGTAAAACAATTCTAAATCATCCGAAAACTAATACATTAACATTGTTTTACAAAATCCTCTAAATTATAAAACTCGAAATCTTTTAAATCAATTCTTTTACAAAATCCAAGATCTTCTAAATTTATTCCCCATAGATATTAACTCTTTTTCACTAAAAAACTCTTCTAAAATTACGAGTTCTTTCTATTTTTTCATAGGTATTTGTTCTTTTTTACTGTGATTTTCATAAAGTTAATAGCGATGTTCGCAGCGGCGATTTTTCACAGTTCAGTGGTTAAATTGTTAGCAAAAATAGTTTAGTCGTTGATTTGTCATTGATCACAAAGTATAATGAATGGTTTGTCATTTTTCCTAAAAATATTTTTTTATCCCAATTAAAACTTAAGCTTCAAGTTTAGCACAGTCATAAAAATATCTCTATAAAAAGATCTATAAGAATAAATAAAAAAAAAATTGACCAGAAAAAATATATAAATTATTACCATAAGCTTAAACTTTTGATGTGATTAATAATTTGCAAGAGTGATTGAAGTGAGAAGCGAGTTCAGTTCGTGACGTACAGCCGAATTATTATTTTCAATATTTTGTGTGGTGAACAATTAGGAGTGAAAAAAGATAGATGTATAAAATGGTCAACTTATTCTCATTGTTAGCTTAAACGATTGCGATGGTTCGCAGCATTTTGCACTCTCACACCTAATCAAAATTTGTAACACACTTAACCTTATTAAATATACAATAGAAATTAACAAAATAAACTATGAACTATTATATCAACTACAAACTAAACTTTACGGTAATTTCATGACTAACTAAAATCTCGAACAATGAGATATGAAGAAGACAAATCTCGCTGTCATGTTTTTTATTAAAAATTTTAAAATGATCTATGAATTATCTATTATGGAAAGAGTATTTTCTACAACGAAAATGATATTTTCTACAGCGAAAATGGTATTTTCTGAAGAAAAAATATGTCTTCCTCGTTTTCCATTAAAAATTTAAATTTTTTAAAATAATCTACCATTAAAAATAAAAGTTATTTTCCACAACGTAAATAGTATTTTCTGCAGCAAAAACGTGTCTTTCGTTGCGGAAGGTTAGTTTTCGCAACATATACTTATCTTCTGCTGCGAAATCTTAATTTTCTCAACATAACTCCAAGAGTGAAGTACAACATCAACCCGAAATATAACTTCAACCTCAACTTCAAGCACAACCAGTATCTCAATTAATCTGTTAAACCAAGTCCTTAGAATAGGATTTACTTTCCACAGCAGAAGAAGACATATTTTTGGTACGAAAAATATCTTTTTCACGACAGATATTTATTTTTCGCTGCAGAAAGTAAGTCATTAACTAAAATTACTTTATGTACGGATCCGCTACAAAAAGACAACATATTCACTAACAAAAAAAAAATTAATTTTTAACGTAAAACTTGTCTTCTTTATTTCTAATAGTTTAAGATTTTAATTATCCACAAAATTATTTTATGATTTGGATTGTCGCTAATTCAATATTTCATGATATATTTTGTTATTTATCCAATATATAAAGTTCAGGTTTATGATCCCTTACTACTACGATTGTTGTCACTTCGGTGTTTGTATCAGGTCCGTGCATCTTCGAGTACTTCAATGTTTTAACATTTTCTCTATGTTTTATATTGTTAGCCAATGGATTATTATTGGAATTCAATCAGTGTTCTTGATTTTCAGGCATGGTTGGTGCAATTGATGCCGGATTCCAAGACCCGACCCAGCCGCACCATGATTCTCAGAACCTTAATGAGACCTGTGATGAAAACGGAGAACAATCTAACCCATAAGAGCATTAAAGTGCTAAACCATAGATGGTAACTAAATTATATCACAACAAAAGATACGTTAAATGAAATAATATTCATGGCCCAACATATTTGGTTAACCTACAAGTTCAATCATTACATTTAGATAATAAAATAGTAAGGTTCAATGTTAATAGACACCATAATATGATATAACATGATAATTCAACTAAAGGAAATATACTAAAATATGAGTCATACCTCAAACGAAACTAAAGTAAAAGATATGCCCAGCTCAATCTTGTGTCTGCTACTGATGATTTTTCTGACTATAATTTATAAAGTGATATAATTGGAATAAGTTGACCAAACTCAATTGAAATTCAATTGTAAATGCAATGTTTTATAAAATAATTAACATGGCATGATATCACATAATGCTATCACAATTATTGGCATAGCATGCAAATTTCATAGCATGTTATCACTCAACAATTTCTATATAACAAGGCATACTATCAATCCATATTATTCTAAATAACGAAGAATGATATCAATCAACACTATTCTAACTAATAAGGCATTCTATCAATCCATGTTATTATAAATAACAAGGTATACTATCATTCAACATTATTCTAAATAACAAGGCATGATATCAATTCATATTATTCTAAATAAACAAATAATGTTATCAATCAATATTATTCTAAATAACAATGCATGCTATCATTAACATTATTCTAAATAACAATGCATGCTATCAATCAACATTATTTTAAATAACAAGGCATCAATTAAAAGTCACCCTAACATCTTGTGATGTGACTCCAAAGGCCAAACACAAGTAACATTACTTACTTCAGAGTCTTAGTGTAACGATCCGTATCTTTTTCCTTTAAAAACTTGTAAATTTTAAAATATTTTCTTTTATAAAAATTGCAGAAGATTTTTCTTTTATAAAATCCTTTATAAAACACAACGGAAGAATAACTGAATAAAACACTTTACGAATTAAAAACATTTATTCAATCATTTAAATAAACTTATTTTCTTTTACAATTTAAATACATTTACAAAGCCTTTACAAACACTTTCTCTTTAAATCCATTAGCCTAGCCAGCCATAAAATCCGCGCGTGCAAATCCTTTATCAACTGCTCCTTAACATGTTCATTTGTTCTCGTGCGTGTACCTACATCACAAAACTTAAACTAATGAGTTTAACGCTCAATAAGTGATATAAAAGAAAATTATAAAATGCACGTCCCATGCAAATTTTAAATTTCATATGCAGTTTCTATTTTCATTTTCCTTTATCTTTTACGTTTTAGTCTTTTTCTTGTTTTCCATTTATGTTATCATTTTTTGACCCGACACCTTTGGTATAGCAACTCCGGCTACAACCAAAAGCTATGCTAGTTGTTGTGCGATACAACGCACAACATTCGGCTTGAGCTCCAACCTCTGCCTACTAGCAGCTGTGCGCCCCAACGCTTAAACGACCTCACTAACCATTGGTCGGTTTTTCCTGACACCAACCAGAGACCCACTATGTGATAAAGGCTCGATTACGATCGAACCACAAGTTAGCTACTGTGTACACTGATACACAACGATCCAACCTCAGGGATAAGTAGATATGGCTACGACTGAAAACTCTGCTAATCGTTGTACGCTACAACGCATAACATTTAGCTCGCGCTAGAACCTCTGCCTACTAGCGGCTGTGCTCTACAATGCTTAAACAGCCTCACTCACCCATTGGTCGTTCAACAACCCGAACCTAAGTTTTCCGGATAAACGATGTAATCAAAACTTTGGAAGTGAAATGGGTTTGATATTTATATAATACATCGTTCTATGGGCGTTAAGTTGTGACGTATACCTTCATAAGCCTTTAATTTGGGCAAGACTTAGACGAAAAACACGAAAAAGGATGGATTTAAGGACTTTAGGACGCCTACGGACAGTGATGTAGACGCAACGTGTCGTCCGCAACACGTCTGGAGTGTCTCCCAGAAGTGGGGATGACTCAGGACGCCAAACAGTGTCCTAAACTTGCTGTGCAGAGGAGTTGCGGACGATGGATGCGGATGGTGCGGACGAGGCAGGATGCGTCTGCAATAAATCTGTTTAGATATGGAGTATTGCGGACGACTGCGGATGACGGCGGACGACTGATGTAGCGTCCGATTTGAATCTGTCCAATTTTTGGGACAATTCGGACGCCGTATGCGGGAGACAACATGGCGTCCGAACCAGTTCAAAATGTAGCAGATCTGCAAAAAATAAGTAAATAAAAGTCAGAAAAACTCGACGTTTAGCGAGTTAATACCCGCACTTTTGATGAGAAAGGTGTCTCCTCCTGGCAGTAGCCCACAAAGGAGCCTCCCTAATGCACGCCTTGTCTCCTTAGGTAAACTCTTCCTTTATTTATCCACAGTAAGCTCCTCCTCCTGCATTTTGTTTGTTTTCCCCTTTGTTTCTGCGCCAAGGGTTGTGGTGAGAGTGGGAGTTGGCTCCTTGAGTAACGAATCGTTAGTTGAAGGTAAGGAATGGGTAGTCTTGGCCATTTGGATGCCCTACACCCAAGTATTGTTGTGTGTGTGAGTTGTTTCATTGTCTGGTTTTGATTATTCTTGTTGTTGCCTTACTTTCTCTCTATATGATATGAATGTCTTGTTCTTTCGGTAGCTTGAATAAAACAGAGGAGAATCGTTTAGAACGGAAGAAAAGTATGAATGAGTTCTTTACAGATTTTTTTTTAAGTGAAGATGTAGAAGTTATGATGTTGTAGAAGTTATCATGTTAGAAAAAGATTCCATGTTTCCTTTACAGATTTCTACAAATTTCTAGTGATGTTAGAGAAGTTATAATGTTAAATAACTTATCAATGCTTCCTGTTTTGCTTTTGATGATTTTGTTGGTGCTATTTAAGCATATAGTCTATTCCAAATGTTATCCCCTTTGCCTGCTGTAAATATACTTGGAAGTTCTGTTGCCTTTACGTTATTGAGAAGCATGCTTGTTGTTTCCTTTCAGTTATTGTGAAGCATGTCAAAAGCTAGTTACTGTCGTTTCTGTTCAGACATGAAGAAGTATATAGAAGCATGCCTTGTGATAGTTATTGTTGTTTCCTTCCAGTTATTGAGATACATATCAAAAGCATGTCGATCGTTCGTTTTTACATCAAACATGTTCATTTTTACTGCTAACTTCTTTACTGTCCATAGTTTGATTAATCGTTCGTTTTACGTAGAAATGTTGCCATAGTGATAGATCTAATGCACGTATAAATGTTCATTTTGCTGCTGTCTTTTTCCTTACTGTCGAAAGCATGATTAGTGATAGATCTAATGCATGTGTTATAGCCGCTATTTCTTTGGATTTACAATCATGTTGTAGCTCTAGTTGGATATTAGTATGATTCGTTTCCATTTCATGGTTGAACACTGTCATTATTTTATCATGAGAAGTATGTGCGAGTATTCGTTTTGTTATAGATTCCTTAAAGTATTGTTGTTGCTTCTGATTAATGTGTTATTTAAATTGTTAGGATGCTTCATGGTAATAGAAACCAAGTAGGGGGTACCCTTTGGAGGGTGATATCCACATGCATAAGTGAGGAAAATGCTAAGAACAAGTATGTTCGGGATGGGGGGGAAACGTCCGACACCGAAGAAACCCTGATGGCGGGATACGCCAGAAGGAAAGAAACTCTAAAGGCGGGATACGCCGGAAGGAGAAAGAACTCTAAAGGCGAGATACGCCGGAAAGAGAAAGAACCCAAAATGCGGGATACGCTGGAAAAATGGAACGAATAGGGAGTTGGGGTAGATGGGTAGTTCGAATTTAGCCTAGCAGGTAGGATACACCCTTACCAAATTAGGAAACGGACTAGTATGTATACAGGAGGTTAGAAGCCGATCAAACTAGACCATCTCAAAGGACAACCCTCAATCTCCAGCTCGATGTACGAGTTAAGAACGAACAAAGAAAACGAACGTAATGAAAGAGTTTGGTTTGGGTGGCCCCCACTACAAAAAGAGAACTAAAGAGATAAATGCATAAATTGTTTTCTCCCATCTCCTTACTGGGCATAAGCTCACGTCCTTACTTGTGGTGTAGGTAATGAGGTAATTAGGCCAGGAGTTAAGGAAGAAGTCATTCCAGTGGAGCCTGCGGTAGGTCCAATAGAGACGCCAACGGAGTAGTAGTATGGCACAGAGAAATGAAAGAAAAGGAAAATTAATAAGAGCTAATAGTTATCTTTTACGAACGTTAAATTTTCCTTTTATTGCCTTTACTTGGAAATTCATAATATTATGTAAGTCTTAATTGAAAACTTAAAACCTTGGATTTTAAATTATGTTTTAAATGTTGTTTTCTGATAACTATGATTCTCAGTTCTTTGTTATTTGGTAAAGGTAGATTTTCTCATTTAGTTATATTTCCGCATTTTTTATAAATGAATTTTTAAGGAAGTAGTTTTCTACTCTTAAATGAACGATGGAAGAATGAGTTTTTATTAACGATCGGATTTGATGCACTCTGATAACCCTTTTTCTTTAGAAATGATTTTAATTGGTCGTGTTAGTAAGGTTAATGTGCATTTTAAAATGGTTAAGAAATCTGGGTCATTACAGGTCGACCAGCCCCGACACCAACCGAGGACCAACTAACGAGCCCACATCTGATATAATCTCTTTACCTTTATTTTATTTAATTCATTCACGTTATGTTTCTGTTTCCTTTTCAAAACCATGCATGAAAACCATTTTCATATCATTTTGAAAACCATGATGCATGATGCTCGTGAATGCATACAGTTCAATCTCCTCTATGTAGGCATCTAACATGCTTAATCTCATTATCATTATTTTGAACTCAAAACTGATAAACATATCATTAAAAGAATCTATATCTAATAAACACGTAGCAAGCATCAATACAATCCTCATAACATGATCACTGTAACGACCCAGATTTTTCTCTATCTTTTATTTCCTCTTAAAACGCGTTAAATTTAAATTTTTTGTAAAATAATTTAAATCCCTTAATTTGTAATAATATCAGAGTTTTCAAAATCCCGATCGTCACCACATTTCACTTTAAAACTCGGTTAAACCGTGGAAAGCTAAAATTATTAAATCTGTTCTCACAACATAGCGGAAACGCAAATGGAAATATTACTTAAAACATTAAACATCAATATTAGTTTAAGGTTTAAAGCGTAATCTACTAAACATTCAAAATAAGGGTTGGAGCACTAGTTAGTATTTTGCAAAACATGGTTGTTATTAAACCCTTACAAAATAGATAATTTCTTCTATCCTTGAGTCATAGATCTACTCGGGTCGTGTTTCCTTCGGATATTCCGCAAGCTCCACCGGTAAGGCCTCCTCTGCTCTTAGTACAATCATCTCATTACCTACACCACAAGTAAGGACATGAGTAGGGGTGTTCATGGGACCGGTTCGGTCCGGTTCCATAGTGGAACAGTACCGAACCGGTTGGTACCGATTATGGAATCCCAAAACCAGTATCGGTCCCATGGGGACCGGGTACCGAACCGGTTCATTCGGTACCGGTACCGGTTCAGTACCCTTTTTTTCTTTTTTTAGAAATTATAATTAAAAATTATAAAAATATAAAATGAAAAAAAAACCTAAATAATTACATTGTTCAAAACAGTAACCTATACATAGTATAAATAAAACATCACATGACAATGATGAAATCTAGACAGTATTTTATCTGAAATCAAGGCATGCCAACATCCAAAGCGTCCCCAAAAAGGAAAAAAATATTATTTCTATTCATTCTTCATGATAATTGAAAAACAAAATGCATTTAACCTCTATGAGAAATAATGAGTCAGCATGTGGACCAACTTTTGCAGTCCAAGGTTTCGTCTTCAATAGCCGAGAGGCTATGTAGAAGAGAAGCATCCTACAAAATAGAAGGTGATGACTTTAGATTATCTGCATGACTTTTGCACTCAAGGATATAATTGCAATCTACAATATGAAACAAATTTGAACTGATATAGTGATATTGATGAACTCTTGTGACTAACCAAGTTGTTAAAACTGTTGCAACTAGTTTGTCCATATGTTGATAAATGATAATGCTGATGAGTGAATAGAGAACTTTTCCCTTCAAGAAACATAGCATACCACTGAGGCTAGAAATGCAAAAGTTGTGATTACTAGACAAAGAAATAGAAGTAATTAATTGACAATCGATAATTGTAAAAAAATAAAAATGAATTAAAATAAAATTACTCAACTGAGTTACTTATTTCCAAGTCCCTGCATGTCAAAAATAAATGATAATTATATGGTTGAAAAAGAAATGATAATTATATGGTTCAAAATGAATAAAAATATAAATACCTTGTTATACGTTATCATTAGGCATCACCGTCAATTTCATATTAATTCACTTCATCAGCGTCATTAATTTGTATAATAACTGAAAAATATAAATTGAAAACAAATTTAGAAAACATAGTAATTACTAATTAGTAATTAATAAAACAAAGATAAAGGAAAACACTATAAATATAAAAGATACCTGGTTCATTCAGACCATCATTGAAGTCGATTGATTCATATTTCGAGGATCGAATCTAGCTTTGACTGCAAATAAGCGCCTCGACCGTCTTTGTGGACAAAGAACTACGAAATGGATCAAGTACTCTTCCTCCACTACTAAAAGCTGACTCCGATACAACAATAGAAATAGGAATGACCAGTATATCTCTTGCCAAATTGCTCAGAATTGGAAATTTCAATGAATTTATTTTACACCACATGAGAATGTCTAGTTTGTCTGAATTTGTTTCCAATGCTTCATACAAATATTGTTCAATTTCTAACCGAATAGTTGAAACATTTGGTTCTTTGGGGCGACTATGAAACATCCCATGTAGCTTGTTGTGGCTCAAACTGCTTTTTTGTTTTAAGATTGTAGATGTTGTTGGTACACTTGCAATACTATATTTGTCTTCTGAATTTTCCAATCCCGAATCACCTTTATACTCGAGATATAATTTTTTAAGCATGAATTGTACTTGGCTTAACAAATAATTCATCTTATCAGAATCCATTACCATGGAAAGACAATATTTCAAATACTGTATTTTATGTCGAGGATCTAAAACAACTGCAACATACATCAAGATATTCATTTTATCGCAGCTTCCCCAATATTTATCAAATTTGTTTTCCATTCCAATAGCCATTCGCCTTAATAATGGATTATCACATTCAACATACTCTTGGATAACCATTTTCAAATTGCATACTTCACAAACATATGTATTTGAAGTAACATGCAAGGAGGTTGAAACATTTACGGTCGTATCATAAAAATCTTCAAAAATTTTACAAGTTCTCGAATATTAGACCAATATTCTTTTGTGGGAGAACTTTCTCCACCCAAATCAGCGAGATAATGAACATCTGTTTCTATCAATCTCTCAAAAGCTTTTTCAAATTTTTCTGCGCTTTCCAACATCAAATATGTGGAATTCCATCATGTAACCACATCGAGAGAAACACTAATTTTGCACACAATTTTAACATGTTCAACACATTTTTGAAAATTTTGTAGTCTCGTAGGAGAAGATCGAACATACTTCACTGCTCGATGTACTCTCGTAATAGATTCGTGATGGTCTTTTAAACAATCACATACTATCAAATTCAAAATATGCGCAAAACTCGCATATGCATATATTCACCATTCAAAACTAAACCATTCCAATTTTGAATACTCTTAACCAAATAAGAAAGGGCCACGTCATTAGAAGAAGCATTATCCACTGTAATTGTTAAAACATTTTCAATCCCCCATTCAAATAAACATCTCTCTACTTCTTTACCATTGGTTTCACCCTTATGATTGGCGATCAAACAAAAATTGATGATCTTCTTATGCAAATTAAAATCACAATCAACAAAATGCGTAGTTAAAACCATATAATTCAAATTTTGAATGGAAGTCCATGTATCTGTAGTCAAGCATACTCGTTGAGATGTGTTCTTAAAATATTCTTTCAACTTTTTCTTCTCTTTCTCATAAATGCCAATAACATTTCGTGCAATCGTAGATCTAGAGGGTACAACAAATTTCTGTTGTAAATAATTAAAATAAACTCTAAAACCCTCTGATTCAACAAACTTAAAAGGCATTTCTTCAATAAGAACCATTTTTGCTAGTAGTTCTCGGCAAGTTTCACTACTAAAAGATGCAAGTGTAGAAGTTGATCCCATATTATCTACATTTTTGAAGCTTAAAGTCTTTTGCTTCGTATCTACACTTGCCAACAATTTTTTTACAAGAGCTAACATGCTTTTTCAAGCTTGAAGTCCCATTCTTTGTTGAATGACATGCATACGTCTGAGAACAATAATTACATTTTGCTCTTTGATTGTTCTTATCAGTGCTTTCTACCATAGTAAAATGAGTCCAAATATCAGATTTTTTCCTCGTCGTTTGACCCGTAACAGGGTTAACATTAACACTCTCTATTGTTTCATCATTAAAGCATTCCATTATCTACATTTTGAGCAATTTAAAAACTCATTTCAGCATTAAGCAATAGAAGACATAACATAAAACTAACACAAAACAGAACAAAAACAATCACAAATTAATGACACTCAACAGATTCATGACATTCAACACTCAACAAACATTCAACTTTATCTACTGATGACAACTTCGGTCTCCTGTGATTACCGAATTACCAAAGCAGACACAAAAAACATAATGCAAAATCATAATTCAAGTCAACAGACAGATTATTGTTGTGATTTTTGAACAAAATCATAATTCAAAACACTAAAACAAAACATATTTATTGTTGTGATTTTTGAACAAAATCATCATTCCAATTTCAAAACACTAAACACAGAACAGATTAATGAGTACTAAGTACTAACCCAAGGGCCTAACTGAGGGCTGGAGATCGGAGCTTGTGAGACTGGAGCTCAGGCATCGGCTACAGCTTAGGCGTTGGACTCGTCACTCGGGACTGGAGGGCTGGAGGCTGCGCAGCACTGGAGCTCGACGGTCAGGAAGACAGAAATCTAGGGCTGGGGGGATGAGACAGGACTCAAGAGGCTTGGGAGGGACGAGACTCATGGTCGACTTGGGAGGCTCGTGGTCGTGGTCGCCTGGTCGCCGGCTGTCTGGACTCAGTCTGGACTCGGGAGGCGCGGGAGGGGATTTCGACGATGAGAGGTGAGCAATGAGACTTGTTGAGAGATAGAGTTGAGATTTGAGAATGAGAGGAGACTCGGAGAGGTGCCCAAATTTTACCGAAGGCACTCGGTTCCTCTCGGTATCGGTTCTGCGGTACTGAGGACCGAGAAAGTCGGTACTGTTGTAGCAGAATCGACTTCGGTTCGGTACTCAATAAATCAGCACCAAACCGATACCAAAATCACCGGTTTCGATCCGGTTCTTTGGTATCGGTTCGGTTCTGCACACCCCTAGACGTGAGCCAATGGCCCAGTAAGGATATGGGGTTTATGCATCATGCTTATGCCTCTCTTTAGTCTTTTCTAGAATGGGTACCGCCCCATACCAGTCTTTTCTTATGTATTCGTTCGTTACTCGTACATCGAGCAGGAGATTGGAGGAACCCGTGGCGGGAGGGTAGATCTTTGTCGGCTTCAACCACCTAGAGTAGACAGTCTCGCAGTCCCGACAAAGGAAAGGTAACGTTCTTTTAATCATGTCTACTTGCCTGATCCGTACTTACCCTTCCATCCCCCAACTCTCCATTCTTCTTCTTTAAATTCTTTTCCTCACATAATGTATGTGAGTACCACCCCAAGGCGGTACTCCTTACTCATTTCTATTAACATGATGTATGATAACAGTTAATAGTGCACATTTAGAGAGCAATAACGGTAACTTAAAGGAAACGACAATTCAATAAGTAGATGACAAAATTTAAAACATATAAAGAACAAGGGCGGTAGTTATAAAGAAACATATAGAATAGAGGCCAGAACAGGTCATTAAACAGAGGTTATATGCCAATTTATACTTAGTTAATATAACTATTACATGCTTCATGTGACGGCTAAAAATATAACAATATAAAAGTACTAACATGCTTCAGAATCTATCGAATTTAGTAGTGAAATGACAGACAAATCTAACAGCAAAATATACGCCTAACAAGCTTCTTACAGCAGCGTACAAAATGAAATGGAACAACAAATCATGCATCTTAAATGACATTGTACAGCAGCGCACCATAATGAAATAGAACAACGAATCATGCTTGTAAAATAATAATCCTAACAGTGAGTGTGAAAGATGACAACAACGGAAGTGAACGAGTATGCTTTAAAACTTTACAGCAAATACTAAGCATTACAGGAATTTAGTCACGAACATAGTTCTTTTATACATTAACTGCGGATACAATATAACAGTGAACTAAAAAGAATATACTTGCTTTATATCTGCGACATCAACTACGAGTTATAACAGTAAAATGAAACGAGTGTGCATGCTTTTCATTGAGGTTAGAAAAGACAATAAGTAGCAACAACTAAAGCATCTAATGTGCTCTGTACCAGCTTTAGTATTCGAGAGCGAGATGTAGTTATGACAGTAATTTAGACGAACATGCGAGATGCATAATTTGACAGTAACTACTAAATATGACAGCGAAATGAAACGTGCATACGTGCTTAGCATTTGGACAGTAATCACGAAACGTAACAACGAATTAAAACATACATACGTATTTTACAGATCATGCTTTTAAACGGTGAATAACAACAGTGTATAATGAGACATAATGAAACTACAAAACATGTTTCCTGAACGTTAATGAATAGTAGTGCACAAACAATGAAATGGAACAACAGTTTACGCTCTCAATGTCTAAACGAAAATAACTACAGAATGGAGTAAAGCGACTAAGGTAGGGCGACATATCAGTAACATAAATTCAGAATCAATAAGTGTTCACTGAATAAGCTGAATAGCAGGACAGATGATATCACAATAGAACAATAATATGCCACCATAAATTCACAGATTAGGGTCATTGTCCCTACATTTCATTCACGTTCATCATTAACAAATTCAGTGATTCATACATTTCATGTGTTCTCAATTTTCATTTACCTTCATTCTCAACAAAGCAGGTTCATCCTTAGTAAAAAGTAAGTCAAATATTGAAATGAAGTTCACAGTGTAGAGTATTTATAGAGTAACTACAAGCAAGGTAGCTAACAGGATATCTTTAAAGAATTTCAGAATGAGTTCAACAACAAGAGATACATCACAACATACATACACTACTTGTGGGTAGGGCTTTGACGGCCAAGACACATCAAATCCTTACCCTTGTTGATGAATCAACTGACGGATAGCTGCTTCCAGGACCAACCTTCACGCAAAAATTCTCTCTAGAGGGAAGAACTAAACAAGGAGGAAGAATGAGAGACGTAGGAGAGGAATAAATAGACGACTTATGTGGCATCCCGCCTTGTGAAGGCCAGGAAAGGCCCAAGTGTGGGTCCGGCCCATATCAGGGGGCACAATTCCACATCGCTTGGGAGAGCAGAAAATGCATAGTTTATAAGTAGGGTTCCCCTTCCTACCTAGTACAACGCGTTTTAGGCTAACCTCAATAACAAAATCGTCCGAGCTTTTGCCCATAGTGGACAATATTGTGTTGGGAGCACCGGGGATGTTACAAATGGTATCAGAAGAAAATCCTGATCGGAAGTGTGGCCAACGAGGACGTTGGGTCCCCAAGGGGGGGAGATTGTGGCATCCCGCCTTGTGAAGGCCAGGAAATGCCCAAGTGTGGGTCCGGCCCATATTAGGGAGCACAATCCCACATCGCTTGGGAGAGTAGAAAATGCATGGTTTATAAGTAGGGTTCCTCTTCCTACCTAGTACAATGCGTTTTAGGCTAACCTCAAGAACAAAACCCTACGAGCTTCGGCCCAAAGTGGACAATATTGTACTGGGAGCACCGGGGGATGTTACAACTTACCTAGGGGAGACAAGACGCACGCCTAGGAAGGGAGGAGAGCGGCGTCAACTTGGGGAAAGGTGTGGGAGGCAGTCCTCCATGTCTCTAGGGAAAGGCTGAGAAGGGGCAATTTTTTCTCGTCGAAAGAGGGTGCATTTACTCGTTAAATGATGAGTTGTCTATTTTTAAATTCCTTAATTTTCGCAGATCTTGGCACTTTCAGACGAGTGCGGATGCATTGGTCTCGTTCACATGAGTTCGAAAGTGCACTATTTCGCTACCAGATAAGTGTGTGCGGATGAGAGGTGGCGTCCGAACCCTTGGCCGTATTTGTCCGAATGCGACATTTAGACGAAGTGGAGTCCGCAAACAGAGGTGACAGTTGTCCGGAGTCATCTGCACAAGCACTGCAGACGCGATATGGCGTCCACACCTTACGTCCACAATCGTCTGAAATTGTCCATAATTGGACAAAATCAAATCGGACGCAGTCATCCACGTCTGCACTCGTCCGCATGTGTCCGAAAGTCGACCATCATACACTTCTGGACAAAAAATCTCATCCTGCAACGTCTCGAAGTACAGGGGATGCCACGTAATACACCTGCAAATGACGTTTCTCGTACGCACGTCGTCCGTATTCGTCCGAAACTCTCGAATTCCAACTTTTCTTCATCTTTTCGAACTTAACTCTTATCCCACAATATTTTTCCCATAAATACACATCATATTTTAACACGTATCAACACTCCATGTAATGTATATTTTAACTCCAAAGTTTGATTACATAGCATACACGAGGAAAATAGTATCGGTGTATTACAATCACAACCTAACTTAGTAATCTATTAAAGTGGTAAACAGTTAACATAAAATTTCTACTTCTTACGATGTAAGGCCCCAAAGACCAAAACATGTGCGTATCACTTACATGGCGTCTGTAACGTGCTTCTGCATCATTCCTTCTTTTGAATACCTTCAAAATTATTATCATATAAACATTAATAATTACAAACTTATAATTTGATACCACGAACACCCATTTTAACTCTATTCCATACTTCCTTCAACTTCACACTTCTATTAAGTAGTAACCACTTAACCTTATTTCCACCATTTTCTATACCATTAAAAATCAAAGGGGTTATTATTCTTAGTATCAATAGAAATAACCATTTCAATTCCATAAGCAGAAGCCAATTAATAGATTAAACCCAACATCCAGTAATGATGACCAACACACAGAACCCAACTCTTAGTAGTAACCTCAACAGTATACCTGTAACATCCCCTGGTGCTCCAAGTACAATATTGTCTACTTTGGGCCGAAGCTTGCATGGTTTTTGTTATTGGGGTTAGCTTAAAACGCATTGTACTGGGTAGGGAGGGGAACCCTACTTATAAACCATGCATTTTCTATTCTCCAAGCGATGTGAGATTATACACCCCCACTGATATAGGCCGGACTCACACCTGAACCTTTCCTGGCTTTCACAGGGCAGGCTGCCACAATCTCCCCTCCTTGGCGACCCGACGACCTTGTCGGCCACACTTTTGGTTTAGATTTCGCTCTGATACCATTTGTAACGTTTTCCGGTGCTCCCAGTACAATATTGTCCGCATTGGGCCGAAGCCCGCATGATTTTTGTTATTGGGGTTAGCCCAAAACGCGTTGTAATGGGTAAGGATGATAACTCTATTTATAAACCATGCATTTTCTACTCTCCCAAGCAATGTGGGATTGTGCACCCCCACTGATCTGGGTCAGACCCACACCTAGGTCTTTCCTGGCTTTCACAGGGTGGGCTGCCACAATACCTCACTTGATAATATCCCATAGAGTCAACTCATCAATAGATTCTCACTTCCAACAAAACTATTCAACAAGGAAACATACATATCAAAACTGTAATTAACAGAGAACCGTCTCAATCAGCAGAGCATATATCATCACCATTTATCAACAATACAAAGAACCAACGACAACCTTAAACCCACAGAGCATAATCCAACTCTTAACAGAGAATAATATACTTTATCTTCTACTTCCTTCATTTTTCCACATATAATCCATAAAACCTATAACAGAATTGAAAAGATTTCTTACCTGAAGAACACCCGTGAAGAAGTTCAGAGGAACCGACCCTTCACCTTCCTCTTGTTCTTCTCACTTTCTCTCTATTTTTCTTCTTTCTCAATCCCTAGCTCTCACTTTCTCTAGAAGCCTCCTCTCTACCTCCTTCACTTTTCTCCTCACTCCGACTCTCTCTTTTCCTCTGGCTCTCAGAAGCTCTCGACTCACAGTTTCTCTTGAGAGCATCGTCTCATATAAGCCTCCCACATCCCCATATAATCTTACCTAACCACTCTAATGCATCGCCATTTGTAAAGGGGAGGGAAGTGGGAGAATCAGAGAAGATATCATGTATTGGGATTGTCAATTTCTCTTCCGCCAGATCAGGACAAAACCTATTTCTTGCATTTTTCAGTGGGATCGGTAGACTGGAACAGTAGACTGCGATGTCGACCGCTCCCACGTTAAAAGCATTTTTTGTATTTTACAGTGGGACCGGTCGACAGGAATAGTTGACCAAAAATTCCCTGTCAACAACTACAGTCGACCACTCCCACATTGCTGCTTCTGCCTAAAATGTACCCAAAACGTTTTGTTTCCTTCTTTTCATTTTAATTCCTCATATATTTTTAATTCCTTTCTTTATTTAATCAAATCTCCCCTTAAATTTATTTTCAACCAATTCTAATAAATTCAATCGAATAAATCCTCAATTATTATCCAGATAATCCTATTACACTCAATTAATTTATTAATTATCCTTACTTAATTCCGTTACGAAAAATTGAGGTATTACACTTAGTACAAATATCAGCAATGTATCTAATTATATCCTCGAGTCGAATAACCTAAAACATGTTAATTTTCACATTAGCATCAAATTGTACATACGTATTTCAATTGTACAAAACTCCTACAAATATCGAATTTACAAAATTCTAGAACCTATGGTTTCGTAAAAGAGTGTAAAATAACAAATAAAATTGGTTTGAATAGCTAATAGCTATGTTTCACTACACTAAACTATTTTTGCACAAATTTCTAGTTTCTTCTTCGCTGTTTTACCCTCATCATCAAAACTTTATAACTCCTATTATACTTATCCAATTGCTTTGATTCCAAAGCCTATAGTTCCCTTAAGATGTCTATTAAATTGAAAATCATTATGACATGCTGTTAAGCTCTTATCCAAAAATGTTCAAACTTTTTCAATTTTGACCAATCTTGATATTAGGTGTACAAACATGTATAACTTGACAATTTCTCTTCATCTATAACCACCGCCATGCTCCCTAGAGATAAATAAATATCCTCAACTAGAACAATTGAACATGAAATCTAAATTCAAGAATAATTTCTAACCATTTACGCTACCACATAGAATTACTCACAAATATATTTCTTTCTTGATCTATTTATGAACTAACATCAATATTTACTAAAATTCTAAAGAGGAAGACTTAAACTACATTTTGAAATTGGAGAGGAAGCCTCACTTCATAGGTTTCCTTGGCATAAAGTGAACATTTGTCGCCAATGGCATCTTTTAAAGTAACAGGTAAGAAAAAACTTCTAAGATCTCCCTTTAGATAAGTGGAGATGTTACTAAGAGAAATGAAGAGTCATAGTCTCTCATCTTTCATAGATTACATCCTTATACATCCCTTAATGGTTTTGAGTATTAATCATGCACTTATCAGCTAAAAAGTCGTCAACTTTATGACTTCCGAGGGACTGAAATTACATCGCAGACACCTGTACTTGTGTATTTCTTGTTTTCTAGATGCCCGCAAGAACTTTCAGACACCGATTATAGAGAAGAATTCTCTGTTTGGATGTCTGCACCCCGAGTCCAGCCACCAGCCACCTGAGAGGTGATAAAATCCAAATGTCCGCATTTACCTTCGGATGTCCACAACTCGTGAGGGTTCACAAATCCGGACGTCCACTCTTAGTTAGTGGTTTCCTGCATTGTCACCTATAATAAAATATTTTCTATTACAATCCTAGCAACATTAACACCTTAACATGAGATCATTCTAACATGAATATTAATTCTATCTACCACATCCTTTCTCTAATATTACACATAAAGTCAGCAATTATACGTTGAAATTTCTAGATGTTATAGATAGGTTGCACATAATTGGAATAGATTTGAGATATGCACTTCATTCTGTCCATCTCACCGAAAAACAATTCAGATAATGGCAAAAAGGGTATCAATGGTTTGAGATCAACCACTCACTTGTTTATGTTTTATCGGACTACACCCTTTTGTTAGATTATCCTAATGATATATTGCGTGGTCCATGTTAATTATAGTACATTGACTTAATATTAAAGTGCTTAATGTGATGATTGTTAAGCATAAAAGAAATTAAGTTGATTGAGTTTTAATTCCCTCACCTTGATCTTGTTAAAGTGAAGATGTATGGTTAAAAGAGATGAAAATAAAGGATATGTTGAAATGGTATTTACGTAATTCCCTATAAAATGAAAGGGTAATTATGTAAATTGTAAAGACATATTATTGAATGTCTTAATGAGATTGACCCAAGGGGTTGGTTTTGCTTTTGAGAGGTGCAAGGGCAAGTATATCATTTAAATGTCTTAATGAGATTAACCCGGGGGTTGGTTTTTTGTTTCTTGGAAGAACCTATAAGGACATATCATTAACCCTCTTAATGAAGGGAGTTGGGAGGTTGGTTTTTGTTTCTTTGAAGGAGTAAGTGCTTCTGCACTTATAAGTGAGAAAAACACACCAAAATGACACACTCTTCTCTCTCTCCCATAATTATTTGTCTTCTGTAAAGAAAAGACTTTCATCTCTTGCTTCCCCTATCTGAATATTCTCTCTCTTGAGTTTTCTGGAAAAGTGAAGCGGAGGAAGAATCATACATCTCCCTTTGATCATCAAAGGGACAACTTAAAGTAAGAAGGATCAAGGAGATAAATTTTCGTATCAACATCTTCATCAAAACATGGATCAAGGTGAGTAATCTATTAGAGTTTGTATATCTTATTGGTTGAATCAAACTAGGTTAAAAGACTTGGGATATAACAGTATTGTTCGTATGAAAGTATGAAAATTAAATAAACTAACACCTCTTTGTGAAATATTGCAAGCCAACCTACTATGCGGATGAGCATTTATCCTCAAATAGTTCCCTGAATTCAAACCGAACAACGTCGTGTGGTGATTGGTTGATTGGCTGACCCCACCCTGCCATATATGGCCTGATCAATATTACGGGGAGGCTCCTACGTTCTATTAGAAACAATGGCACAAAGTGTCTCTCACGGCCAATGTTATGTAACATATATTCTATCTTGTATACAATACGATATTTTATCATTCTGATGATAAAGTTTCTAAAAATCCACAATAAAAGACTTCTCTCTATCTTTTTGCTTCATCTTCCTCTTCTCTGTCTCTTTCCTCTGTTCTTCCCCATTGAATTTGCAAATTCAATGCTCTATCATTTTTATGGAAATGCCCAGGTCCAGAGAAAAAATTTTCAAAGATCCTCTATACAAAGCAAAAGGATACTATCATTCAACCAACTATGAAGCTAATTCTTTTTGCTCTCACAATTTCACCTTAACTAACAAAAAATGCAGTAAATAGAAATTTGAGGGCATTAACCTAGTTCAACTTCCAAATAGTTGAGAATAGAGCATAATGATAGGTTACCAGAAGGTTAGGAGAGGTAGTTATTCAATTGTTAGTTAGTTTTAGTTAGCATGAGTATTAATAATAGAGAGGAAAAGAGTTAGGGGGTTAGCAAATATTCTGTGAGGAGACATTAGGTAGATACCAAGGTCTTGAAAGCCTGGGGAGTGTGTGAGGAGGTGTCCTGCACTAGAGATATCAGAATTGTTGTAATTGATACTTGATTTCATGAATAAGATTAGAGGTTCTATCAGTTTGGTATCACAGCAGTCGAATTCTGTGGAAACAATGGAGAAATTTATGTCGTTGCAGGAAAAAATTGGGAAGATACCAGCCATGGTGCAAGATTTGTGATTAGCAGCAAGATTCAAAGACAATGCACTGCCAACTAATAATGAAGATATGAATGGAAGAGATTCGTGGAGGGGATGAGGCGAAGTGAGAAATTCTCACTTTCTCAGGTCAAGATCCAGAGGGATGGATTTTTTGGGTTGAGAGATATTTCAGAATAAACAAGTTGTCTGAACTAGGGAAATTAGAGGCTGCAACGGTTTGTTTGAAGGTTCTGCCAAAGCTTAGTATCGATAGGAGGACAGTTGTAGACCTTTCTATTATGGAGATAGTTAAGGAAGATGTCGTTGGATAGATTCAGCCATTCCAAGGATGGAATCAATTGTGATAGATTGCCAACCTTGTGGTAGGAAGGATCTGTTGACTATTACAGATCAAAATTCTGCCAAACTGTGAAATATATAGCAGTTGATGAAAAGGGAATTGCTGGAAAGTTGACTGCCATCAACTTTGTAAAAGACAAAAAAAAAAAATACAGAATTGGAGAAGAGAAAATTGAAGGAGGAATGGAAATATCAACATCAGAACGCAAGTGAAGGAAACAGAATCGCTGTAAAGAAAACATTCGTGAGAGAGAAGGATCAAAGATGTTGAAAACGACTCTGGAGTTAGTTTCTAATTGAAAAAAATTTCGAAGAAGACTGCTGAGATTTTTAAGGTTGAGGAAACTCCGATGATGGAAGATGTACTGGTTTTGAGGGAGAGTTAGAAGGCTGTGGTAGAAAAAAAAAAGAAACAATTTTAGGAAATGATTTGACACAAAAAAGGATGTTGATGAACTGGGTTGACCTGAGCTGCTCTCGTGCTTCTCCTGTCCCTCTTATGACGTTGTTCCCACCTGGCGTAGTTGAGGTTGTTAAATAAAGATCTTGTCTCTATCAGACACAATCTGCTGAGGCATTCCATGCAACTTGAAAATATTGTCCAAGAAAATTTGAGCGACTGTATGTGCCGAGAAAGGATGGGAAAGAGATATAAATTGGGCAAACTTAGTGAAACGGTCAACTACCACCACAATGCAATCAGACCTATCCAATTTAGGTAATCCTTCAATGAAATCCAAAGAGATGTGTGTCCAAGGTTGATGCGGAACTTGCAATGGTTGGAGAAGTTCATGAGTATGTATATTCATGTTTACACCATTGACAAGTGTCGCACTTCATAATTATTTGGCGAATGTCATTAGCATGCTAGGCTAGAAAAAATGTTACTTGGCACGATGGATAGAAGCTTGAACCCTGAAGTGGCCCCCATTTGTAGAATCATGCAAATGAGAAATTAACCTTTATCTAACATTGCCTGAGGATCCCACCTCTAGCTTGCCCTTGAATAGAAGGATTTCATCTGCCAGAGAGTACAGATTTGGTAATGGACAATGAATTGACAGCTCAGCAATAATGGCCTATGCCCAAGTAACATCTGAATAGCTTTCAATAATTGCGTGCATCCACCTTGGTTGAACACTAGATATGGCTAAACAGGAAGTATCCTGGTTAATCCAAGAGAGAGCATCTGCAACCATATTTAAGCAACCTTGCTTATGCTGTATAACATAACGCAAGCCAAGAAGTTTAATTAGCCATTTTTGTTGAAGAGGATTGGTAATGCGTTGCTCTAGCAGTGAGTGGTGATCTGTTTTGATAATAAACTTGGAACCTTCCATGTAATGTCGCCACTGTATGACAACTGCAACCAAAGCCACCAGCTCCTTCTCATAAATGGAATATCTTAGGTGTCTTTTATGAAATGGTTTGCTGAGAAAAGCTAGTGGTCACCCCCACTGCATTAAGACCGCTCCTAGGCCATAGTAATACACGTCAGTTTCGATGATGAAAGGTACTGTGAAATCAGGCAGTGCTAACATTGGGGCACAAGTCATAGTAGCTTTTAATTGTTCAAAAGTAGTCGTGGCCTCATATGACCAAACAAATCTATCCTTCTTAAGCGAGGCTGTCAATGGCTGCGCAATGTTGCCGTATCCACGAATGAATTTCTTATAATAACCAGTGAACTCCAAAAACCCTCTTAGTGATTTCACAGAGGTTGGACTCGACCAATTAAACATTGCCAAAATTTTATCGAAATTTGTAGAGAGGTCCTTAGCCGAAATAACATGGCCTAAGTAAGCCACCTAGAAATGGCTAAATGCACACTTGCTACATTTGACAAATAAAGAATGTCTCCTTAACAGATCAAAAACCGCAGCCAAATGGTCATAATGAGAAGGTAGGTCTTTGTTAAAGATCAAAATGTTGTCAAAGAAGACCAATGCAAACTTTCTCAAAAAAGGTCATAAAATATTGTTCATTAGTGATTGAAAAGAAGTAGAAGCATTTGTTAGCCCAAATGGCATAACACAGAACTCATACAAACTCTGATGGGTTTTAAAAGCTGTCTTATGGCAATTAGATTCTTTGACCCGGATTTGATGATAACTCGCTCGCAAGTCTAGTTTAGAAAAAATCGAAGACCCGTGCAATTCATCCATTAGCTCATCAATTAAGGGCATGGGAAATTTGTCCTTGATAGTTAAAGCATTCAACTGGTGGTAGTCAATGCAAAAACTCCATTGTCCATCCTTTTTCTTAATCAATAAAACATGCGAAGCATATAGACCATTACTAGGTGTAATAATACCATGTTACAGCATCTCCTGCACTAATCTTTTGATTTCTGACTTGTGGAAATACAGACAGCGATATGGTGCCAAATGAAAGGGCTTGGTAGATGGAAGGAGTGGAATGGCATGATGGTGACTGCGTACAGGTGGAAGTCCTTTTGGTTCATCAAATACATCCTGGTACTACAACAATAGTGGCTGTAAGATGGGAGAAACTAAATCATCAGATTCTGATAACTTACTGTCTACAGTCTAAACAGCTAAGATTCCATAATTTTGGTGCTGGAGCCAAGCAGAAAAAGATCTTTGTGAAACTGAATCCAACAAAGATGGTGTCTACACGAAGGGAAGGAGAATGTGGGATGAACCAACTGATATCTGCAAATACCCCAGTGGTAAATCAAAGGTAACCGGCTGACAACATTTATCCAATCAATTCCCAATTTCATGTTGCTCCTGCCCAGTGGTAGAACTCGGAACTGGAAGCTAAATAAGTGTTCATGCATTTTCCACCCCATTGGTTCTGTAATGGAGGCAGTCAATATTTTGGCTCCATTAGCAACAATTACTGGTCAACAATTTGTATTGTCTATCTACAGGTGGAGTTTGGCCGCCACCAATTGGTCTAGAAAGCTATGTGTGCTGCCACTGTTTACCAATATCAAAATTGGCATGCCTCGAACAAATCTTGTGATACGAAAAGTAGAATGAAACAATTGCCCCACCTGTCAATCAAAGAAACTTCCATAAATTCAACATTATCAGATAAGATTTCTCATTCTAAAACAACCTCTCCTTCGACATTCTTTTCTTGAGAAATGTATGGAACAGTTTTTGCAAATATGGCATGTAAAATACTTTTCATTGCACTTAAAATAGAGGCCTAACTTACGTTTCATTTGCAAATATTCTGTTGAGATTTTCTGAAATCTCTGAACTTGTTTGTCTCCTTCAGGTCCTGATTCTCCAGTCGGGGTCAGTGTAGGTAATGAATGACCTATATGGCCATTTTGAAGCAAGAAAATGACGAGACTGTTTAGGAACTTTTTGGATAGCTAATATTGCTGACTCTTGCAATAATGCCACTTCGAATGCATGAGAAAGCGATAGAGGTTTAGTAATTTTAACCATAGCTTTGATTTCCTCTTTTAGTCCACTAGAAAATAAAGCTATAAAATAATGGTCAGACATATTTGGCATTGTTGGCTGGACCAATGACTTCAATGATTCAAAACGTTTAATACACTCCTTCACTGTGCCTGATTGCACCAATTTACTTATTGATTCAATTGTATCCTCTGCAGTGACATCCGAAACCTCTTGTTTAATTCCGACACAAATTGATCCCAACTCGCCCGAGGATAACTTGGACTGAAGCCATCAAACCACACATTTGCTTCATCTTGCAAATGCAGCTCTGCCTTACTAACCCGCATATGATCAGGTACTAGATGGATTGCAAAAAGTTTCTGAGCCTTTCTTAATCATTCTGTATGTCCACTGCCTAAAAATGTTGGAGAATCCAAACGTGGAAGTCGATGCACATAGGGGCTATCCAGTCTGTAATCTTCCTGTTGCTTAGGGATTATCAAAACTGGAGTAGACATCTCACCTTGAGTTGGCATACATGGTTGCTTCTCCCGCACATCCGATTTCGGTTGGAGTAGTTGATTCAATGCTAACATAATCTCTTCGTGTTTAGCCTCAGATCGCTCTATGTGCTCACCCCAGTGATCGATCTTCTTATCTGAATTCCATATCTGAGAACAAAGGGAATTGACAATGGCCTTCAGCTCCTTCAAGTCGTCGTCCATCCGCTGCCAGTGATCTTCACTCATCTTAGAAAGCGTTTCTACCATCCCGATCGTAATGGCTCTTATACCAATTTGTTATGGATTGACCCAAATAGAACGGATAGATAATCTCTGGAATTGAAAAACAGCAAACAATCATCGCTGGAGTTAGTTATGGATTGACCCAAATGGAACATATGGATAATCTCTGGAATTGAAAAACAGTAAACAATCGTCGCCGGAGTTTCCCCCTAGTGAGAGTTCATACATAAAAGAAATATAGGAAAGTAAAACAGAAATAAATTTCACACACTTCATGCCCTCGTCCATCTTCTTTCCACTTATTTATACTCTCCGTTATTCGCAGCTTCTTCCACGTCAGATTCCCACGCTGGTGGGTTTTCTTTCTTTGGTTGGTTTTGATCACTGAATCGCTGAGCCGTAGGGTGTTGATGAACCGAGTTGACCTGAGCCGCTCTCTTGGTTATCCTATCCTTCTCACAACGTTGTCCCCATATGGCGTAGTTGAGGTCGTAACAGGACATCAAGAAAATGGAAGAAAATAAGGAGAAAGAAGATAAGAGATCGAGTAACCGATGGAAATTTCCACTGAGACTGAAGAAAAGCTACTTTTGGGCCACGACGAATAAGCTCGTTGTGTAAGGAGTGTTTTCTCACCAACGGTTGTCTGTCAACGGTTAGTGGCTGTTCTTCTGAGGTGGTGTCCAGCCGTTGTTCTTTGGCGATTCACACGAGGAGGAGGAGACGGCTGAAGGGTTGAAAGGAGAGGAGGAAGAAGAAGTCCCTGTTATTCAGTGGTGGGAGAAGATGAAGGGAAAAAGGTCGGGTTAGTGTTGTTGAAATTGGGGCAAATAATCTGGAAACCAAACTTAATGGGATGAAAATTAATTGGGCAGTCATGAATGAAGGTGTTCTCATTTAAGATTAAGTTGGGAGAGTACTTGAGTCTCAGTTTCTTCCTTTGATGGATTCTTACAAAGGCTACAAGAGTGACTATGTTATACACACATCAATGTAATGAAAAATCTAGTATCACAGTTGGTCATGAACACTTGAAGTTCACATTATCTTCAGCCCAAGGGAAAGTTATTAAATATGGTAATAGTAAAGATTTGGTCTACGAACCGAACAAACAGTCATATAATCATTATTGGGTAAATGACAAATCAACCATCGTAGTTTGTGATCAATGACAAGTCAACCATTAGGGTATTTTTTTTAACAAATTAACCACTGAAGTATGAGAAAATAACAACGCAAACATCGCAGTACATTTTTGTTCTCCGTTAACAAGTTAAAAACGTGGTGTGTGGTCAAGACACCGCGTAAAACGCGGTGCCTCACCAGACACCGCATTTTTACGCGGTGTCTCGCGCCAGACACCACGTTTTTACGCAGTGTCACGGCGTTTTTACGCGAGGCACCGCGTTTTTACGCCGTGTCCAGGCAAACACGCGTCCAAGCAAAAAGGCCTAGACACTGCGGCGTCTCTGGAGCTCTCTATTTGTCATGCATGGCGCTCTCGATCAATTGTGTTTCATGGTTACTTCGAATTCGTTATGTATTTATTTTACGAATGCAATGTTTTTATTGGTTTTTTGACCTCTGCACCTTCAAACTAGCATAACTTTTGCTACGGATGTCGGAATTGGGCGCAGAAAGTATCAAATCGAATCACTGTCAGAGCTCTATAATTGTCATGGGAAAAACCCCATGACCGCTGTAACGACCCAGATTTTTTTTTTGTAAATCCTGAAAATGCGTAAATAAATTTGAATTTTCTTTTTAAATAAATCAGAGTGCGTCTAAAACCGGATCGCTACTAACTCTTTCCTAAAACTCGTTAGGAAAACCAATTAGTAAGTAGGTGGAAGCGTAAATGCTATAAAAATCATCTATTAAAATTCTACAGAAGCGTTAAAATAAACTTTTGTAATCATTGCGGAAGCGTTAAAAATCTTTAAAAGGAAATACGTTATTTAAACATTTCGTCTATAAAATAAAAGCATTACGTTTATCAAATAAATGTTGACCACTACTTCATTGATTCAATACCGTTTACTTTCCTTTGTCCTTGCCTTGCCAGCCCGAATCCTGTGCGTGCGAAATCATCCATCTCTGCCTCGTTATGCGTTTCTCATCTTCTTCTTATTTGTTTATTATCTGTTCGGCATTGTACCTACACCACAAGTAAGGACGTGAGCTTACGCCCAGTAAGGAGATGGGGAAAAACAATTTATGCATTTCTCTCTTTAGTTCTTGTTGGAATTGGGCCACCCAATCCAACCTCTTTCATTACGTTCGTTTTCTTTGTTCGTTCTTTAAACTCGTATATCGAGCCCGGAGATTGAGGGTTTTCCTTTGAGATGGCATAGCTGTAAGGATTCTAACCTCCTGTGTGCATACTAGTCCCTTTCCCGACATGGTAAGGGTGTACCCTAGTAGCTAGGCTAGATCCGGACTACCCACTACCTCAACTCCCTAGTTCCGACATATACCCGCCTTTAGAGTTTGTTCTTTTTTCGGCATATACCCGCCTTTAGGGTTTTTTCTTTCTGTTCCGGCATATGCCTTTAGGGTTCTTTCTATCCCGGCATATACCCGCCTTTAGGGTTTTTTTTTTCTATCTGTTCTGGCATATACCCGCCTTTAGGGTTCTTTTCTTTTTACTCACTCATGCATGTGGGTACCATCCCGAAGGTTACCCCCTACTTGGTTTCTATTATCATGAAACATATACATTATAACGTACATTAACGGAAACTGAAATACACATTGAAGTAAACATACTATAATTGAATTTACGCAATTGAAAGCATACATAGATATAAGAAACAATTATGCTATTGAATTGAAACAGTGAACAAGGCAATAAAAGTAACATACGACAATTATAATTAACTAATCATGCTAAACTAGAAGATTCTTATCCAGGACCAAGAAATAATATTCATCTACTAATTCACAACTCATATTTAAAGAAAACACTAGAAATCTAAGACAATTTACAACGTTCATGCATCTTAACCTTAAACCTTTTTTCCTTCGTTTGTTTAGTTAACTAAACTTTTTCCTTCGTTTGTTTAGTTAACTAAACATTTTTCCTTCGTTTGTTCAGTTAACCATTCACATCCTCGTGGTTCACCTTTCATCACACATTCTTACTTTTAGATCACCATTCTCTACCTTTCTACAACTACATCAAGACTCATTTGTCAACTAATAGCATCTATATTATTATACAACAGTATTGTCGTTCAACTAACACATAATCTTAATACCAATTATGCTCACATCCCGAATTTAACCAACAAGAATTAACTACTAAACATGCTCTTTTGATGGATAACATACATCAAATGAACTAGATTTAAGAAGATTACCATTTATTAATTAAGATTACCATTTATTAATTTATTAACCGATTTCATGCTTAACCCATTTGCGAACTAGTCGATTTTACATGCTCAATTAATGATATTGAAAATTTGATATTTATACCTGCTTCAGTAATGGGACATGTTAATTGATTGATTACATGACATCCTTTGCTTGATTTATGCTTACACTTAATCTCGCGAAGTATCACTCTCAAATGACAATTTGCAACGGTAGTAAATTATCTGCATGCATAAGGAATTCAAACTAAAACTACATAGCAAGTAAATCAATAACTCTTCTAGCTCATTTTCATACTTTCGTTCACTTAGTCATTTTCATCACATAATGTAACTTTTTCAGCCACTTTCATTCCTTACATAATACCTTATCATTTACTCGTTTCAATTTCATACCATCATTCCTTCGTTTAGTTAGACATTTTCATCTCATAGTGTAACATAAAACAAAGCTGAACATCACAGAAAGATATCACAGATTCACAACAATTTCTACAAAACATCAACAACTATTAATATCCATTTTAAAAACACTAACTCTAAATTACACACACTTTACTTGGGTGTATGGCCTCCTCTGGCCAAGACAACCCATTCCTTACCTCCAATATTTATTGTGTTTGGTACGTAATCGCTATCCTTCCTCTTCCTCTTCCAATACCTTCATGAATCAATAACGTATTTTAATTAAATTATTAATTGCATATAAATTCTAAGAATCCATTACCACCTAAAACGAAACATATTCCATCACAATATCATAATCCAATTTCTAACATACGTTTAACTGATACATGACTCAATCCAAATCAATAGGGCACTAACCATATCAATTACATCTCTCATCCATTTTTCTTAGCAAGCAAGAACAACATCGTATTTGAAGAGTGCATGATATTATTCCCAATTAATGTCGTACTAAAATGATTGCACATTGAATAACAATTTCCTTCAACAAAACTTATTAACCAACAAATTATGCTTATCATTCTTTTTATCCAAATAGGACGGCAGCAGACTTTATCCAACAACAACCATAAGAGTGCATATCCGCAACAAAACTAATCAAATATGTTCATACTTTCGGAAATGGCTAATACGGAGCAATAACCCAAAAATCAACCTTCACAGAATAATGATCTAAGCATAATATTTCCAACATTCCGGGTGCCAATCAGCTTAATATTCTATATTCGGCCACTAATTTCAGTAACCAAATCTCATAACACAAACCCAACATATTCGTGTGCCATAGAAAAATCAACAGGAACCCAATTATTGAATAGATACTAATCCACATTAACCATCAAGCCAATTCAAGATTTAACAGAGCATAAATCACATTGGAATACTTAAGAACTAGTTTACCAAGAGAAGATCTTACCAAGACCCGAGAGTAACAACTCCAACTACTCGGTCAACAAATTTCAACACCAACTCCAGTTCACACTCGACATAACACCCACTTGAAGCATCAACAGAAATTAGAGAGTATCAATTTACCAACATATTCATCATCCAGGTTCATAAATCAAAGACCAGAGGAAGTCCTTACTTGTTGACTTCACCCCTTCACTGCCATCACGATTTCCAGAGAGCTCCCTACCTCCAATTTGTTCTCAGCTTCATCACGGCTCACAGGAAAAGAGAGAGCTTCTCCCACAGCTCACTGAGATCCCCTTTTCTTTGTCAATTTATCAACATAACATTAACTCTCCAACCCCGACAACCTCACCAACAGCCTCTTCAAATTTTCAACCACTCGTTGTCTCCTCATAAATTTGTCAACCAACCCAAATAATGTGCTCATATGGTGTCGGCAGAACCCCACAGCAAGAAGGGGAATTGTGTGTGGGCCGAGTCGCAACTGGACCATTGGCCTTTGGCCGGTCCAGCCCAACTGCCAGCCAAGCTCTTGTCTCAGGCGAAGATAGCCCATGCCGAATGAGAAACAACGATTCGTCCTTCGAATCGCGCCTCAAGACAACAACAAATCAATAGAATGGCAAGGGAGGAGGAAAACACA
>CM039483.1:29537050-29621654 GCA_022433065.1 Begonia loranthoides
CGTGCACTTCTCAACCCTTACTCTTTATATTATTGCATATATTTGTTATCGATATTTTAATTATGTGCATTAAATCACTTAGGGTAATTAGAGATTAAAATATCCCACTAAAAAGTTAAAACGCTATATTCACCCTCCTCTATAGGTGTATATCGATCCTACAATATGTTCATGCATCATGATTTTAAGGGAAAATTACGAAAATGTTTATATGCATATGTTTTATATAAGAAATATGAAAATTGGAATAGATTTATGTAAAGAAAGTCAGAAGGGATTAGTTGGTGAAAGATCATCATTAATTCCTAAACAATGATATTGAAATTGTTATGGTTATGATTCACTATGATGGCTAAAACTCACCATTATGGTTATAGTTCACCATCACAATATCCTAAACAATAGAACGGTCTAAGTTGGCCAAGAATCATCACTTTTTCTGACACTTTAAGAATGGTGAAGTTGGCGTATGTTCACCACTCTTCCATAAACGATAAGAAGAAGAAAGAAAACGAAAACGAAAATGTTTTACGCATATTGTGTCATATTCATAATGCATATCATTTCTCACTAAGCTATAGACTTATAGATTATGTTTTGTGATATATGTAAGCATGGTAATAATGAAATGAGTAGCTAATGAGAGATTTATACATTGAGATCTTTTATTGGCTGGGCTAAATGGAAAAAGGAAAGACAATGTAGTTATAAAATGTTCTTTAAGATTATTTTGTAAAATGAAAATGTACATTGTTTTTAAATTATGACATGATTGGTAAGGTTTAATTTGAAAGAAAGAAATTTTATTTACGGTATTCCAATACAGTCATTCTCGTGTTTTTATTACAAAAATTCTTCCGCTACACATTTTTATAAAAGAAAAGCTATTCCAAATCCATACGTTTTATGTAAAGTAAAAATGGGTCGTTACACTTTGTAAGACACAAGCGAATAGATTTCGTCATGCCTGGCCACTAGAAGAGTGAATGAGCATAGTAAACCAAGGCCTAAGCACCAGAGTGACCTCCCTCAGTAGAAGGAGAGCATCATCACCACATATTATCCATTTTGAGTCGTACAAATAAAGCACTTTCACGCAGTAGATGAGTATTGAGATAGCCTCATGTTGTTTTGATATCGAGACCGTCCAAAGCATCCACCAGTGAAAGATACACAAAAGTATTAAAGTACCATACACGTGTAAAGTAAACGTGGAAAACGTGCATATGTATAATATAAAAATAGATGAGTTGTCAAATAAGCCATGTCAGGTTTTCTTATATGATAATTTACAAAATATGGATTTTGAAAACCATAATACAATATAGTACAGTAGAAAATCTCTACCTCGATCATGATTACTCTACTTACTAGCAAGGGAAAATACCTCATGGATAGGTTCATCGTTCGTGAAATCGTTGGAACCTATAGTAAAACCAACATAAAAAATCTCTATTCAAACTCAAGAAAAAAATAGAGAATGGACCCTATACCAGGACTAGGAACGTAAATTACATGAAAATGATAAACAATCGTGACTTCACGGAGCTACGTAGCACCAATGTGAGAAAATTTCTTTAATGGCCGGTGCAGTTTTTCGAACCATGTCGTAGACGACCAGAGTGGACTCCTAGTCCATAAGTGCTTTTTCAACACAGATGCCCAGACCTGTAAAATCTGAGATTTTTAAATGATTTTAAAATACCATGTATAAAATTTTTTCGATTTTTTGGTCAAATGTGAAAGATTTGACATGTTTGTCGGGTAGCTACGACGTGTGCGTTTTTCGTAAATCGGTCAAATTTGGTTTTTCTAAGTGGGAATTTATTTATGGAAACATTTTTAGAAAATTACTTTGACTAAATAATTATTTTTGGTTGGCATTTTAAACGAATCGAATTTTAAATAGGGATAATAGAAGATATAATATATGTAATAATATATATTTCATAATGTTAATAAATTAAATTTTATTTAATTTAAAAGTAAAACAAAAGAAAAGGGAGATTTCAGAAGAGGAACCCGATATTCTTCTGCTTCTGCAAGCTATGAACTCCTTCGGCAGAGAGGGAGGTTCGTGAGGGGAAAGCTGGACTGCGGTGAGCTGCTGATTCTGGGCGACGAAGAAGGGCGACCAGTGAGCTTTGTCTATGGGTTGTGCCATTCGACTGAGGGGAAATCTTCGTGAGGAATGGTCGAGGCAGGGAGTTTGGGAGTTAGGGCTTCCTCCGCTCAGACTTTTCTTCTGTCATTCCTTTGATTCCAGTTCTAGAGGTGTCAAATGTTTTGACTTTTTGCTTACGACAGTGCGTGGAGCGGATTTGTCGGTAAGCGTGTCGTGGTCCCCATTGAAGTAGAGATCTTTATACTTTCTAAACTACATTGCATCATGGTTTTCAAAACTAATATTTTGTGGACTACCACACCTGAAAACCCAACGGGGACTATTTGGCAGCACGTTAGTTTTTACGTATACATATGTTTTCTCACGTTTACATTCCGTATATGGTTTACTGCTGATATTTGCATATATATATATTGATGATATGATTTCTATGCACCTGTTTGGGGATGAATCCTCTTGATGCTTTAGACACTCTTGCGCTAAAGCATCACGAGGCTATCTCGTTAACCTTTGATTGCGAGAAGGTTTGACATTGGTTACGTACATTGGAGGGATGAATTCTCTTGATGCTTTAGGCACTCTAGCGCTAAAGCATCATGAGGCTATCCCCGAAATCTTCTATTTCGAGAAGATTTGATATGTACATTAAGAGAATGAATCCTCTTGATGCTTTATGCACTCTAGCGCTAAAGCATCACGAGGCTATTGCTGTGCAATCTTCTGTTGCATAAAGATTGGTCATTTACGTGCGAAATGACAATGGGGCATTCATGACATGTCCTCAGGTTGCAAGGCCTGGAAGTGGAAAAAGAGGATGGGGCATTTGTGACGTGTCCTCAGGTTGCAAGTGTTGAAAGTTGAAAATAGAATGAGAGGTTGATGATGCCTCCTTGGGTCGAAAGCCCCTAAACCTGGCCAGGGTATTTGTCACACGAAGTTGGCAGGGTTGTTAGTGGCGAAGATTAGCCTATCACAGTACCGTTCCATTTGTCGGGTTGGCTGGACAACTTGAGCTTGCTCATCAGCAACCATCGTCAATTTGGGACATCGAGATTCTAGTGAGAAGCATTCTATCATGGGTAACCTCATCCGTTATTACAATTGTACGAGTTGTGTCTGTCACTGATTGGTTCTCCGGCAACTTGGGTGATGAGCTGGATCTACGGATTGCCGTCATTTGTATTCTTTCTTGCCTTATGATGTGTTTCTATTGGCGGATAACCACCTTTCTGTGACCTGTGCTAGGCGGTTACATGAGTTGTGTCGTCGCTAACTGGTTCGCCGGCAACTCGAATAATGCGCTAGAACTTCGGATCGAATCGGTGGTGGCTACGGCCTAACAGTACATCCGAGGGATCATACCACCTTTCGATGATGAGTGATGAATGGGTCCTTGTGTGACTATCCCTTTTCACTGATGATGTTTTTATACAGAAAATAATGTTGGCATATTTTGCAATTATAGTTGTATATGTAAACAACGAGTTTTAATAAAGCCACATTGAAAGCCATGAGCCGGATTTATAAAATGATAAAGATATTTTAAATGTTCAAAATCCATGTAATGTAAAATGAGAAGCATAAAATGTTTTTCAAAGGATGAAGAAAACGGTTTTAACATGCATTGCATTTAGTATAGATTTCCCTACTGAGTTAGTCACTCATCCCTTAGGCTATATTTTTCCCCAAGTTAGGGTGTAGGTTCGGTGCACTGGTCTTATGCGTGTTGCAGTTGGGTGAAGCTGGTGTTCCCCGATGGGTGTCTCGATCTCCCTGTTGATGGGTGGAAGTTCCTCGGTTCTATCCCTCCGTTCTTGGTATGTTGGGAATTTAGTTTTTGTATTTTCTGATTTAACTCCTACATAGTACTTTCCTTTATTATGCTATCATGTCTCTAGTTGATCACTTTGTGGACCCCAACCCATGTGATTTGGGTTTGGGCTTTGTATTATTCTCGTTAAGTCTTCCACATAAAAAAATTCACGCATTGGGTTGGGTAATCGGGTTCTCTCCGAGAATTGGGTCGCCTGACCCTGCGGTTGTGTCACGACCCGCAACGACCGATGCCGACTCCTAGTCCGGAAGTGCTTTTTCAACACAGATGCCCAGACCCCTCTGCGAGCGGCCAAGGTCTTGCATCAGACGACTAGTGTGGATGCCCAGATATCAACAGCGGATGACCAGCCTGAGTACCTGCTGCAGACAACAAGCGTAGACACCTAGACCAGACATGGACGTCTGCGTCCAGCTGTGGATGATCAATGCGGATACCTAGTCACTTACCATAGACACCCAGTTATGAAGCATTTAAGCTACCAATCTCGACCAAACATGAGCAGTGGTTGACCAAGGACAGCGTTTTTGGTGAGAGTCAAAGAAGAAACTCGCTCATTTCTACCATTTTTCCCATCAATTGGTTAAACATTACTTATAAACTATAGATCAACTCAAACAACACAAAACAACCAAAGATTTTTGGTTTCCTATCCCGAAATATGAATTAGAAATAAACAGAATTTCAAATGATGAAATGAGCTTAAATTTGGAGTTACCCATGAAGAACCTTCACAAAGGTCGAAGTTGAGAACGTCACAAACACGAATCTAGCGTTAGAATCCCCACTTGGTCAACTTTGATTTCTTCTCTCTCTCTCTCTCCCCACACACACTTAGCCAAAGGAAGGGGAAACCCTTATTTTATTCTGTCTCTCTCTCTTCCCACTTGGCCAAAGGGAGGGAAACCTTCTTTTATTTAAAAATAATAATTCATCGAATTAAATTATTTAATATATAAAATATATAATATTATATATATTAAATAAAATCTTTTAAATTCTAATTCTTCGTAAATTCAAACGTTATCTGAACTTGACCTGTGGTAACTCAAATTTACAGAATATTAATTCTTCAAATTTTAAACCGCATGATAACACCCAATTTTTACTAGTTGGACCAATTGACTGAAAATGATACATGTGACCGAAAATTAACGATTTAAATAATCGAGTCAACACAAAAGAAATTGCACTCGGATATCACAAGAAAATGTTAAGTGGAAAATTTATTAATAAAAATAGTGGGTTTTACAGTTATACTATTATAGTTAATAAGTGATGTGTCACCAAAACCTACTACTCACTATCAAGCAGGAAAATTTACTAATTGTAATTTTCGTTTTTATTTTGTAGGTGTTCATTGAAAAAAAAAGGTATTCAAAATATCCCTTACACCCATCAAGCATCTCAAATTTTCCTGGTGTTATTCCAGACAAAATATAAATGGAAGTTCAGTCACAAGATTAAGAGACTTATGAAGCAATCCAAAACTGCTGATAATCTGACCCTTGAGCAGTATTTGGAGTACTTGATAGTCTTAACAATCTCATATCAAAATGTGTGCTTCATAAAGCTTGTGGTTATCTTCTCCGGCTTTCTAGAATGTGGTCTTTTGTTAAAATTGAAGATAATTTACTATGTAAAATAGTCCCTGAACAGAGAGCTATATTTGTGCTTAAAGCCCAACCTCTCTCAATTGGAGTTGAAGACAATCAAATTGAAAAGAGGACTTTCAAGTGGAACAAGTTTGCTTAATTTCTACATCTAAGGCTCAAAGAATATTTATATATTTGACTAAATTATTTTAATATTTATTTTGTTTAAGGAGAAATTTTAGAGCCACTCGGCTAGAGCTTGTTCTAGCCGAGTAGGTGTCTTTGTGAGGACATTTTGGTAAGTTGTCTTTAGGATTGTTGCCCCAATTTTGTGAGTTATTTAAGCTCCATTAGGGGATGTTTGCAAGGGACTTTTGAATTAGTAAAAACTTAGAGCCTTAGGCTTCTTCTTGCTTCATTACAATACCCACAATTTTCGACTTGATTTGTTACCATTCCGATTGAGTTGTGTTTCGATTGCTTGTTCTTTGTGAGAGTTGAGCGAGTTATCTTCTATTGTAGTCTTTTCACTTCCTTCATTGTGACGTAAACTCCCAACAAGACTGTAAAAAATCACTAAATATCAAGTTGGAGCACTCCTTTTCGTTGAAGGCAACCATTGACGTTGAAAATTGTGTTAGGCAACTTTCTTACCAGTTTGCACCTTTTTGGTCATAACTCTGTCACCCATTTGAATTTGCCTGCAAAATTTTGAGAGTTTATTCTTCATCTAGCCCCTGTTTTCATGTAAAAAAAGTGTCCGAAAATTTTCCATTTGATTCTTTTTTATTCATCCTGAAATCACCTATAAAAACTGTTCGAAAACCAAATCCGAAATCCACAGCAACTTGAACATTTCAGTTCACAACTTCCTTTCTAGAATGAATTACTTGTCAAATTTTGAAGACATTAATCGTATTAACTGCATAAGATCAATTTGGATGTATGCAAATCATATCATACATGAAAGATCCCACTACACTAGAGTATGGAAGTCATGACATATAATTAATTTTATCATCTGATTGCGGACATAAGTCAAGTGAAAGCTTGAAATGAGCTTCTAACGAAGTACTAATTAGTTTACTTTTCTTCATGTTAAACTTGTAGAGAACTTTCTGAATGTATCCTCTTTGACTTAGGTACAATTTACCAGCTTTTTGCAAAGAACTCTCTGAATGTATCTTCTTTCATCTCAAATTATTCACTCAACTATGCTTTGATGATTTTAATTTCTTCGTTATCTTTTACTGCTATCAATAAATCATCAACATATAAAATAGATAAATAACAAACTCATTTTCATTCTTCTTGATGTAGATAAAACTGTCATAATTGCTTCTTTTGAAATCTTGAGCAAGTATGAATGAGTCAAACTTCTTATACCACTGTCTTAGCAACTGTGTCAAACCATAAAAGCAACTTTTTCAATGAACAAACACAGTTCTCCTTTCAAGGGACTACAAAACCTTCAGGTTGTTGGATATAGAAGTCATTATCAAGTTCTTCATATAGAAATGCAATTTTCACATCCAACTACTTAAGCTTAAATTCATACTATGCCACGACACCTAACAAAGATCTAATCAAACTGTGTTTAACAACTAGAGAAAACACATCTATGAAGTCTGCAAGTAGAATCTGTCTGTAACCCTTAGCAATGAGACATGTTTTGTACCTATCTTCTTCAACACCTGATGTATCTTCTTTTCTCTTGAACACCCATGTGCAACAAACAACTTTCTTATTCTTAAGCAACTAGACTAAGTCTCACGTGCAATTCTTGTTAAGAAATTTTATCTCCTCTTGCATAGCAATGATCTATTTCCAAAATTATGTGAAATCACTACCTCTAAATAAGTAGATAGTTCTTCACTAGAATCAATGCCTTCAGCTACACTCAAGACATAAGAAACTAAATTTGTTTCACCATATTTTTGTGGAGGTTTAATCTTCCTTCCCCGCCTATCCTTGGCAATGGAATATTGTGGTAAATCTAATACTGGTAATTGTGTCGAAGCATTATCACCTAGAATATTTGAGCTAACTTGAATTGAAGACTCTAATATCTATCCTGATCCAATGTAAACTTCAACCTCGATACTGGATATCTGCTTAATTTTCTAAGACAAGACTTTAGAAGATGAATAATTTACAAGCATAACAACCTCATCAAATATCACGTTTCTAGTGAATATTGCTTTCTTGGATTCTAGACATCATAGCATATATCCCTTGACATCATATTTGTACTCAATAAATATACACATCATCGATCTAGGTTCTAACTTGTCGTTATCAACATTAGCATATGTAGTGCAACGAAACAACGAAACACTCAAAACAAAATATTCAGCAAGAGTACCACATCATGCCTCTTCAGTTGTCTTCTTATCAAGAGCAATTGCGGAGAATGATTCACGAAATAACAAATAGTAGCAACAACTTCATCTAAAAAAGACTTAGGTAAATCAGAATCAAAGTGCATACACTGAACCTTCTCCATTAAAATTATATTCATTCGCTCTGCTACACTGTTTTGTTGTGGAGTACATGAGACTGTTAAATGCCTCAAAATTTCTTCTAACCTACAGAAATAGTTGAACTCATCTGAACAAAACTCCTACTCTTTATCGAAGCAAAGATGTTTTACCTGCTTGTCTAATTGTTTTTCAATCAAAGTTTTCCACTTCTTGAAGGTAGAGAACACATCACTCTTCTGCTTTAGAAAGAACACTCAAACTTTTCTAGAGAAATCGTCAATCAAAGTCAGCAAATGATGTGCCCTTACCTTGGAAGGCTCCAATGCTAGTCTTCAAAAATCTGAGTGGATATAATCTAGTGTTCCTTCCATACTGTAAGTGCCTGAAGTGAATTTGACTCTTTACTACTTTCCAAAGATACAGTGCTCACAAAACTTCGACTTGTTGGTGCTCTGACCATTCAAAATTTCCTCTTTTGTTCAATTCAAACATTATATTCTCACTCATACGCCCTAGACCCATTTCGTAACATCCCGATTATTCTTACAATTTAAAATTTATGATTTTGAAAACTTTTTCTTTTTAAATTACAACGGAAGACTTTTCATTTTGAAAACTAGCTTTAATAAGAAGTGCATAAATAAATTTCTTTTCGTTAAACCCTTTATTACTTATTAACATGATATGAATTAAAACTTTATATTTTCAAAATCTTTACAACAACGGAAGACTTGTATTTACAAAACCAAAAGAATTGGAATACAATTGAAAAACCTTTTTAATAAAACAATTACTATAATTAAGTTTCACTTTCTTTGAAAACATTATAACCAATCATTACATTTCCTCTTTAAGCTTTTAGCCTAACCAGCCGCCAAGCTCGCAACGTACAACTGCCTCATCAACTACTTCAATCCTCGTTCCTATGCATACCTACATCACAGGCTTAACTATGGCGTAATGCTCAGTAAGCAGTATAAAAATAAAAGTGTGCATGCAATGTTCTTTAAAACACATACAATTTTCTCAATGTTCATTATTCCATTACTCTTTATAAAACAATGATGAACTTTTTACTATAACGGTGAACTTATGTTTTAGTTGTGAACTTGTATCTAACTTGTGAACTTAAACCAGATCTTTGAACTTATGTTTTAGAGGTGAACTTGTACCTAACTGGTGAACTTAAACCAGATCGGTGAACTTATGTTTTAGCGATGAACTTGTACCTAATAGGTGAACTTAAACCAGATCGGTGAAATTATACTGCAACAGTGAACTTGTATCATGATGGTGAACTTATTCCATCATGATGAATTTAAACCATTTCTGTTTCTATTTATCTTTTACTTATTTGTCTTTTATTGTTATTTGTTCTTTGATTCGTTTCCACGTGAGAACAACCTCTTCAGTCTCCAAACTCACATAAAAACGAATCCATTCACATTTATGTTTAGTCACAATTGGGTGGGAGCAACCTCTTCAGGGACTTTAAGCACATTTCCAACTTTATGAATAATAGATTCAATAATACGCACATTCCGTATGTACTAATATAATAATCACTTGTTCCCATGAATATTAAATCTTCAATAATACGTAGATTCAATATGTAATAATCATAAAATGACTTTAATACATTTCCAACTTTATGAATAATAGATTCTAGGCTATTTCCATAAGCATAATTTAATAGAGTTAAACCCAAAACATACATATCCATATATCCAACACTATCACTCGAAAAAAACCAATATCTTATTCACGGGAGAACCTTCATACCTAAAATATCCGTGAACTGAAACCAAACACAAGAGCAGAATTCCATTTTCACTAGATACTTCCTTCTATAGAGTCTCTCAATTCACAACTAATAACTCACATTCTCTGTCATTATTTGAAAACAAAACCCTTCATGGTCTTTATCCTTCCATGACTTCATGGTTCTCATGATTTACAGCTTCCCTTCACCACTCACAGACTCATCCTCAAACCTTCACTCTCCTTCAAAAACTCCAGAACTCACAACTTTCAGAACTAATTCTCCAAAATGGCCTCACTCTCTCCATGGTCCAAAACAAACGCAGTAGCACAACACCACACCATCATGGTTTCACAGCTTCTCACTCATTGTCTGTTCCTTCAGACCTTCTCCCTTTTGAACTATTTATCCCAAAAATCACAAAATATCCTCATAGTTGCTCACTCAAAAATTACAGAACTCTCTCGGCCTCACTCTCTCACCAAATTTCTCCAGAGTTTTCCCATGGTTTTTCCTCAGCAATACAACCCTGATCCATCCTCTCTATTTATAGAACACTCTTAACGCCTCTTCAGTGTCCAACCAAAGATGGAAGGCCAAAAGGAAGGATACCATATCATCTAGAAGCTTCAGACGATGAGTTATTCCATCGTCAGGCGTCGGTTTAACATTTTTAGCGACCATCCAAATCACCGGTCGATCGATTCCTTTGGAAGATCGACCATCAATTATCCAAAACATTGCCTGCATTTTAATGCCGGTCGATAGATTCCATCAGTGGATGATCGACCGCCATTTTAAATCATCAACTGCTGAATTCCAATTCACCTGTTGATGACATCGGATGATCAACGTCATTGGATGAACGACCACAAATTTTCCTTCCTATCGACCGCCAATCCATATTTTACAACTTAGTGAATTAGTGAATTACAGGTTGATTGGAAATCCTTTGGATGATCAACCTCCACACTAATCAATCATCTGCCACATTATTTCTTCTCCAAATATTTATATTCTAAATAAATTACAGGTTGACTATGAACAACCTCTAGATCAACCTCACTTCAATCTATCATCCGCCACATTATTTCTACTTATATATTACTTCTCCTCCAAATATATGTATATATATAAATATCTATATTCTCAATAATCACTTTTCCAAACTATTCAAACCTAAATTTCCAAGTTATCCCAACCTCAATTTATTCTCAATCTTACTATAACCAAATATAATTTCTCTCACTAAAAAGCTTTCATCCATCATCTCCAATTTCACTGACTATCACTCACTAATTCTATTGTCATCCTGTCTAATTTAGAATGTCCCTGAATAATTCTCCAATAACCTTAATCTTTCTCCCCAAAGCGAAATAATTTGGGTATCATGGTTCACTTTATCCAAACATAATTTACTTGAACAATATCTTAAATTTTCCAATTCAGCTCCTATCATCCCAAAATTTTCACTTAAGTCTCGTGCTTAGCTCCACAAAAATTTAGGATATTACACATTTGCCATAATCTGATAAGATATTCATCTGACAATGAAACACTAACTATCACAGTGCCAACTACTGTAGAACCTTGCATAATATATAAATTTCCATACTTTTTTTTGCCATTTCATCATGATGAGAGAACCACGAGTAATGTTCAAAACTCCACTGTCATCGGCATACTTTTACCCATTCGAATTAAGAATACTCAATGAGATCAAATTTCTCTTAGGATTGGGAAGCTATCACATGTTGTCAAGTGTTCTGATAACTTCATAATATAATTTGATTCTGACTGCACCAATCCTAACTATATTGTACAATGCATTGTTTCCCATCAACATGACACCTTTTGACACAGACTCATATATTGAAAATCAGTCTCAATTGAGACACATATGAAAAATGCACAATGAATCCAAAATTCACCCTCACAAAGCTTTAAGTTTCCATCAAATGCTACAAGAACATCTCCTTCAGTTTCACCCTCATTTTCTGTAGTGACAACATCTTCACCAAACTTCTCTAGTTGTTTTTTCTTCTGATCAACTTCTTCTTTTATTTTGTTCTACAATTTATTAACAATTTGACTTAATATGCCATTTTTTCTGACAGAAAAAATATATCTTTTTGTTTCTAGACTTAGATCTGCCCTTCGAACCCTTTCTACTGCTGTTGCCTTTATCAGTCATGTCTAGTGTTTTGCTTTGAGTGACTAGTCCCTCTCCATGAGTTTTAGATCCAACTACAAGGTGCTTTCATATTCTCCTTTGAAAGTAAGGTATCGTAAATTTTCTTCAGCGTTAATATGTCACAACTATAAAAAATAGTGTCTCTGAAGATACTATATGAAGCAGGCAGCGAACACAAAAGGATGAACTTCATATTTTCTTCATCATATCAACATTCCATAGTTTCTAAATCTAAAACTATTTCCTTAAATGCAACCAAGTTCTTTTTAACAGAAATTCCTTAATAGAAATGATAATCATAATAAAATTTCTAATGTGGGCCATATTGGTCTTATCCAAATAGAATTCAAGTTATACCAAACTCTAACAAGTTACTTATGAGTTGATGATTCTAGTAAGGAGTCTCATTCAAATGTAATTAGATGTGATGATTTTAACAGTTTAATGATGTCGTGGAGAAGCACACATAATCTTTTTCTCAAAATGACACTCAAATTTAAGCATGGCTTAAACATGGCTAGTATCACTAGTTGAGTTTGGCCTTAGGGGTTTTGTGGAAGATGTGGAGAATTTGTTGATTAAAGATTAAATGATTTTTTTCGATGTATTAGAATTCATGTAAATATGAAGATATTAGAGTTAAAATGGCTTGATTTCCAATTGGGTTAAGTTGGATCCATATTCAATATTAGGTTTGTTAGTTACTTTACATATAGTTACTTGAGTTATAAAACTCAGTTATACCTTAATTTTTATTAATAGATTTTATCACTACCTATGGTTTTTCTCGTTATGATTTGCCACATTAAATCTTATTGTTCAAGCTTTTCTTTTTGCTTTGTGTTTGATTTCCACCTAGAATAGTAGAATTAATTTAACAAGTTGATATGATGTAGTTTTTGTTTATCTTTTGTCATATTTCTTATTCATTAATGTTATTAAATGAAATTCAAATAGCCAATTTAGATGGTTTGGTGATTAGAGATTAATTGAAGAGTTTGTCTTTATAACGAATCTTAAGAAATTATTAAGACCATCAAAACTTATTGTTGACCAAATATTCAATGAATGATCAATGTGATGTTTTGAAATTGAATACATCATATTAATTCTTTCTCTTATTTTTATTGTCATTTTATTTGGAATTACTAATTGCATAATCAAACTTCCTTTTTTTTCATAGGATATTTACATGATTTCATTTCATAATTGAGTTTAATTTATTGATAATGTTATGTTGGTTCAGTTTGAGGTGCACCTGGTTTAAGCGTGTCATGCTTATCGATGTCTTGATGCTTCTCGGTTAAGGAGAACTAAATAGATTGTAACTACTAGTTAAATTCTAATGTGGTAGGAGAGAAAATATCTATGGGTACTCGTGGGATTGAGATGTACAGAGTGTCGGTTAAAAGATTCCAATTTTTCGGGTGTAGCAAGTTTTCTTCTTGAGAGAGATTTTTTCATCCTTTCTTGGATTTTTCAATATAGGATTTGAATCCAAACCACGTAAATTGTTTGTGTTCTTGGCGATTCTGCTTTTCTTACTGTCCAGTTTGATTTTTTAGTTTATGATCCACAGATAAGATCTCTTGGAATATCACTAAATACTAGTAAGTTAGTAAATAATAGAGTACATCTTTTGGTGCTACAGACACATCAAATTTACTCAACGAATTAAGGAGGTATAGACAACTGACACCATAAATTTTGTTTTTGAACACTTAGTACTTAGACTTAAAACTTGGAGCAGATAAAGCCTTAAAGTTACACAATCTATTTAAATTGCCAAGTGACATGCAGGTGACAATCTATTTAAAATTCCCCAAATAAATGGAGGACGGCTTGCAGATGCTTCTACAAACACTCAGCTGTTGTCTAATCATCTGTTTTTCAAAGTATTAAAATAATTTTGGTTTGGTTGAAAAAATCATTAATAACAAAGAGCGACTAAGAAGAAGAAATATAAATAAGTTAGATGGATCGGAATTATTGAAATGAACGTAGAGAAGTCCAAAGACAATGACATTTTCTGTTGAAATGATGCTAAGATAAGCTGTGCTCATGTCTAGGGCCTTACATGTCAATTGCATGATAATGCCATCTCCATCCAAATTTTAAGTATAACAAATTTAATTGCTTGGATAATGTGTCCAGAATATGTGATGCACAAGCCTTGTGTCACGATTGATTGTTATTTTTTTTTATCATATTAAAAAAATATACTTTGTTGTTCGAAATTGATTAAAACATTAGTGGGTGTAGTCTATTTTCCTTTCTTTTTATTGAGCTATTTATAAAAATAATGTACAATTATCAAATACTATATGATTAAGCATACAAGTGGAGATGTTCCGTGCAATAATTGATTGTTTTTTACGCATGTTTGTTTGGGAACAGTTGTTTCAAATTTCTATAATATATAAATTATTCTAAAATAACATTATGGCACTAAGCCACGTAACAATTAAGTATTAATGATAAAATACAAGCATATTCAAATATTAACCCTTTGTTCACACTCTAATTTTATACCTTAATGAAGTGCTTACGTTGAGGTCTTCGTTGTCTATATTCTAAAGTATGAGGAGTTTGGTATAAGAAAAAATAGAGGGCATCAATTATGTCCAATTGTTAAGTAAAATTAAATTTTGAGTAGTTACACCTAAATATCACCATCATCCATCCGCTTACGCTTTGCCAAACAAATCAAATGGTCCAATTGAATTTGAGATGTCAAGGGGCCCACTTGATGTGGACCATGCACATGCTGTGATTCCCTTTTTGTAATCCATACGTCAACCTGAAACCGATGGCTTCAAATTCATTGATAATGTTTTGTTTTGAAAAACAGTTATTTATGCATCAGTTTTCAACCCCTATCTCATGGGATCAATGATAAGTCAATCACTAAAAAATTTTTGTTAACAACTTAAACACTAAATTATGAAAATTAGACGTCGCAAATATTGCCATTACCTGTTGAAAGAAACATTACCTCGAAGACGATATCGATTCGCTAAAACTCTTTGCAAATTTTAATTATACTTCAGTTTTATGTTAAAATGGTAATAATTGAAGCAATCTTACAGCGAAGACTATGCTAGAAAGCACTAGCATGGTTTGGTATGTCATCGAAAACAATTTCCATGTTGTCAATTTTTTGACTATCTTCTTGTCGTCGAAAACAATTCTCTCCTCTCGATTTTACCGTTTAGTTCTCATCACCAAATTCTCTTTCCTCCTATTGTTCCATAGTCGTCATCCAGTGTTTATTGCCAATATCTCGCTTTTTGCAAAGGAAAGTAATTGTTCCATAACATAACGTTGTCTTTTTGCTGGAAGAACATTGTTGTTCCGTAGTGGAATGATGTCTTTTCGTCGCAGAACGCTATATTTCTGCAGTGTAAAGTAATCGTTCCTCGTGCGGAAAGTAATCTTTTAAATATGTTGAACGAAAATACAACGTTTCGCCACAAAGATACAACGTTCTGCAGTAGAAGAACAATGTTATTTAATAGAAAACGTAATTGCAATGTTTGCTCTATGTATTTTTCATTGTTCAATATTTAAGTTATTAGGAAAAATTATTTAGTGGTTATCGTACGATTGATCACGTAGTAGACATAAGTTGATTTGTTAATTTTCCAAAATTAAATTATAAAAAATCTTGAAAACTCCATGCACCCAAAGAGGTAAAAACACCTCTCTCCAACTTGGTTTTAACTCTCTCTGTCAGATCCCATTCCTATCACTTCTTTCTTCTAACAATCGCCATCGATCGGAAAGTGATTCAGAGAAAATCCGACTCAACATGAAGATGATCCGTTGCCCTCTCACCACTCCGGCGATTCTCAATTTCTTAGTCGTCTTCTTCATTCTTGCAACTCCGATGTACTCATCTGTTTCAAGAACCCTCAATGAAACTCCGGCTACAGAAGATCCGACGGTGAAGTGCACGCCCTGCACTCAATCTCCTCCACCACCTTCACCACCTCCACCACCTTCACCATGTCCGCCGCAGCCGTCACCCCCGCCACCGGAGGTATTTCTACCACCTCCTCCACCTCCTGCTCCGAAGAAACCCCCAGCGAGTAACTGTCCCCCGCCGCCATCAGCGCCAGACTACATATACGTCATCGGTCCGCCAGGAAGCGTGTACCCAATTGACACAGACTACAGTGACAGTGTTCCCCGGCGAGTGGTGGTCAGTTTTCCGATCATTGTCTGGTGCGGATTGGTCATTTTTCTGGGTTTCTGTTGAAATTTGAAGATAGGTACTGTATTTAACTTCTCGAAAGGAAACTTCCAGTGAATTCGATGAACTGAAGAATCCATAGAAAAAGAGTTGTGTTCCGTTTCATCGTTCTTATTAATCTCGTCACAGCCACTTCTTCTTATTATGATTTTTTTTTTAAATTTCTTGTGTTTATCCAATTTCCCAATAAAAATCATGGAAATAAATTAATCAACCTATAAATCATTGAAATAAATGTTTTCTTGGAGAAAAGTAAGAGGATGGCATTTACATTTTCAATAATTTGGAGCAATATCCTAATAAAATAATATATTTAGTTCAAAGTGAACTCTATCTACTAATAACAAACCAATTTAATTATTAGATTAAACAGCATATTTAAGCATGCAAGTAGAACCCCAGTCCTCATCGAAGAAAAATCTTATGTATGCTTACTAAGCTAAGCTCAATTTATCATTCAATTATTAATAAATGACAAATAATTAAAATATTAGATTAATTACTCAAAGAAATAAATGAATAAAAATTGTAAATTGTCGGTATTTGTTTCAAACCGTTTGATCAGAGGAGTTCAGGCCAATCATGTCAGTGAGAGTGTCAGAAGAAAAGTAGAAGATCATCTTTGGTTTCATCAACTCAATGGTCCCATCCAAGGAATTTTACATCTTCCTCATTGTCTCTTTTATCTTCAAATTGGACCTTTTTGGTTCCCATTGTGTTCTCCACGTGTATTATTACTGGAGGAAGACCATTCTTATTCACCTTTTTTAACATTTTAGAAAATAAAATAATAAATGCATATATATTTAATATTGAGTTTAAGCCGTCCGAGAAAGTTTCCCATCTCACGGCTCGCAAACTTGGATCTTCTGTACTTGCTGGAATGCTTATCACATTGACACCCACAAAAGACAAAGGCACATGGAACTACACTAATAGCGAGTCCTATGTGGTGGCAACGAGATTGGAAGAAAGATATAATATTCCAAAAAATTGTTGGTTCAAAGACTTTACCATGTAGGTTTCTACCATTTGTTCAAAATTTCTCCTCCTAGAGTCTAGATGATAGACTATGTCCAAAAATTTATTACCAAATTTATCCAACTCCATGTAACCTTTTATATTTGAAATGTGTAGTGTGATAACCGTAGTTTAATACAAAGGCTTTATTCACTTAATTAATTAAATTTTAAATGGTTGGAGTCACCATTTTTAGTGGAGGTTTCTCTCCTTAAATGGTGTCGGTCAATAAACTTCTTCGTTTTAAATTTTTCAAGAGTTTGAGTCACCTAACTTGGAAAACATCATGGGTAATATTTGGCCCAAAAGGCCTGATCCAATGTGTGTGTGTGTGTATATATATAAATTGGGGGAAAACACATTTTGGAACATTTTCCCCCATTTGTGAAGTTTGGTGAGGATTTCGGGAGATGAGGGATTTTCTGCTCAAATCTCTCCCTTTCTCCAGATTTAAAACGTCTGCCTCCCACCCTTCCGTTTCACTCTTCCTCCACAACAAATTTCCTTCTCCAGCCTAACACAATATTCAACAATTTTTGGCAAAATTGCCGAACTCTACAACCGGGTCATTGACAATTTAGTTAAGTCTTCATCACTTCTACTCTATAAATTCCCTACTTTGACTTAATTCTGAAGCTCTAGTCGGGATTGTTGAAGGAAATGGTTTGTGAAAAAGGAAAAGGGTTGAAATTCTTGGTCGTTGGGAGAAATTTTGCAAAAATTGAAAGCTGCAATTGTTGAAGGTATGAAAAATCTAAACTTTTCCTTTTGGTTTCGACGAAAATTTGCTGGATTGAACCTAAATCTTCTGGATTGTGAAATTGAATCTATAATTGAGTTGTTGTTAGATTAACCGGAAAAATCTGTGATTTTACCGTCTGTATTTTCGTTAGAAATAAATTCCGGCTAGCAGCTCATCTAACATTGAGCCACGATACACCGCGAACTGACCATCAATTCTGGTTAGTGGAGAGTTGGCCGAGTTAGTAAGCCATTAGTTAGAGACAAATTGTTGCTAGATGAAAGAAATTACTTATGTTAGTATTGTGAGTGGCGAAATCGTTTGCGTTGAGGGGAAAGAGAGACCTCCTTCTCTACAAGTCGCAAGGCAGACCCATGGGTTAGACTGTGGGCTGCAAATCTGATTTTGGGCTGGGCTTGAGCCATTGGTTTGGTGGCCCAATATGATTTCAGGCCTTCTTGGGCCAAAATTTTAATTTGTTTTTGGGCCGATATTAAATCTATTTTTGGGCCTATTTTAGAATTCTCTCTAACCCAATTGAATTTAAATAATATTGGAAATTCAAAGTTAACTTACAAAAATTTTCAACTTTATTTTAGGTACCCAAACATTGAACTAAGTCGTGGACTCTATAAAAAATTGGAAACTTTGAGCAATTAGGCTTGAATCGGAATAACCCACTTCGAGGTAGGGATTATTTTTATTATGCACTACATGTGCATTTTTGTTTTAAAAATAATTATTTTTGAAATGCCTCTCTGATTTTTACGACGCAATTATTTTCATAATCGTCGAAGTATTTTTCTTTTATATATAAATAAACTTTCACACATTCCCCCCGTACAGAATGTGTTTGCTTGTTATTGAATTTGGATAATAGGGGATTTTTTTAAAAAATCTCCTTGGGTTCGAATCACTAAAATGCAAATAGGTAATAGGACAGCTGTATGTACCGTGTCCTTGGGTTGCAAATTCCTAAACTTGATCAGTGTGTTATTTGGCTTTTGCGATCGCCGAACATTACTTTTATTTCCTTAAATGCCTATGGCATAGTGTGCTCGGAGTCCGTGAGTGGCTCCATTTTCACTGTGACTTTAATTAGTACAACAAAGGCGCATTTTGATTACATACCACATATTAGTGGGTCATTTTAAACACGTGCCCTTTTGTACAATTTTCTTTCAAAAATTGAAATTTTATAAAATGTGATCTTAAATTTTATACATGCTTAATAAAACTCTTTCCTTCAAAATCTAAAAATTTTAAATCCCTACTGAGTTTAGTAAACTCATCCCTATAACAAAATTTTCAGGAAATTATCAGCCAGACTTCCAGTCACCGAGTCAAGAATAGATCCGACAGATTTGCTTAGTTTCTATTATTTAATAATTTTCCTTGAGAGACTTTTGTGAGGTATTCATTTTATTGGGTAAATGTAAACCTTAAATGTTTAATTTCTTTTCTGCACAGTTTTTCTTTTATTTGGATTATATTGCTTTACTATCTGATTTCACTTCTAGACCTGTTAAGGCCATTGAATTTTGGGCACTGGCTTTAAATAATTAAATTTTGTCTTCCGCTGCTAAATGCTAAATATTTAATTTAAGTGAAATGAGTCGGATGATCCGTCCCTTTTGGGTTGGGTCGTTCCTTGTTCTGTCTCGGGTCCCTTGCGAGTCGTGGCATCATGAGTCGAAGAACATCTTGAAAAATCTAAAAGTTTCGAAGAAACACAAATTGAAAAAATGGGGTAAGTATTCCTCATTCGTTTTCATTTTCTTATGGGATAAATCAAATCTGTAATATCAAAATCTATCTCAATCAGAAAAATATGGTGAAGCGCAGTAGAATTAGCATTGTGAGGATTTGGGTTCAATAGAAATTAGAACAGGTCCGACGATTTCCATATTAATTTTTTTATTTGACCCAATCCATTTACACCTGGAAAGGAAAACCGAGAAAGTAAAAATGTAATAACCCTTTTCAAAAACCTCTCTCTCTCTCTCTCTCTCTCTATATATATATATATATTAAAATAACTAAGACATGTCTTTTAAAATAAACAAGTAAATCATGTCTTTTAAAATAAATACATCGGAAGACTTTTCTCAACATTGAAAACATGTTGTGCTTAAAATCTAAATAGCTATAAAATAGTACACATAAAACCCAAAGTTCAAGGTTCATCATTCAAACGATAAAACCATTTCTAGAGTTAACTTTTCCCCTTTATCCATATTCTTATTTCATTCAAAACCTCATAATTTAAGAGCCACATCCAATTGGTATGAAGTCTCAACAACATGAGTGCTCATTACAGGCATCCCCATCAACCTTTTCTTTCATCAAGCAACTCATCATAAACTTCCTCACCTATAACACAAGGTTCAAACTATGAGTGTAATGCTTAGTAAACAGTGTATGTAGACATCATAAGTAAAACACAGTCACAATATGCATGCATGCCATGACAAATTCTAGTATTTTTTGTTCTTTCTTAAACTTTCCTTCTTTTCTTTCTATCTTCTGTTCTTTATCTTTTTAGGAATGAATAGCGTTGATAATGAGATACCTACCACTAGTCTCCAACCTTTGGGAGACAAACATGACATCAATCAAGTTCTCCGTCAGCTACCATGCACATCCATGCATGACAACCCATCATCTTTGGTAAATTAGCTCCAACATCAATCAAAAGATTTGCTAGAGATCGTGCACATCAATGCATCAACAATCCTATAACCTTTGGCGAGACAACTCTGACATCAATCAAAAGTTTTGCTAGCGACCACTCACATCAATGTTTAATGACCTCAACCCCTTCGGTTGGTTTGTCTCGACATCAATCGAGAGCAAACTAACATGCTTATGTACCCACAGGTTCACCCTTTTGGGACAGCCTATCCTCCAAATCTATGCACATATCTTTTCATTTTTTTTTATCTTTCTTATATGCAAACATATGCAAAATATTCAACACTTAACATACAACACATTCTCGAATCATCATCACTTTACTAAAATGGAAAACATTATCTAGCAATATGTATGTCAAACCAACAACATGTCCTCAATCCACATTATCATTAAAACAACATATGTCATCATCACAAAATATATTAAAACAATATATCAACAATTTCTTGACCCACATTATCAAATGAACAACATATATCAAACAGTAGAGAGTCGATACTAAAATCATATCAATCATAGTGTAGCAATCATCAAGCAAATATACAATATATATATAAATACTGTTAAATTCACCCTAACACCTTGTGTTGTAGACCCGGAGGTCAAACACATACAACGATACTTACCTCAAGTTCTTCAGTGGAAACTAGCCACTCTGAGCTTCATCTCGCATTCCAACGTCTCGTTTTCCTTGAAAGTGTTTAAGAGAAAGATTGTTTTTTCCAACTCTAATGAAACAGTTTTTAGGGTTCTCATTAAATTACCTTTATACCTGTGGTGAAGGTGAGGACGGACGTCTCTCATCCACTGAACGACGATGTCTTTCGTTTTGTGGACACTTTCCTTTACACCGATGCCTACACTTCCTCAGTATTCACTGTTCCTCGTGGATCCTTTCATCTAAATGACAACGGCCTGTGCTTTACTTATCTGCTACAAACGCCCTTCTTTCCGCATGTTACTCATTTTTAGCGTACTTCAATCCAGACAACAATGTTTTACTTATTCTCCACAGATGCGCTCATTTCTACGGATAGTCATTTTTTAGCGTACTTCAATCCAAATGACAAAATTTATCTCGTTTACTTATTTGCCACGAATGCCCTTGTAACGCCCCAGATTTTCATACATTTAAAAATGCGTTAAATTTTTTGGAAAACATATCAGAGTGCACCTAATTCGTACTGCTATCAACCATTCATTAAAACTCGTTATAAAGATCTAATTTAAATAAACATGCGAAAGCGTTAAAAATAAATCATTTAGTTATAATGTTGCAGAAGCACTTAGAAAACTTTTTTTATTAAGAAATACTAAACAAATTAAATACACTTTTGATTACAATTTAGGAAACTCTTATTTAATTAAATCACAAACCATTTATCTCTTATGGTTCGTAGCCTGGCCAACCGCAAGCTCGTTCGTGTGCAAAATCTATCATCAATTGTGTCGAATCCATACGCTATCTTCTCCTGCAGGTACCTACATCATGAGTAAACTCTTAGCCTAAAAAGGCTTCGTAAGAAAATGGTTAACAATCAAAGAATAGAATTTAATTACAATTATTAACCTAGATGATTTAAACAGGCTTTTAATAACTAACTCGTTTAGGTTAACTAAATTTATTAGGTTAATATTCTGGACAGATAATAACTTGATTAACATTCTCAATATACTAGTTAATTACACTAGTTATAATTACTCATTTTAGATAACATGCTCAAGGGATTGGTTAACCACTTCTAATTAAATTTACTTAATCAACAACTAGCAATTAGTAAGCTATTTAACAAGGAATTTCCTGCAAGCATGAAGTGCACAACACCAGGAGGAATACACGTGAGCCTATAAAGCGATTGTACTCTAACAAATACAACAAAGAAAGATTTTAGAGAACTAACACAAATCATCCAAGTATAGAAATCTATGAAGTGTCCAAGTGCAGAAACATACAGACAATACAATGAGAAACATCCGAGGCATTAACAGAGAGAATATCACAAAACAATATAAACTCTAACATTCTACCATATCAACACAAACAGTGAGTATTTCTAGGAATTATCAACTAACGACAAATGAATAACAGGAAGCATAACAACAATATAATAACACCCAAGTCTATAGAGCACTCACAAGTCCATAAAACCAATCCAGAATGTCAACTAGTAAATAACAACAGCAAATACATGAAAAATAGCTATGCACAGAAACATACAGAGTATCTAATATAGAGAGCATTCGACAAATAAACGTATGAACACATACTCTACCATTATCACCAAGCAGAATATTCCAGGAACCAAACAGCCAACAACAGAGATTCACAACCATACTTGACGCACGCAGACATATTCATGGGTAGGGCTTAGACGGCCAGACACTACCCAATCCTTACCATATTGAAGAAAATCATAACATGGACAAGCAAGCTCCACTCTCAGCTCCACAGCTCTCAGCTCACCCGGCAGAACAGCAGCAGATGCAGAAACTTCGGATCTTGATCTCCACCAAATCAATAGAATATGACTTAAACAAAACTCACAATTATCAGGGACATGAACTCAGCAATACATAAGAAGAAATAGAGAACAACTAACCCAAAACATCGAGAGAGAAAAATTCACTAGTAGGTAGGGATAACCCGAAGTAAATCCAAGAGCTCCAGACCCCCTGTCGGCTCATCAAAACACCCGGCCTTCCTAGCATTCTCCCTCCTTTCATTTGGTCTCACCCCCTCAGCTCTCGTATTTATACACAAAAGGAAATTAAAATGCATAATAGTTTATCCCATGATTACCGGCAATAGAAGCAGATTCTTCGGCCACAATGAGCTGCAAGTTGTTGTTTTCACCAGGAACTAGTGGACCGGTTCGACCCAATCATGAGCAAACCGGACCAACTGCTTCAATACGAATCGAAGCCCTGTCCAAGTCGTCCGTTGTGCTGCACGCCATCACCTCACCGTCGTCGTCCCCGGCAACGCGTTGCCAGAGCTCGACGCACTGATGACCGCGTCGCACCACCATCGCGATTCAGTCTCGCGAAATCGCCCGAACCGAATCAAACCCATGAAGCCGTACCTCCCGAGCCCTAGAAATCCCGCAACCCGCAACGTCGTTCCACGCGCAACTCGCTTGATCGGATATCGCCACGCTGTGAGGGAGCACCCACGATCACGTCCTCAGTTGCTCGTCGCCGTCTTTGCCCGATTTCTGATCGGCAATCTCGGGCTCTCTTCTTCCTTCTCTCGTTCGCGATCGACGCACACAGAATGGCTTTTGGCCATTCTGTGTTTTATTCGCTAGACCGGTACAGTTCTTACTGAACCGATTCAGCCTATACGTCAACAATTAAATTGAATTTATCAAATTAAATCCAATTTATTCATTAACTTTAAAATACCCCATTTCATTATTTTAAATCCCCAATTAATCCTTAATGTACAACAATTATAATAAATCCCAAATATTATAATTTAAATTCGTTAAATTAATATTTATTTTAATTACGATAAATTTCATTTAATCTCAATAAATGGAAGTCTTTCGAATACGTCATTCGTAATACCCCGATAATTAAATAATTATCCATTTAAAAAAAGTCGGGGTGTTACAGCCCTCCTTTTTGTGGATAGTCAATTTTAGCATACTCCAATCCAAACGACGACGTTTTTCTTGTTTTACTTATTCGTTGCCGATTCCTCCCTTTTCGCGGATCCTCGTCATTAGTGGATACTCCATCTGAACGATAATGTTTTTCTCATTTTACTTATTCGCTGTGGATTCGTCCCTTTCTGTAGATCCTCATCATTAGTAGATACTCCATCGGAACAACGATGTTTTTTCTCATTTTACTTATCCGCTGCGAATTCAACCCTTTTCTGCAAATCCTCGTCATTAGTGGATACTCCATTTGAACAATGACGTTTTTCTCATTTTACTTATTCGTTGCAGATTCATTCCTTTCCACGGATCCTCGTCATTAGTAGATACTCCATCTGAACGATGACGTTTTTTCGCTTTTTACTTATATGTTGTAGATTTGTCCCTTTTTGCGAATTCTCTTAATTAGTGGATAATCCATTGGAACGACAATATTTTTTTCATTTTACTTATCCGCTACAAATTCGTTCCTTTCTGTGGATACTCACTTTTCCTATCTGCCACATATTCATTCTCATTTGCGGGCGCATTCTATACTCCATTTTTGATGGATGACACTTTTATTGCCAGAAATCTTCAAACTCCCATGTCTCCTGTTGTACAACCTTCCACAATTCCAACATAAAATAGAGATTGATCACCTCTCATATATGAATATCCACTAGATAAAATATTTTGCACAATTTATGTCAATCCCAAAATTGACTACGCACACAAACACACACACATGTAAATATGTGTACACACACACACATATACATATACATACATATATATATATATATATATATATATATATATATATATATATATACACACACACACACACACACGTTTACAATTTGTTTCATGAATTGAGTAATTTGATAGCTAAATGTGCCATATCCTTAGGTGTGAAATCCTAAACCTGATTAGGGTTTTTATTTCACGTTGCGATCATCAAGCATCATCTTTTTCCACATGTTTATGACATTGATGATCATGAGTGGCTCCTTCTTTCATTGATGCTTTATATGTGACAATAGTGACCTATTTTTATTATTTACTATAGTATAGTGGATCTTTACGAGGCTTGCCATTCTGGTGGTACTTGGAACTGGTTTTGGATTATTTTTATCCTTGATTTTGAGATATGGTTTTTCTTTAATACATGCATACTCACATTTTGTAAAATACTAGATAAAGTATTTAAAATTCTTATTAAATTTAGTCAACTCATCCTAATTGACTTTCCCTTTTAGGTTGAATAAGGGAGTCTTGGAATGGCCTACGCATGTGATATCGAAGCTATTTATTAGTTTTTCTTTTTCCCTTGAAGTTATTTGTTGGTGGAATATCAATTTATTTTTGTTGGAACTCTTTGCTATTTTATAATGGTGTTACCTTATTGCATATACATTTATATTTTGGTCAGTTACTATTACTCTATCTGATGTTAACTGTTAAATTGATTTTATCCCAACTGTTAGATTTTGGTGTAACCCGAATTTTATTGGGCCAATTTTGGTCCATATTAGGAATCTTAGTATGACTAAGGTTTCCAATTTTTTTGTATAAATATATGCTTTAGTCATAAAACTCATGGTATTTATTTTTTATTAGTGATTTCTCTTCTTTACCCATAGTTTTTTAGCCGTCTTGGGTTTGCCACGTAAATCTCGGTGTCAATTATTTTTTGGTTTTTTTTCAATTCTCATTCGAATTTCAACAATTGACCTAAATTCTATTGGGTCAGGTCGGTGGGCTCGCATTATAGACTCATTTAGGGTTTGTTTTCTCTATAAATTCATTTAAGCTAGAGTCGTAAAACTTGTTGTTGTATTTCAATATTTATAGTCGATTTATTCCTCTGCACGTAGTTTTTTTTCCCGAAAGAGTTTTTTCATATAAATCTGGTGTTCCACGTCCTCTTTTCTTTTTCTAGTTATTGTTTAATCTCTAACAAGTGGTATAAGAGCTTCAGTTTCAAGAATTCGTGTTTCAAAGTGTGTTCAAACAAATTCTCTCAAGTTGTTTTGTATCGAATAAGGTTTGTGTAATTTTTCAAGAAATTACTATTTTTTGGAAAAAGAAAAGGAAAAAAAATGAAAAAATTGTTCCCCTTGCCATTTGTCTTGTTTATGAAAATTTGTTCTTCTCTAACATCCAACCGCCATAAGAAACTGTTGCCATATTTATCGTGAAAGCTCTGATCTTTCCCTGCTTTTTTTTCGGAGGCGTTGTACCTTCGAGCAATAGGTTCATCATTGAAATGTATATATTCATCGTCAGTGACCATAGATCTGCATTGTTGTTTTCCATTCTCCCAGTCAAGTCGTTTCAATTGGGATTGCTGCTAGAGTGTCCTTTGCAAAATTGAATTTTTTGCTAGAGATAAAAATTGTTAAAAATCTTAGTGATTTTTTGGAAGATTTTTTGAAGATTAAGTTTGATGATTTATGGCAGATCTGGAATCATAGGAATATCTCAATCTTGGAGATTATTTTAAATTGAAATTCAAATCAGGTTTGAATTTTGTGATATTTGTCAATTAGATTTTGATTTGATTTTTAGATTATTTGTTATGGCAGAAATATATAAATATTTTAGGATATCTTTTAGAATTTTGTGATATCTATGATTTTTCACTTCAATTTTTTGGGGTGAGAATATTTTATTGAAAATAGTGATTTTGAGTCAAATATTTTGTTCAAAAATGTGTTTTTCGGGCGATAAGTTATTTGAAGTAGATCTTCCACTTTTGTATTGAGATTCTATATTTGGTTAAGAAATGATAACAACAGTGAAATTATAAAATATTTTGAAGGACAGATTTGATATGGCAGGTCAAGAGGTGAAATATGCTTGTACAAATTTAGATGACATTTTGTGGGATTTGAAGATGTCATCATCATGATTTAAATGTTTGTTAAACATGGTCAACATCAATTGATGAATTTACTCTTGAGGACTTTTATATTGGTGATTTGTATATTTCTTTGAGACGGGCGGATGACTCTCGTTGTAAGTCTTCTGTAAGGACGTGGAAGAGGAAAATTTGAAGATTTAAAAATTGGTTCATTCCAGCAGAATTTGTTTCGAAATGGAGATTGTCAGAATTTAGAGTTTTGAATTCTTTTTGTTAGGTTTGGCTAATGAGCACGCGCTATAGATCTTTTTCATGGAATTTATGTAAAAGTAGAGATTGTTAGATTTCAGTATGACCCGAATTGTGCCGAGTCGGGGGATCCGCATTGTAGATCTCATTTAAGGTTTTATTTTCTCTATAAATTCATGTAAGCTAGAATTGCAAAACTCGCGGTTTTATTTTGATCTTCATAATAAATTTATTCTCCTATCAGTGGTTTCTTTGTCAGAAGAGTTTTTCCACGTAAATCTGGTGTCTCACGTTCTATTTTCTTTTTATTGTTATCTTTTGATCTCTAACATCAACATTTGAACTTTGAATCTAAACTTTATATTTAACTATTTAAGTCCACCACTACAAGTTCAATAATTTTCATTAAGGGTGTAACGCCCGCGTTGTTAAACATTTTTCTTACTTTTATTTTTAGCTATATAAATTTTTCTTTAATTTATTTAAAACGTATATTAGGAAAGTTGATTTTAAAACATTTCAGAGCAAAATGAGTGGAAACAGATAACAATTTTCAAAACACAGTTAACATTTCCATGGTTTATAAAACATTTACTATATTTAGAAACCGTATTTAACTATTCAAAATAACAAGCATTGTTTTCTGCGAGCCATAACCATTAGGTTGAACCTGGCCTATAACCCAAGTGCTCATCCTGTAATGCCTACTCCTCCGTTGACATATCACAGGTCTCATAATAATCACCTACATCACGAGATAAAACAATGAGCCAACGCTTAGCAAGAAATAGGATGAAATGCAATGCTCATACGTGCTTAAACAAAGAACCTATCTTTTCTGTTATACCGAGAGAATGAATACATCCTATGGTCATGTGGCTAACCATCACTCCATTGAGGAGATACATCCTATGGTGTCACTACTGATGACTGTCACCATTCTCTTTTGTTTCCAAACATTGGGGATTTCTGGTACAAGAGAAGAGGATACATCTTATGCTCCATGTGGCTAATCGTCACTCCGATGAGGAGATACATCCTATGGTGTCTCCACTGATGGACCGTCACCAAATCTCTCGAACTCCCACATGTCTATTTACATTTATTATGCGTGTCATGCATATGTCAATAATTTCATAAGCCCTAATTATGATGCAAGAATGTCGTGTCACGTATAATTCACAATTATATATAGAATACACAAATGGAAACATGACTTTAGCACAGAAAATAACAGGTTATAGTTTAAGTTGAAATAGCGCATCATGAGGCAATTATCAATGATTTAAAAGAACAATTTAGGGAATTATTACTCTAGAAACAGATTATTAAATAAATCATCTATCCATTACTAAAGAGCAAGTGTAACGACTCGGATTTTCATACATTTAAAAATGCGTAAAAATTTTGAGAAAACGTATCAGAGTGCAATCTAGGCCGTTAAAAACACTTAAAACATTTTAGAATTTAAATACATTTGCGGAAGCGTTAATTAAATCGTTTGAGAAAGAACTAAGAAATTGAAATACAATTAAATACGCTTTAACTACACTTAACAAAAATACATTAAACATTTAAATTAAATTTACGAAAAGAAACATTTATTTAAGTTACTTCTCATAGCCGAACCAACAATGCTCGCACGTGTAAATCCCTCACCAACTGCTTCGAGTCCAACACTATCTTCTTCTACAGATACCTACACCACGAGTAAACTGTAAGCCTAAAAAGGCTTAGGAAGGAAAAGGTTAACAATCAAGTAATAGAATTTAATTACAATTATTAACTTAGATGATTTAAACATGTTTTTAGTAATTAATTCGTCTAGATTAACTAAATTGATTAGATTAATATTCTGGACAAATTAATAACTCAATTAACATTCTCAATATATTAGTTAATTACACTAATTATAGTTACATATTTTAGATAACATGCTCAAGAGTTGGTTAACCATTTCTAATTAAAATTACTTAATCAACAACTAACAATTAGTAAGCTATTTAACATAGAATTTCCTACAAGCAAATACCTGTGAGCCTACAAAGCGATTGTACTCTAACAAATATGATAAAGAAAGATTTTAGAGAACTAACAAAGTGTCCAATGTAGAAACATACTGACAATACAATAAGGAACATCCGAGGCATTAACAGAAAGAATATCACAAAGCAACATAACTCTAACATTCTATCCTATCAATACAAATAGTGAATACTTCAAGGAATTATCAACTCACGACGAGTGAATAATAGAAAGCATAACAACAATATAATAACACCTAAATTTATATGGCAGTCACAAGTCTATCAAACTAATCCAGAATATCATCTAGTACATAACAGCAGCAAAGACATGAAAAATGGCTATGCACGGTACTTGCAGACTATCAAATACAAATCATTCGACAAATGAACATAGAAACTTAATCTAGAGAACATACTGAGCACTGTCAATAAAATTCATAGAACTACACATAATTATCAGACATCAACAACAAAGAAACTAACGATAGAAATCAACAAACCATATATAATAAACGCACATACTCGTGGGTAGGGCTTAGACGGCAAGACACACCCAATCCTTACCATTTTGACGAAACAAAAACTGGGACAGGGACTCCTTTTCCACGCAGCAACGACTACTCCTACTCCCGCTCAAATTAACTCACGACAGCTCCATCACAACTCAAAGCAAAACAGACCCAACCATGAACAACCCACTTCTTGGCCTCCAGAAGAATCGCCAGAGAGCAATTCTGCTCTCTGTCTAGCCATCTGAAGCATCCCCTCAAGAGAGCTCCCCCGCTCTCAGCGTCACTCCTCTTAATATTTAAACACACAAGGCAATTTGGAAATGCATTAACCACTTACCCAATTAATCCCACGAAATCAGCCATAGATCCTGATTTCTTAGCCAACACTCTGCTCATTCCTTGCAGCTAAATAATCCTTGAACCAAAGGATGGGCCGAACTGCGAGCAACCTGGACCATTGAAGCAGACCATCACGAATCGAAGCCCAAACTGTAGGCCCAACGCAGATCGCTCCCCTGCATCTTGTCAATCCAGCACCGAACACTCCCAGACAAAGTTCGGTCAACAGAAAACGGAAGAGGAGGAAGAGATAGACCGACATACCACAAATGCCGCCAGAAGAGACTGCCCACGGATGCCCCAAAGTCGGAAACCATCGCTGGCCGAAATGGAGTTCTGATCCCGAGCCCCATTTTGCGAGCTTATCAAAGAATATCGAAGAATGCAGCATGCAGAAAGAATACTGTACTACAGTCGAAGAATAAAGCAGAAGAAAGACGTATTATGGAAACGTTGTCGTTTGCATAGTTAGTTAAAAGCTGTTATGCTTAGTTAGTTTACGCATATATTCTTAGCTCTGTTTTTATTATATAAAAGCAGAGGCTCCCTATTGTAATGGATGATGAAGATTCAATAATAAAGAGCATTCGTTTTCTCCTCTATTTCTTGTAATATGGTATCAGAGCCATAAGGAGCGGTTATTTTTTTGCCATGGCTAGAGGTCGGAATGCTTCTTCTCAGAATCCTGGAAACACTTCTGGTTCGAGCTTTGTTTCTCATCCAGATGCAGAAATTGCTGGTAATCGGCTTCCAATCAGCACTTCGCCGCATTCTGCTGTCGATGCGAATGCCTAGAACTCCAACATTCCTTTGGAATCTATTGGTAATCCTTTTTCTTTGCATAATAGTGATCATCCAGGACTAGTTTTAGTATCACACATTCTTCATGGCTCAAACTACAATTCATGGAGACGAGCCATGATTATGGCCCTAAATGCCAAGAATAAACTTTCTTTCGTGGATGGCTCCATTATTAAGCCAGCATCCACCGATTCCACATTTAATTCTTGGTCCAGATGCGATAGTATGGTCTCTTCTTGGATTTTAAATTCTGTTAATCATGAAATTTGGGATAGCCTCCTCTACCTCACATCTGCTAAAGCAATTTGGGATGATCTATTTGAGAGATTTTCACAATCCAGTGGTCCTCGTATATTTGAACTCCGCAAATTACTATTAAATATTTCTCAAGGCCCTTTAGATGTTAATACATATTATACACAGATGAAAACCTTATGGGATGAACTCCAAGATTCTCGTCCCATCCAAATTTGTACTTGTGGAAGTATGAAGCATTTTTTACTTCAACAGCAACAGGACTGCGTTATGCAGTTCCACATGGGGTTAAATGATACATTTGCACAGATTAGAACTCAAGTTCTGATGATGGACCCTATTCCTCCAATTAGTAAAGTTTTTTCCTTGGTTATTCAAGAAGAAAGGCAACGACTTATTGGATCTAAGACTCTCCCAAATGAACCTGTTGTGTTTAATTCATTAAGCTCTTCCAGTTCTCATTATAATAAAGGCAAGAAAGACAAAGTTTTTTGTACCCACTGTAAATTCACAGGTCACACAGTTGAGAAGTGTTACAAGTTACATGGGTACCCTCCAGGATACAAACCGAGAACTAAACCCACTACTCTTCAGACTTGTATTGACTCTACAGCATCCACTTCTGATCTAGTACCTACTAAAGATGCTGCTTTGTCTGATCTTACTGCCAATCAATGCCAACAACTGATTGCACTTTTGAGTTCTAAACTTCAGCATGATTCTAGTTCTTCCAACAATAATGTTGCTCCTTCTCCATCTACATTCAATTTTATAGGTACATATTCTTCCAAACTTTCCAAGTTATCCTGGATTCTTGATACTGGTGCTACGCACCATGTTTGTAATAATTCTTTGTCTTTCTCATCATTTCGTCCTCTTTCTCATATATCTGTTACATTGCCTGATAATACTACCATTCCTGTCACTGGTATTGGAGTAGTTCAGCTTACTTCTTCCATTTTGTTGCAGAATGTCCTCTTCGTTCCTCAATTCTGATTTAATCTATTATCAATCAGTTCTTTTACTTCCTCAAATTGTTGTTCTGTCATTTTCAAATCTAATTCATATGTTATCCAGGACCTGGTTTCGGAGAAAATGATTGGGACGGGTAGCCGTCTTGGGAACTTGTACATTTTACAACTAGATGTCATTTCCCATCCTCATGTCAATGTTTCCTTTGTTCATCCCAATTCCTCTTTGTGGCACAAAAGGCTTGGCCACCCATCTGATGCAGTCATTCAAATGCTTAAAGGAACTTTACATATTTCTTCCACAAACTCTTCTGATTGTTTCATATGTCCTTTAGTTAAACAACGTAGATTACCTTTTTCTTCTCAGGGACATATTACTGATGATATTTTTTGTCTAATTCACTGTGATGTATGGGGACCTTTTCAAACTCCCACTCATGATGATTTTTGTTATTTTCTTACAATTGTGGACGATCATTCTCGTGCTACATGGGTTTATCTTTTGCATTCCAAATCTGATGTTTGTCGAATTCTTCTTGAATTTGTTTGCTTTGTTGAGACACAATTTGCTACCACTGTTAAAGGAATACGTACTGATAATGCACCCGAGTTTTTACTTACTGATTTTTTTGCTAAAAAGGGTATTATGCATTTTCATTCTTGTGTCCAGACTCCATAACAAAACTCCGTTGTAGAACGCAAACATCAACATATTTTGAATGTAGCCCGTTCTCTTCTTTTCCAGTCAAAGATTCCTTTGAAATACTGGGGTGATTGCATACTCACCTCTATCTATCTTATAAATAGACTTCCATCCAAACTCTTAAACAATAAGAGTCCTTTTGAACTGTTATATAAGAAATCTTCTACATATTCTTATCTTAAAGTTTTTGGGTGTCTTTGTTTTGTTTCGACTTTAACTACCAATAGAAACAAATTTTCTCCGAGGGCAAAAGCTGCTGTCTTCCTTGGTTATTCTTCTGGATATAAAGGATATAAAATTCTTGATTTGGAATCAAATTCAATAATTGTTTCAAGAAATGTTATTTTCCATGAAAATACTTTTCCATTTAATTCTTCTGCATATCCAGAGCATGCAGATTTTTTTTCTCCATCGTCAATCTCCTCTTTCCCTTCGGTTCCTCCCACTCCTGATTCCATTGTTGCTCAATTACCTTCTGTTGATCCTCTCACTTCTGACTCTCCTGTTGAACAATTATCTCCTGTTGATCATAATTGTTCATCTTCCAGTCGGTCATCACGTTCTTGTAAACAACTATCTTATCTCAATGATTATCATTGCTATCTTGCCCATCACTTCTCTTTTCCTTTTCTCACACAGTCTCAACATCCTCTTTCTAACAATCTGTCATATGACAGATTATCTCCTCGTTTTCGAGCTCATTGTCTCTCTATTTCTTCACATTCTGAACCAAAGACTTATGCTCAAGCTGTCAAACATACTGAATGGAAGAATGCGATGAATGCTGAATTGAAGGCTCTTGAGGACAATTCTACTTGGCATTTGGTTGAGTTACCTCTTGATAAATGTGCACTTGGTTGTAAATGGGTGTTTAAAATTAAATACAATGCTGATGGGAGCATTGAACGCCATAAGGCTCGGTTGGTGGCCAAGGGATATACACAGCAGGAGAGTATTGACTATTTGGAGACATTTTCTCCTGTTGCTAAACTAATTACCGTTAAACTTTTACTTGCCATTGCTGCTATTAAAGGATGGTTTCTTTTCCAACTTGATGTAAACAACGCCTTTTTACATGGCGACCTTCCTGAAGAAGTCTACATGGAACTTCCACAGGGTTATTCTGTTCCTGCCAATTCTTCTTCAAAGTTGGTTTGTAGATTAGACAAATCTCTCTATGGCTTAAAACAAGCCTCACGCCAATGGTTTTCTAAATTTTCTACTACATTGATTGGTTTTGGTTTCATTCAATCTCTATCTGATTCTTCTCTGTTCATCAGGAAGACTTCAGTTTCATTTCTTGTCATTTTGGTGTATGTCGATGACATTATTCTGGTTGGGGATTCCTTGGATGAAATTCAACTTTTTAAGACTTTACTTCATGACAGATTTAAGCTCAAAGACTTGGGTTCTTTGCACTATTTTTTGGGTCTTGAAATAGCCCGCTCAGATAAAGGTATTGTTTTAAATCAACGGCATTACACTTTAGATCTTTTGCAAGATTCTGGTCTGTTGGGGTGTAAACCTGCTGTATCTCCCATGGATCCGACTTGCAAGTTGATTTCAGATTCTGGTTCCTTGCTTGAAGATCCTACTATATATCGACGTTTGGTTGGCAAACTCTTATATCTTACTTACACTTGTCCGGATATATCATTTGTTGTTGGTATTCTTAGTCAATATCTATCTCAGCCTCATTCTGCTCATTTAAATGCTGCTTATCGTGTTTTACGGTATCTTAAATCCACTCCTGTGCAAGGAATTTTTTATTCTGCAACTTCTTCTTTACAGCTTAAAGCCTTCAGCGATTCTGATTGGGCTTCTTGCGTTGAATCCAGGCGATCTATTACTGGGTTTTCCATCTTTCTGGGAGACTCATCAATATCATGGAAATCCAAGAAACAACAAACTATTTCTCCCTCTTCTGCAGAAGCCGAGTATCGTGCATTGGCTAATACAACCTGTGAATTAATGTGGCTTAGAGCTTTATTGCAGGATTTTGGTGTTACTGATTCTGCTCCAGCCTTGATGTTTTGTGATAATCAATCGGCTCTCCATATCGCTGCAAATCCGGTTTTCTGAACGAACAAAACACATCGAGATTGATTGTCATCTTGTTCGTCAAGAAGTTCAGCGCGGTCATGTTAAACTCCTCCATGTTTCGTCTAAATTTCAGTTAGTTGACATCTTCACAAAGGCGTTACATCCTCAACCTCTTCAATTTTTATTAAGCAAGATGGGCATCATTAACATACAGTCTCCATCTTGAGGGGGCGTATCAAAGAATATCGAAGAATGTAGCATGCAGAAAGAATACTGCACTACAGTCGAAGAATAAAGCAGAAGAAAGACGTATTATGGAAACGTTGTTGTTTGCATAGTTAGTTAAAAGCTGTTATGCTTAGTTAGTTTACGCATATATTCTTAGCTCTGTTTTTATTATATAAAAGCAGAGGCTCCCTATTGTAATGGATGATGAAGATTCAATAATAAAGAGCATTCGTTTTCTCCTCTATTTCTTGTAATAGAGCTCTAGCCAAAACCACCGTGTCACACCACTCCGCCTCACCTGGACGCACGCCGAACCCGTCGCCTTGCTCGCCGTCGCCGTCGCCTAGACGTCGTTCACTCGCCGGTGCGTTCCCTCTCGCCTCTGTGTCTCGTTCTCCCTCTCGCAACACAGATTGGCCTTTTTGGCCATTCTGTTTCTTTTAATTCAATTTTATTTTAAATTTATTATTTATTTATTTATTTATACATGATATATGATATATATATATATATATATATATATATATATATATATATATATATATATATATATATATATATTAAGCTGCACCGGTTCAGTTCTTGCTGAACCAGTTCAATCCACTTTAACCACCTTTTATTAAATAACCCACTTAGTTAATTAAGTTAAATCTAATTTATTTATTTACTTTAAAATACTCCTCAATTGATTTAATTTAGCAAATTAAATCCTTATCACTAAAATACTCGTAAGCCTAACGCTCCTAATGCCCTGTAATATCTTGATAATTAAAAATATCAGGGTGTTACAACAAGTCAAGAATCTAGAGGACATTCAATAGGGTAAAGCAATCCAGGAGGGCATATTACTAATAACTTCTACTTCCTCCATGTTAATTTTCGGCAGAGCACTAACGGATAACAAATCAATATAACACTTCTTATACTCCTCATTAACCAACATCTTCCAGTCCACAATAAACCACAGACCAAAAAACCAAAATACAATCTGTAATGCATTTTGGCCGAACTATATGACCTCAACCCCGACTTCGACTCGACCAAAAATGCAAGGAGCAATCTGTAATAGATTTCGATCGAGATATTTGACCTCGACTCATCCGAAAATGCAAGGAGCAATCTATAATGCATTTCGGTCGAGATATTTGACCTCAACTTGACCGAAAATGCAAGGAGCAATCTGTAATGCATTTCGGTCGATATATTTGACCTCAAATTTGACCGAGGCTTGATCGAAAATGCCAAATACACATCCCGTAACAATTTTCACTTTAAAAATTCCAATAATATTTCTACCCTCATTTACATTGCATCAATTATGAAATCGACAGTTACGAAACATATTTATCTTTTATGAAGATATTTGTTCCTCCCATAAAATCGTTTATATTCCATTTATGGAGAAATTATCCGGGTATTACAAAGGGTTAGATGGTTCGATTATCATATAGGTAAAATCATTTTCTATTTCTGTTTCTAAGTTCTTTTATAACCATGACATGTCATGTAAATCCGTGTTTTTAAAATAATTTTAAAAATGCCTCGTGTAAAGTTTTTACATATCTTTGGTCAAATGTGAAAAAGTTGATCCATTTTTGTCGTTTAGCGACAAAATGTGCGTTTTTTTTAAAAACGGTAAAACTGAGTTTTTTGGAATTGGAATTTAATTTTGGAAACATTTTGGTAAATTATTTTGACTAAAGAGATCATTTTTAGTTAGCATTTTGAAAACGAGTCAGATTTTAAACCGGAATTTTTGAATTAGATTTCCAATATATAAATTAGATTTTATATATTAACAATTAAATAAAACTTTATTTTATAAAAGGGAAAAAGGAAAGGGGCAAATGGAATTTCCCCATTTCCTTCGGCCGAGAGAAGCTCCGCGGGAAGGACTAGCTGAGACGAACCGTCGACATTCGTCCGAGGGCATTCTGGGCGGGAGCTGGGCGACTCCGTCTGGGAGGCTTTCCAAGCTGGCGTGGCAGGGAGGCGATCAGACGGGCACCGTCGATCACAAGCGACGGTGCGGTGTAGTCTGAGAGACTCTCAAAGAGGCATAATCGGTCGAGTTGATTTCGGGACTTCAGGTGGTTGCGCAGTCCGTCCGAGGTTCTCCGAGCTGAAGCTGTTAGGGGCGAGCTGAGTGGTGTCCTTCCCCTTATCCGATTAAGGCGAGAATGCCCTGTGATTGTTTTGATTTCGGTAATGGCTTACTGTTTTTTTTTTGGAAATGCCGATGATTTTGGGATGCCATGTTTTGCTGCGGCTCACTGTTAAATTTTTGATGGATTGTTTGGTGTCTTCGTTAGGAACATCCGAGGGGATTATGTCCTGTTAGTTTGCCACGGTTTAATGATGAAATTGGTCCCTGTTTCTGCTTTGGTTCTGGATGGGTGATGAATTTTGTATGGTTGAAATTTATCTTGCTGTTGCTTAACGAATTGAGTTTTGGGTCCTTGATTTGAAGTTGTCAAATTGTAGATTTACAACTGTAAAGGAGGAGTAATGGATTCAACGTTTTCTTTGATGATGGATTTGTTTCCTATTTTGCTTGGTCTCTTTTGATGGAAGAAGACCCTGCGGACATTCCTTGAATTTGAAACTCCCTGTTTTTGCTACTGCCTCTTATTTGATTGGTATTTGAGGAATAATGTATGAGGATGGTTTAACTTTTGGCTGTGACTATTTAAGCTTAAGGTTTTAATAATGAAATTATGAGGATTGTGCTCTTTAGAAAGTGCCTATTTTATACTCTAGGTTTGTTGCTGAAACTTGAAAATCTTAATATGCTCATTGTTTATTTGTTAAAACCCGAGGAGGGTAGTTTTGGTTGCTATTTGTTGAGAAATAATGTTCATTGTGAAGTGGATGCTTTGGTGGTCCTGTTGTGTGAGCTAAAATAGAAAGTTTTGAGTTTTAGTTTGAAGTTGAATGAAAATAGACGTTAGGCTTAATTCAACGTTTATGTTGTTTTCTCGGAACTGATAGTTTCTGTTAAAGCTTTGTCTATATTATTGAGTGATAAGATTGGAGATTCTGTTGCGATTCCTATATTTGGTTTCCGGTTTGGAACTCGTGGTTGTCCCTAGAAACCTTCCTTAACTGTAGTCTTGTTTAAGACTTTTTTGTTATCGTGTGTATGTTTGTGGGATGTTGACTTCGACCTTGTTATAAGTTCTGGAGAATTCAATGATCCGACTTTTTGCTTACAACAGCGCGTGGAGCTGGTTTTTCGGTAAGTGTGTCGTGGTCGTCATCGAGGTAGGGATCTCTATACTTATTGCACTGCATTACATCTTGGTTTTCAAAACTGCTATTATGTGGGATACTATACCTGAAAACCCGACAGGGACTGTTTCGACATCACGTCAATTTTTATGTATACTTATGTTTTCTTACGTTTATATTCCGTACATGATTTGATTATATATTTTTGCATATATGTTGGGAGAATAAATCCTCTTGATGTTTTAGGCACTTTAGCGCTAAAGCATCACGAGACTATCTTCTATTGCGAAAAGATTTGATATTGGTTAGGCATATTGGGAGGATGAATCCTCTTGATACTTTATGCACTCTAGCGCTAAAGCATCACGAGTCTATCCCATGAAATCTTTTATTTCGAGAAGAGTTGATATTTGTTACGTACATTGGGACGATGAATCCTCTTGATGCTTTAGGCACTCTAGCGCTAAAGCATCACGAGGTTAATCCGTGAAATCTTCTAATGAGAGAATATTTGTTATGTGTATTGGGAGGATGAATTCTCTTAATGCTTTAGGCAGTCTGGTGCTAAAATATTACGAGGCTATCCTTGTGCAATCTTCCACTGCAAGAAGATTGGTCGCTTGCATGCGAAATGGCGATGGGACATTAAAGACATGTCCTTGGGTGTCGAGCCCTAAAAGTGAAAATGGGGATGAGGCATTGGTGACATATCCTCGGGTTTTGAGCCCTAAAAGTCGAAAATGGAGATGGGAAGGTGATGACGCTTCCTTGGGTTTTGTGCCTTAGAACCTGGCCAGGGTTTAGTCACACGGAGCTAGTAGATTGTTAGTCACTGAGATTAGTCTATCCTAATTTCGTTGCATTTGACTGGTAGTGTGACAGTTTGTAGCTCTGCTCGTCAGCAGCCCTCATCAATTTGGAAGATAGAGGTATTTTAGTTGAGAAGCGGTTTATTGCGAGCAACTTCATCCGTTACTGTGATTATACGAGTTGTGTCGACTCGAAGCTTGGCTTGTCGGCAAACTCGAGTTACATGCTAGATCTTTGGGTCGCCATCATTGGTATTCTCTCTTGTCTCATGATGTGTTGCTATTGATGAATAGTCACATTTCTGTGACGTGTGTTGGGTGGCTCTCTGTATGACCATCATTTTCATTGAGGACGGATTGAAGATTGGCAGTCGCTGAGATTAGCCTATCCTAGAACCGTTCCATTTGACGGGTGGCGTGACAGCTCGTAGCTCTGCTCGTCGGCAACCTTCGTCAATTTGGAACATAGAGGTATTTTAGTTGAGAACCGATCTATCGCGAGCAACCTTATCCATTACTCTGATTATATGGATCATATTGGTGCTGAGCTACGGCCTATCGGCACATCCAAGCTGTTACACGAGTTGTGTTATCGCAGAGGTTACTTGTCGACAACTCGATTAATGTCTTGGATCTTCGGATCACCATTATTATATTCGCTCTGTCTCATGAGGTGCTGCTCTTGAAAGAGGACCACTTTTCTGTGGTGTGTGCCAGATGAGTTATTGTGTGACCATCCCTTTTCACTGATGATGTTTTCATAAGGAAAACGATGTTGACATATTTTTGCAATATAACTATCTATATATACAGCGGATTTTGATGCAGCCATATCGAGGGTCATGAGTCAGTTTTATAAAATGATAAATATTTTTTAATGATTGAAATCCATGTACGGTAAATGAAAAGCATGAAATGATTTTCAAAAAATAAAGAAAACAGTTTTTATCATGTATTGCATTTAATATCGATTTTCCTACTAAGTTTGTCACTTACCCCTTAGATTATAATTTTCCCCAGGTTAGGGTGTAGCTTCAGTGCACTGGTCTTGCACGTGTGGCAACAGGGCGATGTTGGTGCCCCCTGGTAGTTGTTTCGATCTCCCCGTGGATGAGTGGAGGTTTGTCAGTTCAATCTATTCGTATCGGGTACGTTTGGGGTTTTTAGTTTTTAATTTAATTTCTGCATAGTATGTTTCTTTCTTTATACTATTATGTCTTTAGTTGATCACTCTATGGAACCCAACCCATATGATTTTAGTTTGAGCTTGATATTTTTCTGTTCAGTCTTCCGCATCTTTTACACTTTGAGCTGGGTAACTGGGTTTTCTCCAAAAATTGGGTCGTCCAACCCGATAGTTCTATTAGGTCTGCCTCCAGGTCATGACATGTCAAGCCTACGTCTTTGAACGGGTATGACAAAAATCTCTGTATCATAGTATGTAATGTGTTTTATTTGCGCTAGTGAATTACACACTATCATCCAAGCAAAATCATTTGAAATAATCTGCCTTTTCTTTTATTTCTATCTCCGTTGGACACATAATAATCTTTTTGTGATATATTTTCAATCTTTTTCATTCTATCTCGGCCAACTTCAACTTTGTTTTTATTTTTAAAACAAACATCCCGCTCTAATGTAGTATACCAATTTGAATAGAATTGAGATACAAAATAATGCAATCCTTTTCCCTTCTACTCTTATTCTAACTTGATTATTATTTAAGTATCTTTAATCTTAAGCTAAAACAATAGGCAATCATGGAGTTTCAACCGCCAATAGAAGTGACGTAAAACCCAAGGCAAATTCTATGAAGGTGAGAAGCAATTACCTTATTGAATGGATTTATATTTTCATTATGGGAAAGGGAAGAGTAAAAAGCATAAAACAAATTCTTTAATTGATATAAAAAACTAAGAAGAAAGAAATAACTTGATAATATTTAAAAAGAAAACCTTAGAAATTGGTTCGAATTAAGCTGATTTTCTCTTCATCTTGATCTGATTTTAGCTCCATTTTTATTTCCAAATGAAAGAAAACTGCAACAAAACCCCCAATACAAGATACCCTTTCAAAACGAGTACTTGAGGATATTTTATGAATAAGATAATTACTTTTAGATATATCGCCATCAACGTTATAAGATATTTTATGTAAGAGAAACTATTATAAAGTACATCAATTAAAATAAATTGTCAAAGCTAAGAAACTGACCAAATAATGCACATCAAAGTTCATGAATAAAGACGGAAAAAGATTAAAAATAATTGAAACATGTGAGAAGGTTTGGTGAAAGTGGAATCACAAGTAGGTGTAAAATCTACTACACGTCAAAATAATTGCTACTTAAATTATAAAGTAGCTACTTTGACCTTTACCCACCCAATCAAATTAAGTAATCATAGATATTATAAATCACTCTACTCAATTGCCAATCTTGTTCAACTAGTTCTTTCCCCGGTCACTTTTTCTACCCAATCAAGGAAATTATCTTCATTACAAGAACTTTTAAAATTGGGAATAAGTACTTTTATGCATCTTATTTCATCCCTTGCAATGGGTCTTGTCCTCGGACCAGGGGCTTTTTCAAAATCAGTTTCTGTAATATCTATCAAATAATATAAAGAAAAATTAAAGGAAGAATCGATTTCTTTCTTTGGAAACTCCTCCTTGTACGCGGGAGCGCTATGAACCGATAATGATTTCTCCCCAAATCCACTTCTTGATTCTCTTCCTCCGTTTTCTTTTGCTTAATTTGAAGACTTTCCCTTTCTCTTCCTCACGCTTCTTCTCCTTTCTGCTCTTTGTTCTCGTCGCTCGCACACTCTTGGCAAAACCGTGAGAGAATTCAGTGGGAAAGGAAGAAATTTTGCTTTTGTAGCATAGGATATGAGTCACGATAAGATAGATTCTTTTCAACTCTACAATGTTAATCTTCGGCTTGGATTTCTGTTTGAATCATTATTGTTTGAAGGGAATCAAGCTTCAGTCAATTTCGGAGAATAGTGAGTCTATTGTTGCAATAGTTGGAGCCTTTGAATAATTTGGAAATCTTGTAATTAGAGGCACACAAATTTGGGTTTTTATTTATGCTCCGTTGAATAATAATCCTAGTTTGATTTTGGAAATTTGATTTGAGTTTATGATTGCCGAGCATCTAGACGAATTGCGGTGGTTGAGTTCCACAGAATTTGATCCGACTCAGTGGAGGCTGAGCCGCGAATGGTGAAGCTCTCGGCTTCGACCAGTTCAGCGATTGGCCGGGACTAGGAACCTCGACTAGAGACAAAGACGTTCATATGATGGCCTCCTTCGCATTTCGGCCAATGAAACTGCAGAGTCTAATATGCAGATGGACTATGGGTTCAAGCCAGATTTGGACCATGGTTCTTGTTTGTTTTGGGCCGCGGTCTCAGTTGAACAGTGAGCAACCCAAGTCCAAATTTGGACTATGGTTGAGTTTCTTTTGGGCCGCAGTCTAGAACTGAATTTGGGCCTGTATTGGACTTATTATTGGGCCAGTATTTGGGTATTCTTTTACCTAGTTATATTTAATTAATTTTTTTTTATAAAAATTGAGGTTCTTAAGGTATAAAAATTTGATCAAAATTTAATATCTTAAATTTTGAATAGGTATCCATTTATTAAATTAAAGCCCGTGGACCGATGAATTTGAGCTATTTGAATTATTAGACTTTGGTTAGCGTAAGCCCACTTCGAGGTAGAGATTTATTTTTATGCACTGCATTGCATAAATTTTATAAAGTAATTATTTTGAGACGTTGTCTCATATAAAAATGACATGTCCATTTTATGACCGTCAGATTTTTATATTATATTTTATTTTTCACTTTACACGTTTAAATTACGTGTGCATATTATATTTCTGGATCAAGTCAGTTGTGTATACCGAATTCAATCGACTCGATTTGGGTCTATTTTATTTTCACATATTTGACCTTGCAGAATGTGTTTGTTTCTGTTGACTAGAGTAATGTGATAACTGTATGTGCCATGTCCATGGGCGCAAAACCTTAAACCTGATCAAGGTATTTGTAACACCTTGAATTTTTCAGTGAACGATTATCGGGGTATTACCAAGAGCGTTCTAGAGCGTTAAGTCTAGGGGTATTTTCGTTGTGATTTTTTCCAGTGTACTTGATGTAAGTAAGGAACGGGGTATTGGGACATTACATTGCGTATTGTTACGTGTTGATTTATGACTCGTAGTTATGGGAAATGTGTTGTGAGGTAGGAGTGAAGTGAGAAAAAGTGAAGGAAAGCTGTATTGGGTGTTTTCGGATGCCTGCGGACGACACTACGGACAGGTTGTATCGTCCGCAAATGCATTGCCCAGTGCCCATTAGCCTTGGGATGACTCAGGACGAGATTTCACGTCCTGACTTCTCTGTGCAGTGGAGTTGCGGATGATGTCCTGGGCGATGCGGACGCGAGTTTCTTTGTCTGCATCGAATCTGTCCAAACTCTGGGCACTTTCGGACGCTATTCAGACGACTGCGAACGTGAAATAGCCTCGTCCGATTTGCCTCTATTCGATATCTGGACACCTTCGGACGCTTGCGGACAATACGTGCGGACACCATATTGCGTCCGACTTTGCATGTTGACGGTACGGACACGACGGGGACGCTTTTTCCAATTCGTAACCAAGATTTAGCTTGCGAGATTTTAGCCTTGCGGACGAATGCAGACGAGACCTATGCATCTGCACTCGTCTGAATTAGCCCAGACCTATGATTAAAATAGAGATAAAATGATGAAAATCGATAGGGTAGCCCGATTTCCTGAGAGGGAAAGGCCCTTCCCCACCTTGGACGACGAAAAATCGCCCTCCCTATGCCGTAGCTAGCCTCCTCCCTACCTCCAGCTATGATTTTGCCTCCCCTGCCTGAAGCCATCATTGTGTCTCTCTCCTCATCCAAGTAAAGTCTCTCTCTCTCTCTCTCTCTTTCTCTCTCTCTCCCCATTTCACTCAGCATTTTCTTCCTTCCTGTGATGAGCTCTCCCTCCCGTGGGTGAGAAGCTTCTGAGTGTTTGTGAGTTGAGTGAAAGGGTGAGTTAGCTATGGAGGGCTGAGAGGCTAACGTGAGTGAGCTGTGAGCCAAGGAAAGCTAGAGCTGCTTGGAGCTGGACCCCGTCGTCCGTGAGCTGCGGTGGAGTGAATTGTCCCTACTTAGTTCTTCAATTGGGTAAGGAATTAGGGGTGTCTTGGCCATGTGGAGGCCCTACATTGCAAGTGAGTGTGTGAGTTTAGTGTTAGAGTTGTTTGTTAGACAATAATTCTTTGAATGAGTTACCCTTATTGATGCTCTATATTATCCCTTGGCTTTAATTCTGTTCTTGTATTGCTAGCTCTATGTTTGTTACTCTGTAGATAAATTCCCTTATTTGTTTGTGTCTTTCTTTACTTATTTATAGTATAAACTCGCTTGTTCTGTGGTTTCCTTTGTTGATTTGCTTTGTTCTATAGTGTGTTATGTTATTATATTTCACTGATAAAGATGAATGCTAATGTCTATAGGGATAAATGGTTAATGTGTGAAAAGGAGGAATGTTTATTATCTATTTTACTTGCTATATCTATTTGTGCTACATTTCTTTCATTGTTCTTCTATTGTTTCTACTTAATTAATTATCTCCATGTTAATTGTATTATTAATTATCTCCATGTTGTTAGTCAATAATCTATCGTAAATTGTCCTGCTATTTTGTTAACTAATAACCTTGTATAATCCGCATGCTTAAATTAATTAGTAGTATGTTCATTAATCAACTAGGTTATGCCATGTAATTGTAATTAGCATTGTAATTACTAATGTTAGCATGTTAATTAACTTAACCACGTTATTTATTATCTAAGCATATCAATTTGCTTAATTAGTTGTTCGAGTAATAATTAGTTGAGCATGTAATGTAACTAATAAGTAGCATGTTTAAATTGATTAAATAGCATGTTCAATGAATTAGCAAACTAGCATGTTTAACTAATTAACTAGCATGTTAGACCAATTAACTAGACTAGCAGCATGGTCATTAATTAGGGTAATTAACTTTGATTAGACTTGAGCCTACTAATTAACTAGAATAAATAACTAATTTGACAAGCATGTTAATTAACTAGTGGAGCATGTTTAAGTAACTTAATCATTTCTTGATACATAACAATTAATTAGAGCAGTTAACTAACTAGGATAATTAATTAGACGAGCATGGTTATTTAATTTCAATTCATTGCATGTTTAGTTTACCGTCTCTTATTATTCATTCGCCGTTTTGATTCGATGCAATTGTTCTTCATTGTGCGCTTTTAATTTATTATATGCGCTTTCAATTCCGGTTATTCAATTATAGTTGTTTACTTTCTTTGTATGCGCTTTTACTTTATTTTAATACGCACTTCAATTATTATGAATGTTGTGTCGTACGCATCATACATCATGTTAGGATGAGAATATATGGGCATGCATCATGTTAATAGAAACTAATAGAGAGTGCCACAAGGTGGTATGCACACATTAAGATAAATGACAAAAATGGGTAAAAACATTAAGATAATAAAAGTTTCTGTGGTACCGGTAGCTTAGCCTGGCATAGCACTGGAAAAGAAAACGATAAAAATAGTAAAATAATAAAGGTTTTTGTGGTACCGGTAGCTTAGCCTAGCATAGGAACTAGAAAAGAAAATGATAACAACTGGAATTGGAGGGCGGATGGGTAGCGGGTATAGTCTGCAACTAGCCGAAGCCCCTCCTCCCTCTTAGGGTATGGGAGTTCTAGTTGCAAGTAAAAGGTTAGATCCAAGCACTATTCCATCACAAAGGAAATCCTCCAATCTCTAGCTCGAAGTTTGAGTAGCAAAACGAATGGATTAAAGTAAAGTAATAAACAGGTAAATGAGTTAATGAAAGGATTGGTTTAGGTGGCCCTCATTCCAAAATGGACTAAAGAGTGACATTCATGTTGCATTAACCATTTTTCCTTACTAAGCTTTTGGGCTTACAGTTACTTGTGGTGTAGGTATAGGAACTGTACGTGATATCAATGCAAAGAATTATGAGTAACGAAAAGATGAACAAATATTAAAGTAGAGATGACGGATTTGCACGCGTGAGGGAGTTCGTGGCTGGCTAGGCATAAAGAGGGTAAAAGATGAACAGTTGTAATTAAATTAAGTTTTCCAAATTGTATTTAACTGTCTGAATTTATTTCTCAAGCGCAGTACTTAACTATTTAGTTCTTTCATAAAAATGTTTACGCGTCCGCAATGTTTTAAATAAATGATTTTATAACGTTTCCGCTATGTTTTACAAATGATTTATATCTGTGACATTTCACAGTATGCCACGGTTTAAGAAAGGTTAGTAGCGGTCTGGTTTTAATTTCGCACTCTGATACCATTTTAAAAAGGAATCATTTAAAAGTTTTAAATTTCTCGCATTTTAAAGGATTTACGAAAAACCAGGTCGTTACAGTATTTTATGTGGCTTTTGCGATCTTCGAACATTGCTTTTATTCTATTATATGTCTATGGCATGGTGTGTTGGTGTCATGCCCTAAAGACGACCCGAGATAGAACGGGGAACGATCTAGCCCAAAAGGACCGAATCGTCCAACCCTCACTTATATCCATAATTAGCAGCGGAATATTGAAGACTTTACATTACAGATTAAACCCAAAAATAAAGGTCCAGAAGTAACAATAATATAGTGCAAATTAACAGTTTCTAAAACCAGGAACTTAAAAATAAGATTTAGGGTACATAGATATTAATGAGACGCAACACTCAAAGAGTACGTAAGATTGAATGATAATGTAAAGACCCGGATTTGTCGTAATTCCATGAAAACGCGTAAAATTTGAAAATTTTCTTTTTAAAACAAAGCGTATCTGAGCGCATCTAACCAGATCGCTACTGACTCTTTCTTTAAACTCATTATGACAACCAATTAATAAAATGTGCGGAAGCATAAATAATAAAACCATTTGTTTAAACATTGTGGAAGTGTTCTAAAATAAACCCAATATAAAACGTGGCGGAAGCGTAAATCGTTTAATGAAGAAACTAAACAATTGAATACAATTTAATAAAAATTAACATATACACAACCATTTCTCTTAGCCTGGCCAGCTCAAAATCTCGTTCGTGCAAATCTTTCATCTCTGCTTTATCATTTGTTCGTTGTTCTCGTATATGAGCCTATTATTATCTGTTCGTCGTTTGTACCTACACACAAGTAATACGTGAGCCTAATGGCTCAGTAAGGAAAAGGGTTAATACAATTATACTTATGATTCTCTTTAGTTCTTTTGGAATGGTGGCCACCCAAACCAATCCTTTCATTAGCCATTTACCATTTACCATTTTATTACTTTTCTTTACGTCGTTCATTCGTTACTCGTACTTCGAGCTGGAGATTGGAGGAGTCTGTGGCGGTAGGGTAGATCTTTGTCGACTTCAACCACATAGGGTAGACAGTCTCGTAGTCCCGACAAGGGAAAGGTAACATTCTTTTAAATCCTGTCTACCTAGCTGATCCGTACTTACCCCACCATCCCCCAACTCCCTTATTCTTTTCTTTGTGTCTGTGCCGGGCTAAGCTACCGGACCACAGAGGCCTTTATTATCTTATCATTTTATTCATTTTCATCATTTATCCTCATTCATGCATGTATGCGTACCACCCCGTGGCACTCCCTATTAGTTTCTATTAACATGATGCATGAACATACATTCTCAACCTAACATGATGAATGATGCTTTACAATATAACATTCATAGAATTGAAGTGCGCATATATAAGAAAGTACTGAAATTATAACTATGCATATAATAAAGCAAACAATCATAATTGAATAACGGGAATTGGAGACGCACATGAAAGCAATTATGATATTGAACGGAACACAATGAAACACGTAAGGAAATCACGAGACAGACATTAATAAACTTACATAGCGAATCATAAGGAAATACAGAAACGTCGGAACAATATGCAATGATTAAAGCAAGAGAAGCATGCTCGAATATTGACTATTCTAACCAATTATTTTAATTAAGTAAATTAACATGCTCTTACAACATTCTAATCAATCATATACTCAAGTTAATTAAACATGCTAGTTAAGTACTTATTAAACATGCTAATAAATAAATGGCAATTCAAACGGTTTATAGGCTTGGACTACTAAATGGTTTACATGCTCAATTGATTATTATTTAATATGCTCCATTAGTTATTGACATACTTGGACATACTTAGATGAATTAACATACTCGTGCGACAATATTAATTAACGTTAAAGAACATGCTAGACCTAGCTAAGTTAGAATGATAATTGATTTAACACACTTAGCTAATTGATCTACTTAAGTAATGGTTATCATGCTTAAAAGAAGATTACAACATATTAATCTAATAATTATTAGTCGATTTACATGCTCAGTCAATTTACATACTCAATTTCTAATTCTAATTTAGTTACTCACTATGATAAAGTTATCATGCTCAAGTTGTCTAATTTAGTTAAACTAATTAACATGCTCATACAATACTAATTAATAATTAAACATGCTGGAATTAGAGAAGTCAAACAACTGATTGATTTACATATTCGGAAGATTACAAATACACGTTAAGTAATTTTCATGCTTTGATTAAATGCCTTGGTTAACATGCTTGGGGTTATTAGCAATTAAACAAACAAAGACATACATAATAGAATAATATTCATGCGTAAAAGGAGAACCATACGCGGAGGGTTAAACTAATTTCTGCAGGATATTGTAATAAATGAAACTGTGAACTATGAAAAGTAGGATCATGCTTGAAGGTCTAGTTCTCAACATCATTCGTTCATACTTTTTAGGTCATCAACTCCTTAAATCATTCATCATGAGTCTATTAAAGTGAAACATGTAAACATAACTAAAAAAGACTAACAACAAAACAAGCTATCACAGGAGTAATATCTACAGAGTATCAAGCAATCTACACTACTAACAACAAAATAACAACAGTGAGGAAGTCATCAATGGAATAACGACAATAAATCATTCAAGAGACTAATAGCCACTACTAGCAACGTCACTTTTATCAACTTATCTAATAGCAATCGCAATATAGCATAAGGAACTTATAGAAAACTAAACATATGACCACGCACTCTACTTGTGGTGTAGGGCCTCCAAATGGCCAAAACACACCCAAATCCTTACCTCAGTTCTTTATTGCGCTCAAGGACTTAGCCGCTATCCTTTTCCCCCTATTCCGATACCTTCACCAATCGAAGCATCATATCATTACCTATCACCAACCCTTAATCACATAGTCTTAACAATTAGAATAACATAATCTCTCACAACAATAATCCAATAGAGGACAATTGGTACAGCCTAACAATGACACCACAAAACCCAATTCCAACTTATCCATCACATTCATTATCTTCCAACAACTAATCAATCCATTACAGGGCTCATCACTATGAAATTTCTTTAACATAAATCTCCACAGAATACTAAATAAACCAATAGAGTATTTCACATGCTTTAACAACAACATTAGCTTAACAATTCTCCGTTCAATAACATGTCCAAACAATTACATGCCTCAACTAATTTAACAGAGAATGAAATGCTCACCCAAAGGACCTATGAAACTCCACCTGGATCGAGAGAGAATCACGCAGGCAGGGAGCAGCTCACCACAAAGCTCCAACTTCTAGCTCACTGCCTAGCTCACACTCCTCACGTAGGTCACTTCTCACTCACGTTCACACACCTCAAAGCCAAACACTAACCACTCTCTTTGTCACTCAGGTCTCTCTCTCACTCTCACTCTTCACTCGCATCTCTCTCTCACTCTTGAGCTTCTCACGCAGGAACGGAGAAGGGGAAATGGGAGAAGGAGAAGAGGGGAGGGGTTTTTACCTAGAGGAGACATCCCGTACGTCCAGGAGGGGTTGGCATTGGACAAATCACTTCTTGTCAGTCTGGTTGTGCGATTTTGTGTGAGAGGTGGCGGTTTATTGGTTGGGCATCATTTTCGTTCTGATTTAAATCTCTGTCATCGCAATTCTACGATGATTCGGACGAGTGCGGACTCAAACTTTGCGTCCGCAAGACCAGGTTCTCACAGGCTGGGGACGAGAGATGGCATCCTCGTTCCCTTTCCGTACCATCCGTAAATCACTTGCGGACGCCATATCACGTCTGCATGTGGCATCCGCAGTCGTTCGGATTGTCCCAAAATCGGACAGAGTCAATGCAGACGCCTCCTCTCCTCGTCCGCGTGCATCCGGACTAGTCCAAATGTTTCCAGACTTGGACAAATTCTTTGCGGACGATACCTCTCCTCCTCCGCGTGCATCCAGACTCGTCCGAATCTGTCAAGACTTGGACAGATTCGTTGCGGACGAGGCTAACCCTCGTCCTCACCTCGTCTGCATGCATCCGTAACACCGAAATTCCCTCTTTTCTTCGTCTTTTCTCACTTAACTCCTATCTCATAATGTCTTCCTCATACGTACGTGACAAAAAAATGACACGTATAATTACGCAACGTAATATCTTAACCATTCCACTTCTAATTACATTGTGTAAATGAGAAAAAACATAAGGGAAATACCTCTAGACTTAACGCTCAAGAACACCGTTAGTAATATCCCGATAGTTATCCAACTTAAAATATCGGGATGTTACAGATAATCTCCATATTCATTCAACTCAACTAAAATCCATAATAGTCCATTTTCATTGAAAATGCAAGAACTAAGCAAATATATCAATTGTTTGCGAAAACTCAACATCATTGTATATCTAAAATATTCTCGATAGTTAGATTATAAAACCAATAGTTGTTGTACCTTGTTTCTCACAGTTTAGGGAATATGCGCGTAATAACTTAGTAGGTTTCAAGTGTTCAATTTCTAACTTGTTAATAATTCACAATCTAGTCACACATCATCCACACTTAACGCCAAATTAGCTCTCTTACACTAATGTTTCAAAGCTTCAAACATTTGATATTATCCGAACAAATAACAAAATTTGATTTATAACTTATCAACTAAACTATTTGTCAAAAATATGAATTATCAAACACTCTGAATAAATCAACGACACGTCATAATTTCCTTAGCACAACTTCCAACAATCATGTTATCCATCCTACTTCAATTTGTCAAATCTCTCTTTAAGCTCATCATTAAGATTCTACATTTCTCAAACACGTTGCAAAATTTAAGAGTTCTTACCAAGTAACATATCTCAATCATGGGATCAACCCTAGTAGTTAAATATTTCTTACAATCCTTTAACATTAATTTGAGAATTACAAGTTTGAGGTAAACGACACAATTTTAATCATAACGTGACCTTGCTTGATTGTACTCTAGAACAGTTTCATAACTCTTCACATTCTCACCTATCAGCACATCCTATTATATATTTTAAATATTTCAAACTCTTCACTCTTAGAATCCAAGAGAATATGAAATTTCATGTCATAAAATTATTCTATTAGCTTTCAAAATAAAAAGAATAGTTTTTTACTGACTTAACTCATGAGTTAGACGTATCTAACTTGACTAATAAGACTACAAGAATAAGTTTCATCCCTCGACAACAAACAATTATTTAAATTCAACTATTGATGCATTAACACAATCATCAAATAGTGAACATGCACATACTACTGCTAATAATGCAGTAACCAACTTGAATTTCAGTTCATCAAAAATCAACCAACGATTTTCTTTTCCAATAACGTTTCTTTTCGTAATGTCCCTCAACGATACCAATAATAGGCGAAATCCTTGCAATTAAATAACATCATGATAATCCAAATTTAGGAAAATCTAATTCTTCGTGATACACTTTGGTGGTTCCAATACTATCATAATTGCAATTTAGATAGAGATCAATGAGATACTGACTTAGAATCATGATACCTAAAAAATTTAACTCATCATCAAATAGTTGTATCTAAACATATCTAGCTTACAACTGATGCTCTTTAAAAATTTACAACAAAATTTTTAGGCATTCCGTAAGCTCTGCATGAGTATCCCAATATTCAATCACTTAGGGAATATTTAACCAAAATAGTTCACAAGGACCTGAAAATTCACTTCCCTATAATTATAACCTTAACATGTTAAACCAACGTTGAAATTTCAAACCCGAATCATCTATAATGAACTCAAAAGATTGATCACACTTTCATTTCATTAGCAAATTTATTGATGATAGTCCAACTAGAAATCATTTATGACAAAACATATTGATCGTTCCAACAGATCAATAAGTGCATTCCTTCATTTTAATTGATCATTAATATTGATTGCCACTTGATCAAGCTTCAAACACAAAATGATTAAAATTGGAAACAACCATTCTGTTTCCAAACAAACATTAAAACTGACATATCTTTTGTGACAAAATAAACATGTGGAACTCATTCCACAACAACTCCATCTGATGTAATCAAAGTTTATTCACTTCATCTAAACTATTCAATATGAAGCAACAAAAATAAGAGCATTGTTAGGATAAAATAAATGCATAACTCAAGCTCACGATAGGGTAGTAACCCTGACAGATCCTAAAAAGAACGTCAGGAAAGAGTCATAACCTGACAAAAACTAAATTATGCCAATTAACTCATAGTCACTAATAACAAGAAACATACCCCCAAAATGCTCTAGTTTTCCTTGCCACATAGACAAACATTGAATGTGAAAAGAAACATCTCGCAAAGCAATAACTTGCTCACTCACTATTGAAAATCATATCTTTGTGTAACAATTAAATATGAACTTAAACCCACTTAATCAGTCAAAATTCAGAATTACCTCTAATCAACTATAAGACAACTCAAACATGCACTGTTTGTTTGTGTCCAAAAATCTTATGACATCATATTGCACTAAATGTGAAACACTTCACCATCAACTCTTGACGCACTTCAACAAAAGTGAAGATTAGATTTTCTTACCATTAATCTCCAAAAGGATTTCTTTGCCAATCCAATAACAGACATTAAATCATCCAACTACATAAAGATGCCTCAAAGATTTCCCTTAAAGTCATTCTTTGTATCCATATTTAATTTCATCACAGCATTCGAATCATGTATCATTTTCACTCAAATATTTAACAAAATTTTGCTCCAACATTTTAAATAACACCCAAACCTATAATCATAGAGCTAAGCTTGTAAATCTCAGGATAATCTTGGTCCTGAAGTGATTCTCAGTCATACAACTTCCTCAGTCGTAATATAAGATTCTAATGTAATATGTCATCTCCACAACTAAGCTTTATATTCCAACAATTGGGAGTTTACTTTCTTCCAAATTGTGATCTATCTTTCAATCACCTCATGCACTGAACATTGCCTAAATTTTCATTAAATTTATAGCCTTAACCAGACATTAATCCTTAAAAAAAATTTTCCATCATTAACTCAATATTAATTATAGCAAAAAAAATCATCTGATCCACGTATATAATAATGGCTTTTTAAATTCTTCACCATATCCTAAGAATTTCAAAATAATCTTCAATTAGAAAAACTTTTGCTGCAGTCATTCTTTGAGAAAGACCCACTTGAACGACTCTAGACCTCAAACCAAATATTTCCAACAACTTACATTGAATTCCAACTACTGCTACTAGATCGTCTTGATTACATCCAAATGCGTCTCTTTGTACCAAAAAATCGATCCAACCCTCCTACTTACTCACCACACTTTCACTGCACAACTCTGATTACATCCATTTCCAAGGAAAGAAATGCCTTAACTGAAGTCATTTTTCAACATCAAGAGCAAAATAACAACTCTCTTATCTCCAAATATCACTTTAATCTGATAAATATCCAACTGTTACCGTTCAATTCTTGAATTCGCAGCATTTTTATCCTAAATTTGATGTCCCACATCAAACTTTCCGCTTATTCCAAAGTTTTTCAACACCAAGGGAGAGTCTCATCGAACTTCTTACCGCCATTAGACTCATGACTTGACGTTGAACTCATCTCTCCTTTACTATTCTCCTCAAGTCCCTTGCACTTCGTAACTTAAGACCTCGTACTTATATTTTCCTCTCTCTCACCTACGACTACAGCATGCTCAAACATGCTCTCCACCGTCAAATCTGTCCATTCAAGCTTTCTTGAGCTATGAGCTACACCGCTCCATGGCTGAGTCAAACGCGTTCCGTCTTGCTTCTCTTTTTGTATCTGTACTCATTTTCGATCTGGGTTCAGCTCCTGTTCCCGTATCCGTTCTCGTTTCTGTGTCTATTCCCGTTCCCGTTTCCGTTTTCATCTCCGTTCCCGTTCCTGTGTCTATTTCCATTCCCATTTTTGTTTACGTATCCATTCCCAGAAATCACTCTGGAAACTTTGTTTCTGTTTTTGTTTCCGTCTCTGTTTTTGTTTCCATCTCCATTTCCATTTATGTTTCCGTCCCTATTTCGGACTCCATTTTCTTCTATGTTTCCGTTTCCGTTGCTGTTCCAGTTTCTGCTCCAGTCTTTGTTTCTATACTCGTTCAAGAAGAAGCTCAACCGAGTGAATCCACTTTGCCGTACAGTTGTGTAGTCACGTTCTTGGTCACCTTGATTGGTTTTGAACCGAGATAGGGAACATAATCCAAGTTTGACATATTTGGCTTTTCCAAGTCTGACACTTAGTCTAATATTCTTCCACTTACGTCGGAAACCACCATCGAATCCCAGTTGGTCGTACTACTCGGCTAGACCTTGAATCTCTCGTCCTAATGGAAATCTAACCTAGCACATTCTTAATCAACTACCCTTCTCGTCCATGTAAGAGTTCTAACCTATGTTGGGATCAACATATCTTACTCAACAGGTTCCTCTTAGCTCAAAACCTTATCCTTTAAGTTCTCTGTCAAGGTCAACACTAGTGGGCATTTACTTGGCTAGTAGAACTCTATTCTTCTACTTCAGTTTAATCCTAAGTGTTCTTCTCTTCCCGTAACTAATCTAGACAACTACGTTCATCTATCTAGTTGGTCTACCCTGTTATTATCTAGGCGATTTTGGTTAGTTATCTAGTTGATTCAACTTTGCTTGAGATTTTCTTCTTGCTTATTTTCCAAAAATTTGGGCATAGTCTTCCCTATTTTTACACTCCCCCAAAGCTATAAATCAGGTAGAAAATCCCAAACAGTTCCAGGCTATTCACATATCTCAATCCAAAATCCAAATCCAAAATCTCAAATCCAAAATTTAACATCCAATGATATCGAGTACATTCACGAACCTACATCCCAATTACAAACGAAATGCTTACCGTGTCTCTGTAGTTCGCTAGTCCACTAGTTCCTATAAGTTATTTCCTAGCAATTCATCTATCAGATTAAAATTAGAAGTCATGTATTAATAAAGCATTAGGAAGTATACTTACAGTGATAAAGGATTTTCCACGTCGAGGCTCGTGCTACCAAACAAGCTTCTTTACATAGTCTAACTTTTACAAAATCGTTTTCAGCAATAAAATGTACCAGAGCTCATTTAAAATGCAGTAAAATAAAACAAGTGAGCTACAGACAGTTTTAAAAACGATCAGAGCAATTCACGAAATCGCTTTTAAAACCAATGCTCTGATACCAACTGTAATGACTCGATTTTTTGTAATTCCTTTAAAATACGTAAAATTTGAAATTTCTTTCTTTTTAAAACAAAACGTATTAGAGTGCGTCTAACCGGATCGCTACTGACTCTTTTAAATCCGTTATGAAAACCAATTACAAGGTGCGGAAGCGTAAATAATAAAATGAAACCATCTGCTTAAAATCTTGCGGAAGCGTAAAGAAATCGTTCAGAAGGAAATACTAAATAATTAAAACACTACATTTAAAAAATGAATTTGACAATTAAACATCATTTGATTACACTCGTTTACTCATCTTTCTCTTTGCCTGGCCAACCCCGAGTCTCTTGTATGCGAAATCATCCATCCCTGTTTCATTATGTGTTTGTCATCTGCTTATTATCTATTCATCGTTGTACCTACACCACAAGTAAGGACGTGAGCTTTTGCCTAGTAAGGAAATGGGAGAAAATAATTATGCATATCTCTCTCTTTAATTCTTCTTGGAATGGGGGCCACTCAAACCAATTCTTTTATTATGTTCATTGGTTCTTGGTTCTTTACTCATACTTCGAGCTGGAGATTGGAAGTTGTCTTTTCAGATGGCCTAGTTGATCGGCGTCTAACCTCTTGTATGAAGCTAGTCCCTTTCCCGACTCGATGAGGGTGTATCCTAGCTGCTAGGCTAGATCCGGACTACCCATCTACCCCAACTCCCTGGTCGTCCCCTTTCCAGCGTATCCTGCCTTCAAGATTCCTCCCTTTCCGCCGTATCCCTCCTTCAGGGTTTCTGCCCTTTTGGCGTATCCCGCCGGAGGGTTTCTTTCAATGATGGGCATGTCCTGCCCATCCTGAAACATTCTTGTTCTTAGTGCTTTTCCTCACTCATGCATGTGGGTACCACCCCGAAGGGGTACCCCCTACTTGGTTTCTATTACCATGATGCATAATACATTATAACGTGCATTAATGGAAATTGGAATGTGCATTGAAGTAAAAGTACTAAAATTGAATTCGTGCATATAAGGAAAGCAAAGCATATAATAAAAGAAAATAGCTGCACACCATAGAGAACAAGTATGATGGATTGAAACAAGGAAAACATGCTCGAATTAATATAACAATATTATTCGGAAAGAATCGAAAACATACTATTGATTAACATGTAAATTATCCTAGTCCATTTACATGCTTCCTATATTTATTATTCTAAGTGATTTAAATATGCTCTTGTTCTAGTTCGTTGGTTAAGCATACTAATTGAACGTATTAATCGCAAGCTTATTACATGGCATATCTTAATTAGTTGTCATACAAATATTAACATAATTTAATTAAATCGTCAACTAATTCGTTATCATGCCCAAATTAACTAATTTAGTTAAACTAATTAACATGCTCATACATTACTAATTAATATTTAAACATGCTAGTTAATTTGCATACTTAACTAATTGATTTGCTTAAACAATAATTAACATGCTTGAAGGAAGATTACGATTTACATGCTTAGCTGATTGACATGCTCGGAAGAATATAAAATACAGGTTAAGTAATTTACATGCTAATATCGTTCTAATTAATTACATGCTCAAGTTTATAGTTAATTATTCTAGTCGATTTACATGCTCCAGCAAAGTATAATTAAGTCATCGACTATCATTGTCTAAGTAAGTTAACATGCTTGAGTACAATTAATAAACGCTAGTTTAGTCATCTAACATGCTCAACTGATTGGTTATTAATTACAGCTAGTTAATTATCATGCTCAATTGTTTAACATGCTAGTTAATTTAACATAGATATCAAAAGAAAATAACTGATTGATATATATATTGAATGAAAGAAATGACAGTTGAATTATCATAAGAGATGTAATCTAGATAGCAAGTAGATAACACATGACAGAATGTTTAAGAGAACTCTTGACACATTCATGCTCCTTATCGTTCATGCATCCATTATTCTCTTTTCTATTCTCATCACATTTAGACATTAACCATTCATCACCAAAACTAACAAGTGCAATAAGGAAAATAGTTATTAATAGAGGAAATCTACACTATCAACAAAGGAAATCCACACAAGTGAAAAGGAAATACTTAACGGTTCGGAGATCTATACTTTTAAGAAGGAAAATAACAACAGCCAAGAAATCAATCAAGGAATTAACGACAGTGATATCAACTAAACCTATCTACTAACACAGACACTTCCATTATCAATTTATCTAACTATCAATCACGACATAACATCAGGGAATCCACAGTGTACTAAAAGTAAAACTCACGCACACTACTTGTGCTGTAGGGCCTCCAAATGGCCAATACAAGCCCAAGTTCCTTACCTTGAATTTTATCGCGCATTCACACTTTGTCGTTATTCCTCTTCTTCTTTTTAATGCCTTCACAAATTAATAACAATTATCAATATTTCCTAATCTTATCAAAGCAGCAACTTTCCAATCAACAGAGCAGTTCATGAGCATCCAACAATTGATACAATAGATTGATCCCATTCATAAAAATCTAGAACTAAATCCAACAGATGCAGTAGCTAAACTAATATCAACAGAGCACAACCAAATGAGTACACAAACCCATGAACCAAATCTAAAATATAGATGCTTTTCAGAATCAACCATCAGAGTGAAAAAATATACATTACAGGACGCTATTCCAAGTGACAGAATATTGACCTCTTCAACTTGAACTATCGGTTCATTCCAAAGAACACAACATATGTCTCACGTTTACATCAATCCAATTCATTATCAGAGAGAGAAATTAATAAATCTTATACTTATCATCCAACAACTTAACAGAACAGTCAAACTCCATCCAAAACATAATCAACACTCCAAAACAGCCAAGGAGAAATCTTACCAACAAGCATGGGACTCACGACCCAACACATCCGAAGCACAGCTCCCTCCTTTCCCATTTCTTCTCAGTCAAGCACAACTTCCCCTCACTGACTTCAACTCTCGGTTCTATCTCTCCAGATAGTTGTTATGCCCGTCATCTTCAGAAGCTCAGCACACCCAAGCGGCTTCTCTCTGCTAGAACATTGTTCTCACTTCTATCTCTCCCTTTGTCTAAATCTCCCTCTCGGCCACCAGCTCAAATCGGCCACACTCCCATATCATGTCTCCTCTATGTATATCAACACCAGAGAGGGGACACTCTCTCTGTCACCACCCAGAAGAAAAGCATGCCCGAGAATCCCTGCCTGATTCCCTTCAGCTTTTCAGAGGTGTTCCCCATGCTCTACTACTGTCGATTTCATCCAGAGCCCGAACTAGGCCAGAAAACCGGTTCAAATGTAACCACAGGCTGGACCATGGCCTTCGGGCGGTCCAGCCTGAACCGCTAGCCCAGCTGCTCCCTCCCTAAACCACCAACTGAACTCCCCTGCCCTTACATGAAAATCGCCGACTTCGTCCCCTGCAACACCTCCAGCCAACGACCAATGAGCCAAAATGCAGAGGAGGAGAAAAACCCAACGTACATACCTCCGATTCGTTGCCAAAAATCCTTCATCAGCAGGAGCTCCGATTCGTCCATCTCGTGGAGCCCTAGCTGCACTCGCGTCAGTGGTGGAGCTCGCATCGCCGATGGAGCCCGCACGCCGTTCACTCGAGCCTTCGTTTGCTCGCCGTCGTTCACTCCCTCTCCGTCTCCCGTGTTCTCTCTCAGCTTGTCCCTCTCGCTCTCCTCGGCTTCTCATTCGCAGAATGGCCTTTCGGCCATTCTGTTTTCTCCTTTAATTGGTTCGCTCAGCGAACCAATTTTAATGGTGTGAACCGGTTCTGCGTGAACCGGTTTTTGCCCCTCCCCTAATTATATATATATATATATATTTATTTTATTTTAAATCCTTTTATTTATTCTTAATACCCCCCTTTCTCATTTCGTCAAATGGCCGAAGGCCAAACGAAATGAGAAGTACTAAACCGGTCCCTTAACAGAATTGGTTTAGCTAATCAAAAATACATCATCACTTATAAATATTAATCCCCTTCTTATTACATGTCTATGTTTAAGTTTTAATGTAATTATGATCCTTCATTTTAATTAATTGATTCAATTAACATAATAAATCCCTAATTATTCCCATTTGTTTAGTCCCCCTTACATTATCATTTAATTTAGTAAGTTAACCAATCCCAAATTTTTATATAATTTAATTCATTAAATAAATATTTATTGTAATTACATTAATTTCCATAAATTATAATATCATCTAACGAACACGTCCTTGGTAATACCCCGAAAATTACCCAATAGATCCAACTGTCCCAAATTAATCCTTATTAAATTCTGATAAAAAGTCGGGGTGTTACATTGTATAACACTATCTTTTTTATTAGTGTCACTTCTTCAGGATATTAACCATACTCTGATACCAAAAATTCTGTCACGCTCCAAAGAGGACCTGAGACAGAACGAGAAATGATTCGGCCCAAAAGGACCGAATCGTCAAACCCTCACATATATCCATAATTAGCAACGGAAGACTTAAGACTTTACATTACAGATCAGACCCAAAAATAAAGATCCAGGAGTGACAATAATATAGTGCAAAGTAACAATTTCTAAAACCAGGAACTTAAAAATAAGATTTAGGGTACAAACATTCCTAAAATATTCTAAGTATCTATATAAATGAAATGAAATAAATTATACGGGGAAAATTCTAAATTTCACTCCTAAAGTGGCAATGAGGAACTACTCTGATTAATTCCTGAAAAATAAAGTCAAATTTGGGGTGAGTTGACAAAACTCAGTAGGGATTAATTTATATTCAACTTTGTCTGATAGGAGTCATGTATAAGATTTCAGTTTATTATTCTGCACAATTTAATATAAGAAATAACAAAATGAACAATAGAATAATGAACATAAAACACAATGGTGATATTCAGGCAATTGCAACAGCCAAACAGACCCTGATCAGGTTTAGGATTTTGTGCTCAGGGACACAACACATACAGCTATCCCATTACTCTAGTTAACAATAATAGTAAATAAATGAAAAATTAAACATAATGAACTGAACAGTGAGTCAACATGTCTAAATTAAAACAATATTAGACATTTTATAATTTAACGTGCGTTGAATATAAAATATCCCCTACCTTGAAATTTGGTCTAATAATACCAAAGCCCAATGAAGTCCAATAGTAGACAATCCGACAATTTTCTAAGCCTTGGAACCTAACCATAAAAATTTTGATCCAAAATTAAATTCTTATGTGAATGAATATAACCCAAAGGCGAAGATCCAACTCATTTAATAAATTTTATAACGACCACAAGACGACCTTAGAATAATTAGGTCAAAATTTTTGGGTAAACAAAATGTAAATCAGCCCAAAACATAATCGGTCCTAAACAGTACGTGGACCTGCCTAACATGATATAAGGGTCAAACCCAAGATAAACCATTCATTCTACCCATGAACAAAATGGTCCTTGAGCCAATCTGACCCATGGATGGATAGAGTTTGGCTGCGATTACTTCCAACGATTCCCAGAATTGTTAGTTGACAGGGCCAAGAGTTCTAGTCGAAACTCTTCCCAACAATTCTGAGCCTAATCTCGGTTTTCCCTTTTAGGGATTCATTGAGATCACTGTTAACCGATGAGTTGAAACCTCCAATCGGGGATTCCTTTCTTACCTCTGAAATATATCACAATAACTTCAAGAATCAATAGAAACGATCAAACCTCAAAACTATTTTCAAATTCCAAAATCAAAACCAAAACCTAGGACTTATAGGAAATCTTCGAAAAAACTAAACCTTACACAAATAAATCCACAATTTGGAGAAACTACTTCGCCAAAATGGTTCACAACGTAGATGCTAAATTCCAAACCTTTAAAGGAAATCACTTAGTCTGGTGATTTATAGAGAACTCCAAGAACTCGAACACAACATAAAAATGGAGTTTTGATTTCCCTAACCTGCACCTCACTATAAAAAAGTCATCCGCCTACGTCGACCTCTCAATTTGATGACCAACACTTAGCCTTAAGAAAATTTAAATCAATTGTTAAACTCCAACCCACGAAGGATTAGAACAAAACATAGTGAAGAACGAACTTATCTCGATGAATAGAGAGAACAACACTCATCAGAGAATCTAAAATAGCACAACATCTACCTCCTGAACAGAACAGAACGCCGGAGGACATGTGAGAGGAACCATTTCTTTCCAAGAGAAAGATGTGGGTTTCAACCACCCCCTCCTTTCACTGAAATAGGGGTATCCCCTGTTTCTCCGCAACAACTCCCCTTTTATATATATATTTACCTAATGGGCTAGTTAAACGGGCCGGGTATAACAGTCGGAGTCCATGAGCGACTCCATTTTTGCTGTGATTTCTAATTAGTATAACAATGGCTTATTTTAACTGCGTACCACATATTAGTGAGTTGATTTAAACACAATCCCTTTTGTACACATTTTCCTAAAATTGAATGTATAAAGTGTGATTTTAAATTCATGCATACTTAAAAGATGTTTTTAATTAAAATTATTAAATCCCTATTGAGTTTAGTCCACTTACCCTAATGACTCATTTTTAGGATTTTATCAACATTGTCGAATCAAGATTAATTTCGGTGGAATTTTATTTTATTTTCCAGTACTTTACTATTTTACCTTTATAGATTTTTGCGAGGTAAATTTTAGTATTAAAAAGTTGTAAGTCTTATTTTTAATTTCTGCACAGTTATTTCATTTTGGATTATATTGCTTTGCTATCTAATATCACTTGTTAGATATATTAAGCCTATGTTCGTTGGGCCTTGACTACTAATAACTACTTTAAGTCTTCCGTTGCAAATTAATAAATTTAAAGTGATAATGGGTCAGACGATTTGGTCCTTTGGGCTGGGTCGTTCCCCATTCTGTCTCGGATCCCTTGTGGGTCATGACAATTTCCACATTTGCATCTTCTTCACCACTTTCCTCTCAGCCTCTTGTGTCCACGGAAGTACTTAGTCTTCTTCTAGCTCTAGGTGTTCTAGGGGCTCTCACATGATGGTCCCTAGGTTCCTCCACCCTTTGCTGCAAATTGTGTATCTTATTTCAAAGTTCTTCAATTTGGCCTTACATTCTAGTCTCGGCCTCCTTCAATGGTGGGCGCTTGTGCATTGAGTGGATTTGTCTCACGATTTTGTGCAACATTAGCTCCACTCCTTGTCATCATATTGTGAAGAAAAAAAAAAACCAAATAACAGAGTAGAGAGTAAGGGAAGAGGCTCTGATACCAAACGATGCACCCTAAGAAGGGAAAGATGGAAACCCCTTGAAATATCCACCTAATATGGAAAGAAATAGTTATGTAACTGGCTTAACTCGGTCAATATGTGACCAAATGACGTGACATTTGGACCACACTCTGCCCTATGAATGAAAATGAAACTCTACAAAAATTGCATAGAAATCTAATCAGGAGAGGAATTTATGAATGAAGGGATGTAAGCTGGTCTAAATAGGCACCTAAATCGTGCCTATTGACTTTAATGACCTCCAATGGTGGAAGCACTCTAACTTGGTTCTTTGTAAGATTTCTACTCCTTTGCTGGGGATGTCTACCTTTGGAAAGAGATGGAGAAAGGAGTAGCACTAAGAAGAATCACCTAAAACTTATAAGAAAATTGGTGAGACTAATGTTGACATCAAATTCGATCGGTTTAACACCAAAGGAGATGACCAAAAAATGGAGGGAACTCCAAACCTTTGAAAAGGGGTAATTTTTAGCTGAATGTATTATGAGTTCAAACAAATAAATTATAAAATCACTCCATACTACCTCCTTTGAATCCTAGAGCTTCTTGAAGTGACTTCGCTTTTTGATATTCTTAAAATTCTCCAAAGGAACAGTGCAAGTGTTGGATGTGGAGGTGCCTCGAGTGTCAAGGTTCAACTCTCATTTGAGCAAGTGCTTTGATTTCTCCTTGTCATTTATGGATGGTGCTTTTGCCAACTTATTATAGAAGGTTTCATTTACAAAATAAGAAAAAATAAAAAGGTTACTGAGTCTATTGGCTCCTGTTCCATCATTGAGCTTTTAGGTTTTTATATAATTAGGTGAAAATTCTTGCAGAAAATATCAATTTATTCTTGTAGTTTTTATTTTGTTACTAAAATAATTTAACATTTTCATATAATAAGTGGATAATATAAATGTCATGACTGTAAAAGAAACTATGATTGAACTGTAAAGACAACCAGGACTCGAAGGAGAGTTGGGTAAGTCGACCCAGATTATTGAATTGTCAATTTGATTAAATACAATTTTTTAAAAATAATTATCAATTACATTTATTTTGGTGATTTTACATCCTTCCTTCATTATTAAATTTTTTCCTCAAAATTTAACACTACTCTAAGGTGCAATTAAATCGGTGGGGTTATTTCATACATCTATGATTATATCTCTTCTATGGCCTTTTACTTTTAGTGGGGCTTCCACACTACCTTGACAACCGTGATTCTCGATAGCTCAGAGTACTCTAACATCTCTACCCACAATCTACAAGGGTTCTTTCTCATATGCAAAATCTTTTGGGATGGAGACATCTAATTATCATATGACATTTGCTTGGTTTGGAGTGTATTTCCACAACATGTGAAAGATATTATGCATATATTCCAATTGTAAAGATAAGTCAAATTTATATGCAACTTTTCAAATTCTCTCCATCATATGACACGTTCCCACATATATTAAGGCTAACTTACCCATTCCCTGAAATCTACTCATCTTATGTCTTGGTCTGACTTTCAAAAAGACAGTTTTTGGTGTCCAATTCAACATCTTTTCTTTTGAGGTAAACATAGCTCTTTTGTCAGCTATATAGTCTTGCTGACCTCTCTTTGATTGTCTAGATCTTGACAATGGTCTCCTAGACCATGCCAGGGACATAAGACGCTATCTTCTTTAGTTCAGCCTAACATAAAGACAATTTGGATGGTCTTCAATACAAGGTTTCATACAAAGAAACACTTATACTTGTTTGGCAACTGTTATTATAAACAAACTCTATTAACAATAGACGATTAACTAGTTGTCTATAAAATCTAAGATACAACCATGCAACATATCATCCAAAGTCTTGATTGTCCTTTCTAGTTGTTCATTTATCGAGGAGTGATGTGTCATTTTGAGATTTAACTCTATTCCCATGACATTCTATAGAGCCTTCTAGAATTTCGAGATAAACCATGAATCTTTCTATGAGATTATGCCCGTGGGGACATTGTGTACACTGAAAATGTTCTCTACATAAAGGTAACTTTAATTATATAGGATATCCCATTTTTATCAAAATTAAATGCACTGACTTTGTTGTCCACATTTACTCATATAACATTATGCATCTATGGTTGTAGTGACCACAATTTTTGCAAGAAAATAATGATAATTATTATTAAGAAGGAAATTATGGTTAGGGGTATATATGTAAATATATATTATGAATTGTTTAAAATAAGTATATTTTATGGTTTAGAACTATATATATATATATATATATAAAGAATTTTAATAGAAAAAGGGAGAATAGAATAATATATTGAGTATGATAGAAATTAGAATGAAAGAATAACATGCGCGAGAAATGGGAGATGTCGTCCGTGATTTAGTGGATGTCGTCATTTTAGTTAAAATGTTCGCTGTTAAGGGGTTGCCAGGAAATGGCATCCGTAGGAGCCAACATATCTATAGAAATGTTAGGGGATACGAAGTGCATTAGATTTAAATGGATAGAAGAGTTTATAGTTGTTGGATGTAAGAGGCCAGAAGAAAAAGATTCCTTTTCGGAATGGAATGTGTTTGCTTAAGAAAGGAAAAAGATTGACAGAACAATGATTGTTGGATGAGAAGAACGGACGAATGATTGACTGTTGGATGAGAGATGGTGGATGGAAAAAGATGTTTTTGCAAGAGAGAAAGATTCTTTGTGAAAGAGAAGGGGGATCAGTGGATTAAAAGGGAGGACAAGACAAGAGTCGTTGGATCAAGAAAATGATGCTTTTGCGAGAGAAAAAAATTCTGTTTGGAAGGGGAGAATAGTTGGATTTAATTGATGATGAAACGTGGACAGTCAAGATGTCATTGGTGTGCGGGAGAAAGAGTAAAGTGCCACTAGAAGATTAAACATTGTTGTTTGGATTGGAAGTCGCAGAAGCAAACGTGTCCACAGAAGGAAACACGTTTGTGAATTACGTCATCATTTCAAGGGGAAAAAGTGTCCGTGGTGAATTAAATAAGGATAGGAACGATGTTGCTTTGATTAAAGTAAACCTGGCTAAATATTGAATCGTGGGAGCGTAGTCGTCTGCAGATAGATACGCTTCTAAAAATATGACGTACCATGAAATGATTGGTTTCTCGAGAGTAATATTCGTTGAGAATATTCTCGACAGACACGAATGTGTCCATGTCATCCTGCACTTTTGCACTCGATGTACTGGTAATTTAAAATTCAAATGATGCTTTGCCGATTAGCAATTGTAGCATCCTCTGTCATTTCACTGTAGAATAATTGTGCATTGAAGAAAAATGAAACAAATTAATTTCAATTGGAACTATTGAATCGTACTCAAATTATAAAAGGGGAAAAGGAAAATTGAGGGATGTTTTGTTCAAGGGAGAGGAGATTGAATTGGAGACCGAGCGAAGAAAATTGGTGAAAGGTGAGATTTTTCTCTAGATAGGCCGAAGGGAGTTTTATCTCAACAAACCTTAAGGCATTGGTTGTGTGTGTTATGCGGAACTCAGGTAAGTGGTGATGCATGTGTTTGGCCTCACGGGCTACACCAGAAGGTGATAGGATTTATGTTATGATGTTTATTACTTTTATGCTATTGTCTCGAGGATCTGTATATAAATTTTTGAGCGAATTTTTAATCACGGTGATAACCTGTTTTTTGAGGACATGATACTTAATTGCTTAATTATTGGTTCTGTTGGTCAGGATGACATAGTTTCGAGGATCTGTTTACATGTTGCTTTGAGATATTGTTTTCTGTTCACGGAGATGCTTAGTTATTGTTCTGTTGGTCATGATGACATAGTTTCAAGAATTTGTTTACTTGTTGCTTTGAGATCTTATTTTCTGTTCACAGAGACACTCTGTCGCTTGAGGATATAGTACATTGGTGTTTAAGCTATTGTTTTTAGTTTATGATGATAACATGACATGGAGGATCTATTTTGTAGTTACCGTAGTTTACTGTCCAAGTTATTATATGCATGAGAATGAATGTTAGGTTTATAGTAGATTCTTTATTCGTAGTGCTAGCTAATTTTTTGGGAACTTGTTATTGTCATGATCTTTGTTTGGGTGAAATATGATATGTTCTGTTGCATGTAGATGATATGTTTTCATGTGACGATATGTTCTGTTGCATGTAAATGATACGTTTTTATGCATGAGTCACACGTAAGAAAGATAAGAAACAAAAGAAAATTACATAAAAAGAAAGTGAGGATAGGTTGTCCCTAAAGGTTGGATCAGTGGCTACATAAGCCCGTTAGTTTGTTCTCAGTTGATGTTGGGACAGACCGACCCAAAGGTTTACTAGGTCTTTGTGCATTACAAATGCATAGTAGCTAACAAAGGACTCCCAAAGGTTTGAGTCTAACTCCCAAAGGTTTGAGTCTCTTTCACAAAAGTTCTAGACTATCTCCCCAAATGTTGAAGAATAGTGATGTGGGTTCTGCTACCAAGCCTACTCAAAGAGAAAGAAAAGTAAAGAGAAAGTTGGAAAAAAATGATGATCATGACATATCACGTAATGCATCTCTATAACATTTGATTTACCTTGCTTACTGAGCGTTAGACTCATAGTTTTAACTTTGTGGTGTACATATCTATGACAGCAAGGATGCTCTTATGGAAGATGCTGTTGAGGATGAGTTTCCATGAGTGAACCTGGCAAGTTATCTAGTGAAGGTAGCCTGTGAAGTTTTATGTTGTTAAAAGGGGTACTTTCATGTTTTAATAATTATGTTATGTTTTTATGGATTGTGTAAGAACTTAATGTTGAGATTTATGCTAAGAATTTTATAACTGGACTTTTATTTATTATGGAATTTTCATGTGATGTTTTGCCGTCACAATTATTTAATATGTATTTCGTTAGTAAAAGAATGACCCAAAGACTCTAACATTTCACGGTTTGCTAATATATATATATTAAAAAAGATTATAAAATTTGGGTCGCTACAATGGTGTCCTCGGAAGACCAATCATGAAATTTATAGCTCTCCTATCTCCCTTCCACTTTTAGATAGGTAGAAGAGGTAGCAATCCTACAAGTCTCTAATGATCTACCATTATGTGATAGTATGTTAGGCACTTGGCCTCAAATATTTTCATATTTCACTTAATCCGACTCTACCACTACTATCTTTTCATGTATTGGTACATTTTGGTGCTTATGGGGTAAATTGCAAATTTGGATATGTGGGTCTCAACTAGAATGACTTTCTCAACTCAGAGTCGCTTTAAAAAAATTATTCTTCCTCGTAGAGCAATTGACCCATTTGCACTAATCTACCATCCTTTAAGCTATTCATCGCTTAGAACATGTTGAACTTCTCCTTGAATCTCTCATTTTTTTCATACATCTGCTTAACTTGTTGAATGAAATTAAGAGTAGATAGTCGGTTGTGGGCGCATCAGCTCTAGTTTTCATCATATTATTTGTAATATTCTGAATATTTACCATTTGACTTATAAGAATAGGTAATGGTGATATTTGATAAACGAGAGTACTCATTTGAATGATCGTTGAGAGTGTTGATGTTTAAAAGAGTGGAATTTTCATGAATTAGGAGTTTTGTGTTAATGCTTAAGGAGGAGTGAATATTCAAATGTATATGGGATATATGTAAAGAAAAATGGTCAACCAAATTGGAATTGGTTGAGCAATTTTGTTCAGAATCAATTTTGGAGGGCTATCGGGTTGAAAAGTGGTAGACCAGTTCATAGGTAGTCGACCAAAAAATTGACATACTAAGAACAGAGGGTTCTCGAGTCAAAAATTGGTTAACCAGTATAGAAGTGGTAGACCAGTTTTGTGGAGAAAAATAATTTTTGGGAGAAAGGTGGTCAACCAAATTAGAATTGGTCGACCAAAATACAAAAGGTCACCCAATATTTTGTGAGATGTTTGATTTTTATTGGAGGCATTTGAGGTGAAAAGCCACAAATCTTGTTCTTTGCAATAGCCCTTTAGCTTGGTGCTGAAGAGGGGAGAAATCCTTGTGAATATAAGTGTTTGTGAAGGAAAAGGTCTTCAAAAGAAGAAGATCTCCCAAGAAGCTCTCCAGTCTTCCCCTTCTTTTCTTCTTTCGAAATGCAAGATATGCTAAGCTCTTTTATAATTTTGTTAAGAATTTTTATGAGGATTATTGAAGTTATAATGAAATGATGAAGTGGGAATTGAGGGAAAAGATGAAATCAGATGAATTTGGTATTTGACGTTGGTGGTTGATTTTTCCCAAATTTTTGAGTTAAGCCAATTGAATATGTTTTTAAGGCCATCTTAAAGAAGAAGTAAGTTTTGGAATTAATGAGTTTGGTTACATAGTGGGAAAGTTATGATCAACCAAGATAGATGAAAATTAGGGGAAACCCTAATGTGCATGTATAAAGGATTGTACTTCTATCATGTGCTGTTGATGGATGTTTATTGGTTTTCAAGGTATTGTGAAGAGATATCTTAAAGGATGAATTACACTAAGAACCTAAGGTAAGAGATGTTGTGTGTTTTTGGCCCTTTGGTCTACATCACAAGAAATTATGATTTCTATGACTTGTTGTGTACACAAGGATATTATTATGATATGATTTGATTTATTTGTATACTTCCATGTTATTATTAGCATGTTAAGAACTATATAAGGATGTTATTGATTCTTTCAAAATAATAAAACATTGCTTGTTTGTTAATTGAATTGACAGAATGGATGAATATGTGTAAAATATAGCATTATTATTATGAGATAGGATGATGGAAATGTATGCATTCATTTCATAGTCATGCATCATGGTTTTGATAAAAATATACTAAAATGTTTTATGCATATGTTTTTAAGAAGGAAACTGACGAAAACAAACGTAAATAGGTGCGATGAGGTATGAGTTCTTAAGATGGCTGCCCCGTGTGGGTCAATAGGTGCCACTCTACCTTATATGGTGATACCATTAACGCCTGTATGGGTAAGTAGAACTAAAGAAAAATGGAATATGTTGGAAATAAATGTAAATATATGTTATGAGATATGAGTTCTTGAGATGGTTGCCCTGTATTGGTCAATAGGTGTCACTCTACCTTGTACGACGATACCTCTAACATCTAAATGAGTTAGTGAAAGTAAAGTTAAATGTAAAGGAAAAGGTAAATGAATAATGCAATGGAAACTGCATATGTTTTCATAAAGTTGCATAGCATGAGCATAACATATTTTTTATATCTTTTATTGAGCGTTAGACTCATAGTTTATGTCTTGTGATGTAGGTGAGAATCTTATTTATTGATGAGAGCTTTATGAAGTGAAGATAGGATGAAGGCAGCTGATGGAGTATTGCTATGATGAACATTTTGTGCTGTTGGCAAACTAACCGGTGGGTTATGACTCAAAATAGCATGTTTTTATATATCGTATTTTAATACTTGGGTAAAAGTTTTAGTAACAGATTTCAAGTCATACTTGTGAATGTTTTCTATGTCTATGTAAAAATATGGTTTGTAATTACGGTAATGAATTTATTATGGTTATGAAATGTAATATCCCGACTTTTTATATCAAAAATTAAAAAGGATAAATTGGAAAGAGATTGGGGGTATTCAACTTAGTCGAATAATTATCGGGGTATTACCAAAGACGAAATTGTTAGATTATAAATAATGGTATTAAATAGGAATAATTAATTAAAAATGAAGAAAATAAATAATAGGATTAAATTTGGAATAATTAAGAAGTGGAAGAATTAAATTAATGGGATAGATAAAATGAAAAGGAGATTAATTAAATAAAATTAGGGAAATCTAGATAAATAAAATTAGAAGATAAAAGGGAGGGAAAAATCGGTTAAGGAAGAATGAGAGGGAGTTAAATCGGTTCAGTTCAAACTGGTTTGGTTTACAGTTTTAAAACAAAATTGGCTTTCACCATTTGAGAGAGAGAGACAGAGTTCGAGAGAGGGAGAGAACAAAGGACGGAGGGGCGACGGGAGATGAGGGTGTCGGAGATCGGGCTCGGGCTCGGTGCGCTGGCGGACTGGCATGCTCCAGGCAGCGTCATTGTGCAGTGGGTGTGACGAATGGCTACCTAGGGCTCGGTGTGCCGCAGCTCTCAGAGTCAAAATTGGAGCTAGGAACCGTTGGTGGAGGTAAGTCAACAGTTTATGTTTAGTGTTCTTCTTCCTGACTTTCGGTTACGAAGGAATTAACGATTGGCACGGACGAATCGGCATTGGCAGTGGCAAATGTCGGAGGTGAAAATCGGTAGAGACGATTAGGCGTTGGCAGGGGAGTGTGAACCGTGAACCGTTATTCACGCTGGGCCGGACCAAAATGGGTTTTCCTCCAGCTGCTCCTCCTCTGGCTGGCTTTCCACGCGGCAATTTTGGGTTGGACCACCCACCTTGAAGTGTGCAATTCACTATCCTTACGTCTGTGGGTGTCTCCTTCTCGGCTATAAATCAGTGTAACAGGTAATGTGTTCTGAAAATATTATAGAGTGTGACGTACAGAGTGTCATGGAGGTGTTGAAGTAGCTCCTATTCCTTGGCTGCTTCTCAGGTGTTCTTGAGGTAAGGAAGTCCTCCCTATTTGATTACATATTTCATGGAGTTATGCCTCTGCTGCCATCGATATATGGATTTTAAGTATGTTATAAGTAGAATGATGGACTTCTTTATGATTGGTTTATGGTTATGAAGATTGTGAATGTTTCATTTCCCTATTTTTGGTTATTGCTTATAAACCGTGAAGAAATAAGGAGATAAATGTTGATGGAATATATGCCCTGTTATGAGTCTTTTTTGATTTTCTCTTAGTGGTATTTGGTTTGGCCATGGAGAATTTGTGTTGTAAATGAGTTGTTGTTTCGATGCTCTGCTTATTGGGTTGTGAATTGGAAGTATTGTGCATATGTTGGATTAATTTCTCATACACTATTGAGAAGGAGATTAAGTGTTCTCTGTGTGTGTCCTGCCGAGAATTGTGAGAATATGTTAGGGATTGTGATGTTGGTGATTGGTTGTGTTTTGTTAGCATTTGCCCGATATTTTCATTGCTAATTAATTCTAGGTTTTGAAGATGTTAAATGATGAATGTGTTGGAGTTATGGTTGAACTTTGTTTCATTCTCATAAAGAACATTATCATGGATAATTATTGTTGTGAAATATTATCCTGTCACGTTGATGGAATGAGCAATTATCGCGGGTTATTAGTATTTCGTTGTGATAGTGGAAGTGTTAAAGTAATGAGTCATAGAGGAAATGTTAATAATACTTGATATAAATAGTTTTGAAGGTACAGAGAAGAGAGATGATGCAAAAATCCGCTATGGACGCTAGGTAAGTTTATACTTACTGTGCTTTCGTCCTCGGACCCTACATCGTAAGAATTAGGATTGTATGTTGTGTTTTTACTAGATTTAGGTTCTTTTAATGATATGTTTATTAGACATTTATACGATCATATAGGACTGTATGTATTCCCGAGCATATTGCATGTCATACTTGATATATGTAAATAGGCATGTGGGGGTTCGGGGGAATTGGTGACTGTCCATCGGTGGTGACACCTCTATTGGAGTGCCTACTCCCACGTATGAGGCGGTGAGGTATGGTTAAGCCACATGGACTCCATAGTTCATCCTTTCTCTTGTACTGAAATCCCCTATGTCTTCAACAAAAGTGAATGGGCATGGCTCGTGGTGACACCCCTATTGGTATGTTTCCTCGTCGGAAATACGGTTAAGCCACGAGATCAATTGACTTATCCATCGCCCCAGTTATTAAAAAAGATACAGTTCTTTTCTGTAATGCATCATATGATCATGCATCATATCTGCATTTCATTTTCTTATATCACTTACTGAGCATTAGGCTCATTAGTTAGGTCATGTGATGTAGGTATTGTATGAGAAACAAGTGAACAGGTCAAAGACAGTTGATAAAGGATTTACACGGGTGGATCTTGTGGCTTGATGGGCTAAAGAATTTAAAAGGGAATTTATTTGTAAAAAGGGATTGTAAATTATTTAATATTCTTTAATGCTTTGTTTTAATTCCGCTGCGTTTTATAAAAATTGATAAATGTTTTAAGTAAAGAGTTTTAACGATCGGGTTTTATAAAGGAAGAATACTATGATGTTTATATAAAGAGAAAAGATTTAAATTTCACGTGATTTTAAAGTAAATAAAAAAAAATCAGGTCGTTACAGTTGGTATCAGAGCGCCCGTGTTTTAAAACTGATTCTGTATACTGCCTGCAAGCGCAAGCTTCAACGTGGAAATACTCCATCGACTATAAGTATTACAATCGTTCTTTCTTTATTAAATTATATATGTGTTTGTTGGTGGGACAACTATTCCGTCACTTGGAAAAATTATGGAAAATGTAATGAAAATAGTACAGTATTTGGGATACTTGTAGTGGATATAAGCAAATCGTGGTTCTTTTGATAGAATAGAATGATAGATATGATAAAAGATAGACGATACTGGAATTGCTTGGGTTTTGAGTGCTGGAATTAGCTTTGGGGGAGTAAAGAAACATGAGTGACTCTGCCCAAATTTTTATAAATGGGAAAGGAGATAAGTGGAAAGCAAATTCGGCGTGAACTAGATAGTTTGGTTTGGTCGTCTACACTGCAAGGAATTAGAGAAGTAGATGAATTTGTTATGAGAAGGAAGAACATTGAGGGTTAATGACTAAGTTGAATTGTGAGGATGATAATTAGTTAGTCAAGTGATTATCCACTTGGTCAGGGTTATTAAGAAGTTGTAGAAAGAGTGTTTGACCTTCGATAGTAGATAAATTGGGTATTTGATACTATGACCACTACCCACTTGGTTAAACTAATAATCTACCCAAAATTACGATGAGAAACCTATTTAGGTTAAAACGAGAAACTGACTAGTTATGGTTTTCCTTAATAGGCTAGATTTTATCATGGACTGGAAAATTGAAAAATCTAGTTTGTTTATAGAAACAACTTGGATTAATATCAAATTTTGAGAGGGGATGTTGTCTAAGGAATAATATCTTAGTAATTAGTTGAGTTAGAAGAAATTTAAAATGAATAGGAGGGTCTGTGTTGGATTTGGGTTAAGTCCTCTATCTCGGGTGAGACCTAGTCAGGACAATCAAAGATGTGACTACAATGATGAGGATAGAGTTTGAGAAAATCTCTCGCACAATATGGACATGTAAATTAAGAAAATTTACTCAACTTTGACTATGGGGGAAATAGTTACGGTGTATGTAAGATAATTAAGTGCTGTCACGACTTACCTTGGATCGTGTGAGCTGTAATGAACATGAGCTATACTAGTTTGTACAAGGACTTGAGGTAAAGATGAATAGGGGTGTACGGTATGGGGGAACATTGTGACTTAGAAAATGGTTGGGGTACATATGTGTAATAAGTTAATTACTACCTCAATGATTAATTTCAAATTGCTTCTTTTAAATTGATAGATTTTGAGGAACAGTTAGACCGGAAGGTTTTAATTTATGGATCTACGGGATTCTCTTAAAACCGAGAGAAAACATGTTGTGCGCCGATTAGATAAAGAATCTGTCTAAGAGTTTAGGTAGCACACTGCATGTTCAAGCATGGCTAACATTAATAATTTACTCCGATTGGATGTTAGCAATATATAATTTGGAACGATTCAATTTTTGAATTAAATTGGAGTGTAAGTCTGTCGCATATAAGGTTTATCTCTTATAGGGCAAGATATAGGTTTAAGAATCGTTAAGTCGGTACTCGAACATATTGATGGTTGGTCTACTGAGAGAATCGTGGAATGGAGTTGATTGATATTCTGAATCTGTTGCTAATGGATTTAGTTAAAGGAATTGTTAAGGTTAATAGATAATTGATTAAGGTTTTACTGTCCGCAACCAAAACAGAAACGGATACAGAAACAGAAACAGAAACAGACACAGATACAGAAACAGATACGGAAACAGAAACGAATACAGAAACAAAAATAGAAACAGATACAGAAACAGAAATAGATACAGAAATAGAGACAAATACAGAGACAGAAATGGACACGGGAACAGAAACGAAAACGAATTTTCGGAAATAGATTTTTGTGAATGGATACCGATACAGATACAAAAACGGAAACGGAAACAGAAACAGAAATGGAAAAGGAAACAAAAATGGAAACGGATACAGATACGGATACGGAAAAAGGATCTAATAAATGAAATGGTCAGTAAACTAACTGGGATATCGGTTCATCAGATTCAACCTATGGAACGAAGAAATCATTAATTTATGATTCCCAAGGATTTTAAGTGCTAATAGTTTCAATGACTAAAGCTGCTATCGTTTAAAGGAGGCGTTATGATCTAACAAGCTTGGAGGGATGGATCCGAATTGTAATAAGCAGGTTTGGACACACTAAGTCAAAAGAACAAAAGTAAGTTGAGATTTTATTCTACATAACAATAATGGTTGGAACGAGAGGAATGAGTAAAGTAAGTTGAGATTTTATTCTACACGACGATAATGGTTGGAATGAGAGGAATGGGTAAAAGTGAGTTGAGATCTTATTCTTCACGATGATAATGGTTAGAACGCACTAGGACTGTGTGGAGTATGGTGATTGTTCTCACCTATTGTTGGTTGTTATTGGCATTGGAAAAGTGAAGAACGAGTTAGTTGAGGGTAGAATATTTGAGGAATTAAATTCAAGTTTGGTTCTACCAATGGATGAAATTTTGTTAAACTATATTGATTGAATAGGAATCAAGTGATGAAATGAATAGTAGAATATAGAGAGTGGCAGAATGTTAGCTTTAATTTATGGTAGGGTAATGAAGGAAATCAATTTGATAGATGCCTTACAGGATCGAAGTGACGCTTTAAGTGAAATAAAAAAGGTCCTTTTTGTCAACAATTGTCGTGTTGTGACTTATGAAACTAGAAGTGGTTGCCCCAGGTTATATTTTATTGGAAATGATACAAATGAAGGTGGAATCTTGTGAGCAAAAAAATGAGAATTTGGATGATTAGAATCTTAAAAATGCAATAAAATTGTTCATGTTACAGTGGTTTGACATAAATTATATGATGAAAAGAAATAAATTTGGATGAAGACTTTCCTTTTACGACAAATGAAGTTGGCAATTTAATAACTCAGATGTGAAATAGGAATTTCTGCTAAGTCCTTGTGCCCTACAAAAGTAAAAAGGGTGTAATCTTTTGGACGTTTCGTGTAAAAGTAGGATATGAGAAGTTACGTTGAGTTGTAGATCGAAGGAATAATTACGTTGAGCAAATTTCGAGGACGAAATTTATATAAGAAGGGAGGATTGTAATACCCTGACTTTTTATATTGAAAATTAAAAAGGATAAATTGGAAAGAGATTGGGGGTATTTGAATTAGTCGAATAAGTATCGGGGTATTACCAAAGACGAAATTGTTAGATTATAAATAATGGGATTAAATTGGAATAATTAATTAAAAATAAAGAAAATAAATAATAGGTTTAAATTTGGAATAATTAAGAAGTGGAAGAATTAAATTAATGGGATAGATAAAACGAAAATGAGATTAATTAAATAAAATTAGGGAAATTTAGATAAATAAAATTAGAAGATAAAAGGGAGGGAAAAATCGGTTAAGGAAGAATGAGAGGGAGTTAAACCGGTTCAGTTAAAATCGGTTTAGTTTACAGTTTTAAAACAAAATTGGCCTTCACCATTTGAGAGAGAGAGACAAAGTTTGAGAGAGGGAGAGAACGAAGGACGACGGGCGACGGGGGATGAGGGTGTCAGAGACCAGGCTCAGGCTTGGTGTGCCTGTGGATTGGCGTGCTTCGTTTGTTCTTTACTTGTACTTCGAGTTGGAGATTGGGAGACCTATATGGGATAGTGTAGCTGATCAGACCTAATCCTTTGCTTGCAATCTAGAACTCCCATTCCCGATAAGGGAGGGGCTTCGGCTAGATTGCAGACTAGACCCGTCTACCCATCCACCCCTAGCTACTATTTCTTTTGTTTTCTTATTGTTTTTCTTTTCCTCACTCCTGCATGTGAGTACCACCCTGAGGGGGTACTCCCTACTTGGTTTCTATTAACGTGAATGCATGGGTACACCTTTAAAATAGCTAACACGAACATGGGTAGTAAAGACAATACATTGATTATCCTACAGTTAACAATTAATATATATAAGGTGAACAAAGAAGTGCGCATAACGAACTTAGTAAGGAATTCTTAGTGCGTATAACGAACTTAGCAAGAATTCTTGAAAACATTTCAACAATAAATTTCTCTAACGTGATAAGGAAACTAACAACTTACATACTTATAAACAAATGGAATCATATAATAGTAAATCACAACAGGACGAATTTTAACTTTTTATAGCAGTGTATGATTATTGAAAATGAATCACGAAGTGAAGTAACTAAACATGCTTCTTAAAGAGGAAAATAAACAGCAACGAGGATATTAAGGCAGAGTAGCGAACTTGTAATCTAAATAATTATGTACAACGGAAGTTTTACGAACAACTAAACATGCTTCACATCGAACATAACAGCAGACATACGAACAACTAAGCATGCTTGTAATTGGAATATAACGTTGGAAAGTCAGGACATCTAATCATGCGTTTAATCCGACTAACACAGCAGCAACTAGAATTCCTAACATGCGATTGATTGACAATTAAAATAGTGATGGTACAAGTTGTATAAAATCCATGGGCCATGCTTTTATATACGAGAAGTAACGACAACACAGAATAATGAATAAATGTCGAAATAGGACCACAATCATTCTTGTAAACCTAAAGAAAACAATAGCAGACACATGTTGAATTTAAGATGGTAAAAATGTGCTTACTATCGACATAAACAGCAATGATAACGTTAGAACAGAGCATTGGATCAGAGAAGTGAAAATACTTGAACAAAGCAGCGAAAATGTTTAGCTTACATGACTACTCACGCAGCAGGAAGTAAACACTAATCATACTTCACCTAAACATGCTCTCTATTGACTATATAAACAAAACTAAGCGTGTTTCCATTTAACTTTCTAATGCTAAGGATGCGAGTGATGAAAGCATACTTTTAATCAATTATACAAATGTATGAGCATGTTTTAAATCGACTATACAACAGAAGGATACGAACATACAAGTACGCTTTTAATCAACTATGTAACAGAAAAATACGATCGTTTATCATGCCTTTTAATTGACTACGCGACAGGACTAAACGTGCTTCTAATGATTAAAACGAAACAGCAGTAATTATGAACAGTTAAGCGAGTTTTAACTCGACTGGAAACAGCCGTACCTAATAACGAACGAAAACAGCGAATTAGGCCTACGATTCATGCTTCATGACAGCAATAAAGGGCAGTAAATCATACTAAAACAAAACACTGATTCATGCTTCTCAACGACCAATATACATCAGCAAAATTCCAAAGACAGGACAACGAAACGTGCTTTATAAGCGATTAATATACAGTGGCAAATGAACACGGAGCACACTTGTAATCAACTGAATCGGTAGCAATTCATGGTATCTAAACATGTTTGTAAAACAACCAAAACAGTGACAGATTACAACATTTAAGCATGCTTTTAACCAACTAAAATAGTAGCAACTAAACATGCTCTTAAGGTTAGCAATATAGTGGCGAAAAGATTGAGCAGATCAATGAACTAACATAGACATTATGTGTATCAACAACAGATCAGTTGATTAGCGCAGAGAGAAAATCATGAACAACTAAAAGTGGTTTTTATGCTCTGAACAAAACAAATCATAGAAAAAAAACTTACTAGTGAGCAACATTATACAGTGTATCATTTTGGGATTATAAAGTCCTTAGCTCAAGATTCTCTACTGTTACTTTATTCACAATTCAAGACTTAGCACTTCCAACTTATCCTTCCAAAACTGTAACTCAAGCATTAGGTTGTAGAAAATGAAAACTAACAGTGAAACACATATACACTTCTAAATAGATATATCCAGGGTATAACCACAAGGTAAAACATCAAAGGCAGTGAGAAAAATCATATGAATGACACAATAAGAATTTTACAGGAATTTGCTACCACCACAAAACACTACACACACTTTTACTTGGGTGTAGGGCCTCCAAATGGCCACCGACTACCTATTCCTTACCCTTGAAGATAGCTCTTCACTCGGATAGCAGATCCTTAGGCGGTTCCCTCCACACAGCAGCCACTAGTCCCTATAAGCAAAACCAAAAAAATGAAGAAGAAGGAGATGAATGTTGGAGAAATAGGGCTCACCCAGGGGACCAAACGTACACTTAGCAGGAGTATGCAGGTGACACCCTCTAACTGGTCGGGATCGTGGGAGTGAGAGGCGTCGAGCTACATTTTGATTGGTTTCCCGTCATTTTCGTTCTGTTTTTAATTTATTCTGTAGCTAATTTGCTGCGATTCGGACGAGTGCGGATGACTTAGTCTTGTCCGCATGTCATCCACAAGACCAAATTCCTAAGGCCAAAATGGGGCCTCGGATGATAAATGGCATCCCATTCCATCCATACTATCCGAATTGGGGGCGTCCGCATGTACTGTCCGAATGTGTCCAAAAATCGAACAGAGGCAAATCGAACATGGTCCTTTCTCGTCCGTCGGCATTCAGACTCGTCTGAAAGTCTCCAAACTTAAACAGATTCATTGTGGACTCATTCTTCCTCATCCGCATCGTTCGCTAGGTCGTCCGAAAGTCCACGTTGCTCCAAAGTTTGGATGCATCGTCTCGTCCTCGAAGTCATCCCAAGTCGGGGAGACATTCCAAGTGTGTTGTGGATGACACTCCACGTCGGCAACGTCATCCTCAGGCATCCTAATTGACCAAAAGTCCATTTTCTTTGCAGTTTTGATTAAGTTTTTATCCAAATCGGGTTACCCACACAATAACGAGTCACGACTTAACAAGTATAGGGACGATGTACATAAATGTTACACCAATTTTTACTTCCAAAGTTTGATTACATCGTTTAGCAAAAAAAATTAGGATCGGGTTGTTACATCAATAAGTATAAGCGATAGCCCGGCCTACCTTAGCCCAACAGATATTGTCCGCTTTGGGCCGCAACCCGCACGGATTTGTTTTTGGTGTGGCTTACCCACTTACATTCTGCTCTCTTTACTTCCCCCAAGTTGATTTGGGATTGCACACCCTTTCTTCTGGGGTGTCACAATCACCTCCCTTTGGGGGGCCCACGTCCTCGTGGGACCGTGGCTACCACCGAGCTGGGCTTGACTCTGATACCATAAGTATAAGTGATAGCCCGCCCTACCTTGGCCCTACAAATATTGTCTACTTTGGGCCGCAACCCGCACGGATTTGTTCTTGTGTGGCTTACCCACCCAAAATTGGTTTGTTGGGGTAGGAGAGCTACCCACTTATATTCTGCTCTCTTTACTTCCCCCAAGTCGATGTGGAATTGCACACCCTTTTTCTGGGGTGTCACACCATCAATTTATGGATTTTAAGTATGTTATAAGTAGAATGATGGACTTCCTTATGATTGGTTTACGGTTTTGAAGATTGTGAATGTTTCATTTCCTTATTTCTGGTTATTGCTTCTAAACCATGAAGAAATAAGGAGATAAATGTTGACGGAATATATGCCTTGTTATGAGTCTGTTTTGATTTTCTCTTAGTGGTATTTGGTTTGGCCATGGAGAATTTGTGCTGCAAATGAGTTGTTGTTTCGATGCTCTGCTTATTGGGTTGTGAATTGGAAGTATTGTGCCTATGTTGGATTAATTTCTCATACACTATTGCGAAGGAGACTAAGTCTTCCCTGTGTGTGTACTGCCAAGAATTGTGAGCATATGTTAGGGATTGTGAAGTTGGTGATTGGTTGTGGTTTGTTAGCATGTGCCAAATATTTCCATTGCTAATCAATTCTAGGTTTTGAAGATGTTAAATGATGAATGTGTTGGAGTTATGGTTGAGCTTTGTTTCATTCTCATAAAGAACATTATCATGGCTAGTTATTGTTGTGAAATATTATCCTGTCACATTGATGGAATGAGCAACTATCGCGTGTTATTACTATTTCGTTGTGATAGTGGAAGTGTTAAAGTAATGAGTCGTAGAGGAAAGGTTAATAATACTTGATGTAAATAGTTTTGAAGGTACAGAGAAGAGAGATGATGCAAAAATGTGCTATGGACGCTAGGTAAGTTGATACTTACTATGCTTTGGTCTTCGGACCCTACATCGCAAGAATTAAGATTGTATGCTGTGTGTTTACTAGATTTAGGTTCTTTTAATGATATGTTTATTAGACATTTATACGATCATATAAGACTGTATGTATTCATGAGCATATTGCATCTCATACTTAATATATGTAAATAGGCATGTAAAGGTTTGAGAGAATTGGTGATTGTCAATCGATGGTAACACCCCTATTGGAGTGCCTACTCCCACGTAGGGTGCAATGAGGTACGATTAAGCCACATGGACTCCATGGTTCATCCTTTCTCTTGTACGGAAATCCCCAATGTCTTCAACAAAAGTGAATGGGTATGGCTCGTGGTGACACCCCTATTGGTGTGTTTCCTTGTTGAAAATATGGTTAAGCCACGAGATCAATGGACTTATCCATCTCCACGGTTAACAGAAAAGATATGGTTCTTTTTTGTAATGCATCGCATGATTATGTATCATATCTGCAATTCATTTTCTTATATAACTTACTGAGCATTAGGATCATTAGTTAGGTCTTGTGATGTAGGTATTGTACGAGAAACAGGTGAACAGGTCAAAGACAGTTGGTGAAGGATTTGCACCGGTGGATCTTGTGGCTGGCTGGGCTAAAGAGTTTAAAAGGAAATTTATTTGTAAAAAGGGTTTGTAAATTATTTAATATTCTTTAATGCTTTGTTTTTAATTCTGCTGCGTTTTATAAAAGAATTTTATTACTTCTTCTACAATTGATAAATGTTTTAAGTAAAAAATTTTAACGATCGGGTTTTATCAAAGAAGAATACTATGATGTTTATATAAAGAGAAAAACTTTAAATTTCACGTGATTTTAAAGTAAATAAAAATAATAATAAATCGGGTCGTTACATGAAATATAAAGAATATTTTATAATATTGATATGGAACATGTTTTGGAATCAAAGATAAAGACTTCCACTACCCACTTTAATGAAAAGATTTGATTAAAGAGAAAAGTATTAAATTCTATGCATTTTACAAAAAAAATGTGCTTTAAATTGCTACGTTTTAAGTAAAGGAAAACAAGTCACTACAGCATTACAGGTCAAGACCTAACAGATCTCTTTCATGGTCCAATGACTAAAGAGGTTATGGACCGTTGAGGATAACATCTATGAGCATTAACCATGATGTTAGCTTTACTCAAACTGTACTCTAAGCTAAATCTTTAAACCTACATATGCTCCATCTATTGCCCCTGATGTAAATTTATATTCAATTGGATAATCTCTTCTTATCTATGTAGTCTTTGAATCTAATGCCATGCAAATAACTCTACATCAAAAGAGCAAAAATCACTGATGCTAACTATAGGTCATCAGTAGGATAATTCTGATTATGAGGTTCTTGGTCATCTTGTTAGCGTCCTTGAAACATTTGAATGATTCTCAGATGTTCTTTGTGCTTGTTCTTGACTTTGATTATATCATACTATCATCAATAAAAGTCATCACAAATTAATCTAAGTATGATATACAAACTCTATTTCTCAAATCCATGAAGGCGGTTGAGGTATTAATAAATTCGAAAGGTAACACTAGAAATTAAAAATGCCCATATCGTGTTTTGAAAGCTGCATTAAAACATTCTTTTTCATGATCTTCAACTGATGATACTTGGATCTTAGGTCAACTTTAAAAAAATATCTTAAACCTTTGAACCAGTTACATAAGTTATTGATTCTTGGTAGTGAGATGCCTATTTTTTTAAGGTCAATTGATTCAACTTTCTATATTGGTGCATGACTTAAGAGACTCATCCTACTTCTTACCAAGCAACACTGTGACTGTTGTTATAATAAATAATAAAGTGATTAAGAATCTAGTATCTTACCTACAGAAAACAAGACATGCCTTTGCTTTTATGTGTCCAAAACTTGGGACGTCTAAAATAGTTAATCTTCAACATTTAATCAAATATATTGACATTAATAGGCTTCCAAGACCTTTAAAATTTTTTTGAATCAATATTAGGGATAGGAACCAACTCGGGAATTTTACGAGTCATTTTCACAAAAAATAAAGCTGAAAAAACACGTTCTGGTCGACCTAAAAGTGGTTAAGTCATTCAAACCAGATGGCCAGAAAAGATGTCTGGTTGCTAGTTTGAACACCCGCAACAACATTTCTAGATGCCTGAACTAATGGTTCAGATGCTTGGTTTGACCTGCTGATCGGCCAATCGCCTAAATATACCCTCAATGCATCCGCTAAAGAAGTATCTTTGGAAGTTCAGAAAACTCCAAATTTCTCCCAATCCTTCAACTGAAAACCACTCAAATGAACATAAAACATGGGTTAACTTGATTTCTTGCATCAATGTGTGTTATGAGTGTAAATTTTTAAATTTTAAAACCAAATTCTTCAATTCTCCAACAAAATTCAAAATTTCGAACCTTTCAACAATTCTGAATCAGATGATGCTTTGCTAATTCCAACAAGCAAATTTTGAGTTCATACCTTCCAAAATTTTTTGAGTTAGTAGTCAGAATCTAATATTTATGACAGAACAAACCCTAGAGATGCTTATTGACCCACTCACCGTTAATCAATGATAAATCTCAATGTTTTTTCCCAAACTCGATCACAACAAATCCTCTAATTATCATCTCCAAATTCCTCATTCTTCATTGGATGCCTTTTACACTAATTTTCATGACGTATAAATTGAATTCTAAACTCGCAAGAAAAAAAAGAATTTTTCATAAACTAGTTACCTTCCAAATTGTCAATGATACCTAATACGTTTAAACACTCAAGAATTTTCTCCTCTTCTCCTTCTCTCATAATAACACAGTGGGAAAAGTAAAACAATGAAATCTTTGTTTTAGAGAGGATAAATATATAATATTCTTGGTCCACCAGATGGAAGCCCATCATTTAAAATAGGTCAAGTAACCACTAAATAAAATTTCCCCACAAAATACCAATCCTATTATTGAATATTAAATCTTTATTTTATAACTTTTTAAACCAGGTAGTATTGCATTCTCCCTCACTTAAGAAATTTCGCCCTCGAAATTTAAAGCA
>CM039483.1:29622034-29788477 GCA_022433065.1 Begonia loranthoides
GCGGGGGTGTTATTTTGCCACTATTGCTTCCTTGATCATCTAAGTAGTTTCTCTTTCTGTGGAGTTCCCAATGCTCCTAGTACAATATTGTCTATTATGATTTTGTTCTTGGAGTTAGCCCAAAATGTATTATGCTAGGTAGGAAGGATAACTTTACTTAAACCATGCATTTTCCATTCTCCCAAGCGATGTGGGATTGTGCACCCCACTGATATGGGTCGGACCAACACCTAGGCTTTTATGATTTTGTTCCCAGTGCTCTTAGTACAATATTGTCTATTACGATTTTGTTCTAGGAGTTAGCCCAAAATGTATTATGCTAGGTAGGAAGGAGATCTTTACTTATAAACCATGCATTTTCCATTCTCTCAAGCGATGTGGGATTGTGCACCCCATTGATATGGGTAGGACCCACACCTAGGCCATTCTTATCTTCATAGGATGGGCTGCCACACTTTCAAAATGGTTCTTCTACTCAACTCAAACTATAGAATTTCATGATAGCAGAGAACTTTAATCTCCCAACCTAATCTTCTCTCAAGCTCCACCTTATAAAAAATATCATCTTAAATAGGAACGTCTACCTAGGAGACTGTGAGAGGAGTCTAGCATATATTCCTCAACATCGGCACATGAAAAAAAAAAAAGTGCCCATAGCTCAATTGCGGTGGTAAATTCAATTTGTAAGTCACAATACCAACCTGCTCAAGAACTCGAAATGAGCGAACTTATCTTTCAGACCAGACTGAGTAACACTCTAAATTTGCCTAACTTTCAAGAAAATAAAATCATTTACCTCAAACTCAACTTTACTTCTTTGAAGGTCTACATATCTTCTGTTGACTCTAAACTATTCTTAGTTGATCTTTTATAATATGCACTTTCTCAATTGCCTCTTAAATCAAATTTGGTCTTAGAATGACTTGGTCCTCAGCCTCAACCAAACACAAGGGCAACCTACAAAGTCTCCCACAAAGACTGCATTTAGTGACATACTGATACTAATTTGATAACTTTTATCATATATAGATCCAACCAACAACCAATAGTTTACCTAACCATCACAGAAACCCAAAATGTAAAATCGTAATATATCCTTGAAAATTAGGATCGACTTCTCAGACTATTCATCTATTAGGATTGATATGTCACACTCAAGTTAATCTCAATGTCCAAAGCTCTCTATAGGGTTCTCTAAAACTTCAAAGTAAAATTGGATCTCTGTCCGAACATGATGCACCAGCGGACAAGTTTAGGAAAGAATGAACCTGTACAGTCATTCGGCTCAGGAGGTGATCGACAAAAAATCTCACAGTTTCAAAACTTTGTTGCTTCTGGATGAATGGTGGTTAACCAGCTGCAGAATGTGATCGATTGGTTGGCAGAAGTTTCTATATTTGTCGCAAATCACTTTAGGAAATAACCAACTTTAGAAGTCCATAACTTGATGAATATGGCAGATTTTCTCCCAAAATTTGGACATCAACTACTTCAATGAATCAAGAATATCCCCTCCACAAATATAATTAAAAATCCCCACAAATAAAGAAATATCCCCAATTGAATTAGATTGGAAAAAAATAACAAGAAATCAGAACTTGTACTCTCGAATTGAAAACTTCTACCAATTCAATGCATATAAGAAAGATTACTCAACTCAAAAAGTAATTCTAATGTGATATCACACCACAAGACTTTGTATGAATACAATAAAGGTAGAAAAAGGAATCACTCCCAATTCGAAGTTAACACAGCAAAAATTTTAATATTCAAACTCAATGTGTCCAAAACAATCATGCAACGTGGCTTTAAATAGCCACTCATAAACTATAAAATGGGAAATAACTAAAAAGGAAGCTAAATAATAATATTAAATTGGCTACAAACACACACACACACACACTTGGCCGATTAGAGTTACTAGGTTTTAGGCAACTTAACTAAAAGTAAATTAGTATAATTACTCTTGTTCCTTTTTCTCCAAGTCTTGATGACTTTTAGCAACCTTTCCTTGATCATGCTCGGCCACTTGAGAAGATTTTCATATCACATCTTGTGTTGACTTTCCTTGATCTTCATGCTTGGCCACTTGGGATGGTTTCCGTAACTCAACATGCTTCGACCCTTGTTGATCCTAATGCTCGGCCACTTGGGGGGTTTCCATAACAAAACATATATGGACTTTCCTAGGTCTTCACGAGATGGTGACTCCTCCACTTGTCCCACTAATGTGTTACCTTCCAAATAAGTAGAAAGGTAAATGTTGATGAGTCTTTGGGCTCTAGCGCTTGTGATTGGACTTTGTAGTCTATCAGAACAATACTAGAAAGAATATTGTGAGGTCAAACAATGTTCTCACCTAAAATTTACTTAACTTTGGCGTAAAATAACTCCTTATTACATTAATAAAGTTTGTAGATTTTGTCAATCAATCAATTATAGCTCAACAACACAAAATCTTTGCAAAACCCTTGCTAATTCAGTCTCAAAGTTCGTAGTATGCTATCCTTTCTGATGCGTGCACGGAATGCTGACACACGTGATGGATGAATGCAACACTTCTCACCTCCTTGGATAAGGACACGGCTGCAAGTTTCTTTCGTGATATAACTCACACGAAAAGACTTTGGATATTACGCACCAAAGGGTCTTTGGATATCACTCACCAAAGGAAGAAAAGGATCTCTCCAATTCCCGAAAAACAAAAGCTTTCTTTTATTAAAATTCAACAACTAACTAAAACATAAAATTTGGTGGCTTTATATAGCCTTTTAAGAACATAAATTAAAAAACTAAATAAAAGATAACCTAGATAAGTAAATCTAGATCTCCTAGATAAGTGGATCTAGATCTCCTAGATAAGTGAATCTTTTTTGTTACGATTTTCGGCCGATTTAAAAAGTTTCCTTGATCTTTGGCGCAATATCTTTTGATGAATTCAAATTTGCATCATCCTCTCTGGGTTTTTGAGGATTTGACCCCAAATCTTCTTTATTTCATCTTTGATTTGATATCTTTTGATGGATTCAAATCGATATCATCAATTATTCTCTTAATCTTCCACTTATGCTTGATCTTCATAATATTCTTTGAGCCTTGATAAATAATTGAATAATCCAATTTCACATCATCCTCCCGGGGTTGAAAAGGATTCGACCTCGAATCATATCTTGTGTTACCATGTTTGTACGAGACGCCAATCATTGATATTTCCAAGCTATTTCCTTTAAATATGATCAAAGGAACTTTGTTAGTACAAATATAATCCTTAATATTTAAAGAACAAACCTCGTTCGTTTTGGGGCATGGAACATGAAAAGATTACTCCTTTTGTACTGTTGTTGTCAATGACTCATCTTGGTTTTCTATGGGTTCAGATACTTGCTCTGTTTGACATTCTTCTTCTATTTGCTCAAGAGAATCTTCTAATTCCTCAACTTGATCTTGTTCTTGCAAAATTGAGGTGCTCCATAATCTTGCGTTAATTTGTTCTAACAAGACACTAATTTTATCAAGTTTGGCTTGTTGATTTCGTCTCTCAATTCTTTGAGCCATTTTGATCACATCCTCAAGGGTATTGTAAGGTCTTGTTGCCATGCTTTCTAGAATGTCACCGTGAAGTCCGTCGATGAACCTTGCTATTGTTTTTCCTTCTCGTTCTTTCAAACCACATCTTATTTTTAAAGTTTTGAACTTGGTAGCATACTCTTCGATGGTAAAGGAACCTTGCTCTAGATTTTAAAATTGTTGGTAGAGATCTTGAGTTTGTTGTTGGTTTTGGTCCCTCTTCAGTTGACCAACTTTTTGTTGTAGCGAGAGAATGATTTCCCACAAGTCTTCATTGGAGTGAGATGTTGAAGATTCAGTCATTATGGATTTTGCACCGCTTTGGATGCTCCTCAAGTCATCATGTGTAAAAAGATGAAATTTTTTTTTTGGTTAGGACGCTTTAGCTCTGATACCAAATGATGCGTGCATGGAATGCTGACACACATGATGGATGAACGCAACGCTTCTCACCTCCTTGGATAAGGATGCGGCTGCAAGTTTCTTTCGTGATATAACTCACACCAAAAGACTTTGGATATTACGCACCAAAAGGTCTTTGGATATCACTCACCAAAGGAAGAAAATGATCTCTCCAATTCCCGAAAAGCAAAAGCTTTCTTTTATTAAAATTCAACAACTAACTAAAACATAAAATTTGGTGGCTTTATGTAGCCTTTTAAGAACATAAATTAAAAAACTAAATAAAAGATAACCTAGATAAGTAAATCTAGATCTCCTAGATAGGTGGATCTAGATATCCTAGATAAGTGAATCTTTTTTGTTGTGATTTTCAGCCGATTTAAAAAGTTTCCTTGATCTTTGGCGCAATATCTTTTGATGAATTCAAATTTGCATCATCCTCTCTGGGTTTTTGAGGATTTGACCCCAAATCTTCTTTATTTGATCTTTGATTTGATATCTTTTGATGGATTCAAATCGGCATCATCAATTATTCTCTTGATCATCCACTTATGATTGATCTTCATAATATTCTTTGAGCCTTGATAAATAATTGAATAATCTCATTTCACATCACTTTCTCTACTCCAAAATCGATAAACTTATAACAATCTAGCAAGTCTGTAATGCTCAATCTTAATTTGCAAATAAGTCAAAAAGTCAGCCACATACTATGACACATTGCACTTAATTCCAGCAAAGAAAACTAATGTTCAAATCATATTACTCTTTTTTTCTCTCTTCACCCAAATAAATAGCAAATATCAATCTATGACTTTCAAATAAAATTTTTTGTTTCAAATCTGAATCACTAGGCACCACAATGTTACCCCTAAAAAATATAAATCTATTCGCACTAACCTCAAAACTATCATGTTGTTAACCATCTTATAACTAACCAAACAATTGCTTAATCACATAATCTAACTTCTGCATTTCCTTAACATGCTGCAGAAGAGTACAAGTCACTATTAAATTGTACTCACAAACTATATTATGACATTACATAACATAGCAATGTCATTAATAGTTAAAATATTTCTTCCAGTCTAACACCAAGTAAAGAAATAAACTTTGAGGATGTCGACTCAAAGCACTTGCCATAACCTTGGCCTACTAGGATGGTAGTACAAAGTAAAATTTTAATCTTTCATATATTTGATTGATCTTCTCTAAAACCAACTAATATTTTCCATTACAATCAAACTTAACATTCTTTCTTATGAACTACTTCAATAATATGACAATAGAAGAAAAACTTATAATGAAACAAGAACACAACTCTCTAATCTCAAGAAACTCTGAACCCCAATAAAGTTATTTGGTGACTTTCAATCCAATTCAACCACAATCTTAGCTGGATTCAATGAGATACTATCTCAAAAATCAGCAACCCTAAAAAATTTTGACTTTTGTCATTCAACAAATGCATTCAACCTAATGATGATCCCTTAGTATATACAGTACAATTCTCACATACTACATATACTTATCACGAGTCTTGACATAACCGACATGTCATCGATGAACACTATAATGAGTTGAATTAAAATACGATCATGAAAACTCATTTCATTAAATTTGTAAAAACAATTGAGCATTGGTCAATTTAAACGAGAAAACCATAAAATCAAAATGACCATAATGTACAAAAAAAAATTTATTTTAGGAAATTCTCATCATTGATCCTTAGTTTGATGATCATCCATCTTCAAATCCATTTAGGATACCTCGATCCATCAACTGATCAAATAACTCAATAATCCTCGAAAACATAGACTTATTCTTGATTGTCACTTCATCTAACTTTTAGTCATTAATACACAATAGAAGCAAACTATCACACTTCTTACCAACCAACATTGATGTTTCTCATGGTGAGATACTATTACTAATAAAATCATTACGGGGTAAATTATTCAGCTGCAATCTTAGCTCTCACAACATAGCCTAAGCTATCATGTATAGAGCATTATATATTAGAGTAGTGTCAGAATCTAAGTCAACATCAAACTCAAACATCACGGATAGGTGTCAACCTTACCAAATTCAAAAAGAATAAACACGTCAGGATAGTCAATCTCAACTATCAAAATTGAATTCGGTCCTACTATCACATAGTCATCGACAATAATAAAAATACTCTCATAATGCTCCAATCTCTTTCATCTACCCATACAAGCTCATAAAGTAAAAAATAGGAATCATTTTTAAATTATTGCGATACACAACTATTTGCTCATTTATCAATTGAAGAGCCACACTCTTCACATAACAATCAACTTTGCTTTTTATAATCACCCAACTAGTCCATATCCAATATCACATCAAACAAAAACATATGCAAAATTATCAAACTCAAAGGTCATCCGTGCCTGTTAACAATAACATCTTCAGAATGTCAAATGTGTAATATCTCACTATCAACATTTAACGAGTATTCAATACAAATGTTAAAATTTTCCTACCACTAACCTGAAAAGAATAACAACATTGCAAAAATAACAATATATATCATATCTTAATGTTCAACAACACGTATTTAATAAATTGACAAAGAATAGTCATATTATTGATGATGACCATTCTAGGCCAATCACAAGCATGACAACATCCAACTCCCAAAACTTGTCCAAAAGATCTCATTTTGTAACATCTCGGTTATTCTTACCATTTAAAACTTATGAGTTTGAAAACTTTTCCTTTTTAAATTACAGCGGAAGAATTTTCATTTGAAAACTAGCTCAGTTAAGAAGTATATTATTCAATTTTTTTTGTTAAATCGTTTATTACTTAAAAACATATCTGAATTAAAACTTTACAACTTTAAAACATTTACAACAGGGGAAGACTTGTATTTACAAAACCAAAAAATCAGAATACGATTGAAAAACCTTCTTAATAAAATAATTACCGTAATTAAGGTTCACTTTCTTTAAAAACATTATTACCAATCATTACATTTCCTCTTTAAGCTTTTAGCCTAACCAGTTACCAAGCCCGCAACGTACAAATGCCTCATCAACTGCTTCAATCCTTGATCCTATGCATACCTACATCACATGACATAACTACGAGCCTAATGCTCAGTAAGCAGTATAAAAATAAAAAATGCACATGCAATGTTCTTTAAAACACATACATTTTTCTCAATGTTCATTATTCCATTACTCTTTATAAAACAGTGATAAACTTTTTACTATAACCGTGAACTTATATTCTGGCGGTGAACTTGTAACTAACTAGTGAACTAAATCGGTGAACTTATGTTTTAGCAGTGAACTTGTACCTAACTTGTGAAGTTAAACCAAATCGGCGAACTTATACTGCATATGTGAACTTGTATCACGATGGTGAACTTATTCCATCATGATGAACTTAAATCATTTCTGTTGCTGTTTATCTTTTACTTATTTGTCTTTTACTGTTAGTCATTCTGTGATTTGTTTCCATGTAAGAGCAACCTCTTCAGTCTCTGAAATCATGTAAAAATGAATCCATTTACGTTTATGTTTATTAACAATTGGGTGAGAGCAACCTCTTCACTCTCTGAACTCACCCACTCGTTGAGTGAGAGCAACCTCTTCAGTCTTCGAACTCACCCAAATGGGTTGTAGACTTGTTTATTCACAATTCAGTTACATTTGTGTTTTCATGTGCATAATGATCAATGATGCAAGCATACAATTCTATCTAGCATCTAACGTGTTCATATATCGTATCCTTGAAATGTGATTAATTCCTAACTAAGGAACTGAACTTAAATTTAATAAACATACAATTCATACAATCAATCATTCAACAGTATATCTCCCAAATATAACATAACCTATACATCTAGCAAACAAGCATCAAACAAACCCTAATTCCCGTGATATAGGTCCTTTTGGGAAAACACATGCAATACTACTTACCTGAAGTCCTTAGCTTTAATGAGTTAACACTTATGTCCTTCCCGAAACCTATTCATAATTAAACATATTAAATTAATAATAAATCTACAACTAATATATAGGACAATATTCCTTAAGTTATTTCATAAACTTATCATCTATCCAATGATTTCATACGATAAAAACCCATTCATTAAGCCCGGCTATCAATGTTTATCCACCATACATTTTTTTCAATTCAAGAATAACTATCCAAAAATCAAACCTTAACCTTTTCACATGTTTGAGCTCTAACTACAATATGACTAAGTTTATTCTTATGTCTATTAAACCATTTCTATCAATAATAGGTTATCATTAACAGGTTAACATCTTCTCAATTTACCAAAGCAGTAAAATGAACCAAACAAACAAACCTCATACAATATAACTCAGAACCTAAACCATACCGTATAGTCCATAACCCATTTATTAAAGAACACTTCCAAAACATCAATTGGGGAAAATAAATCTCCACAGCATAATTTACTCCATCCTTTAATCTATTATGCATGAATTTCACATATTATTCTTCATCAATGCGTATCGGCAACCACAACAACAGTGTATTTCTATTCTAGTCTTTGTCAATTTGTTAACATGTAGGAGTAGTTTATCAACTACAGAATCTAACCTTAACAAATATTGCAAGCATCTCCAAAGTAACAACTCCTAATTCTTGTGATAAGATTTCTTACCTCAATTGTTAATCCTTCTCTGTGAGTCTCACAACACTGTCTTTCCTTCACTGCCTCACTTCATCCTCTCTTCCCACGGTAGCAGCGCAACAACTCTCTATCTCTAAACCTTCTCGGTTTCTCACAAACACAACTCCAGAAGCACCCAACCACTTTCAAAATCACGTCTCCTTCTTTCATAAACCCTCTCAGCCTTTCTCTTCCTGACTTTCTTTCCCTTAGACTTTTCTCTCAAATCACAGCAAGCATCTCTCCTCACGATTTCATTAGAATCCATTAGACTTTCTCTATCCAAATTCTGCCAGAGTTTACCCATGGTTTTCACTCACTGTCATTCTCATTCTCCTTTGCTTCTATTTATAGACCACTAACCATCAACCCTTCATTGACCATCTGAAGGTGGAGAGGTGACATGAGGGACACTTCGTGCATCCATGAAGTGTCAAACGTCGAAGTTTTTCCATTTCCTAGCGATTGATTATCGTTTCCAGATGACTTTTCATAACGCCAATCAATCATTTTCTTTTTGGACGATTGGCCGCCAGTGTAATCAATCAACCACATACTTCTTTGTCCCAGATTGCCGGTCGACGACCTGGACGATCGCTGAAATTGGGCGAACAATTGGTAGATTGTCCTCCAACCCATAATTTACAACATATTGAATTAAAGATTGATCATGATCAACCTCTAGATTATCCTCACTTCAATCTAACATTTCTTCTTTTATATATATATCCTTAACAATCACAGTTCCAAACTATTCAAACCTAAATTTCCAAATTATCCAAACTATTCTTAATTTATCCTTTCATACATAAGGATATTTTGTCCAAAATGTTTACTTCACATTATTCTATTCAATATATCCACAAATGTTCACAACCTTATTATTCTCAACCTTTCTATATCCAATTACATTCACTTATATTTTCTCTTATCAATACCTTAAATAAAAGGCTTTCCCCCATCACCTTCAATTTCACTAACTGTCAATCGCTAATCCAGTTCTAATACCATCTTATCTAACTCCAAATATCATCAAACAATTCTCTAGTAATCTCAATCTTTCCATAAGTTACTTAATCTGGAGTATTATGGTTTGCTTTATCCAAATACGTTTTCCTTTACTAATATCTTCAATTATCCAAGTCAATTCTAATAAATCCTTAATCATCTTCCAAGGATTAATATAACATAATTCAAGGTATCATAATTCACTTTTTCCAATATGTTTCTCTTGACCAATATGTTAAATTGCCTAATTCAGCTCCTAATACCTCAAAATCATCACTTAAGCCATGCGTTTAGCTCTACAAAAATTTGAGATATTACACATTTTGTGACAACCCAAATTTTTCTTTATTTTAAAAATGCATTAAATTTAAAACTTTTATAAAGCAACTAAATTCTTATTACAACCTTTCAATTGAAATCAAAGTTCTTTTCTTAAAACCCGATCGTTAAAACGTCTTACTTGAAACTCGTTACTTAAATCTTTATTAACAGCGGAAGACTTTATTTATAAAATCCATTTTTCTTAATTAATAGCGGAAGCATAAAATATTTTATAGCGGAAGCATAAATCGTTCATTTTAAAAAGACCATAATTAAATTATTACTTTACTTTTATAAAACTCTTTTCTCTCTTAATTTCCTTAGCCTAATCAGTCACAAGTCCCACCTGTGCAAATCCTTCATCAATGCTCTTTGATCTGTTCATCATTTTCTCGTGCGCGTACCTACACCATTAGCAAACTGTGAGCCCGAGGCCCAATAAGAAATGAGATATGCATTATGATCATGCATCTCTTTAATTCTTTTGGAATGGGTTCTGCCCCAAACCAATCTTTTCTTTACATTTCATTTTTTCATTCATAACTTATACATCAAGCGGGAGATTGAAGGAACCTATGTTGGAGGTATAGTCTTGGTCAGCTTTCGAACCACCTAGGGTAGCTGATCTTGTTGCCAGCATATATCAATGTCAATGAGAAACATTATCGTGATGCATGTCAATGAAAAGCAGTAATCATAACAGTATAAAGTATGAGACATAAAACAGTAATCACAACAACATAAAAGTATGAGATATGGAAGTCTACTAACATACTTTATAGGCATGCTTGTTAATTTAAAGGAAGTGATAACAATGTAAACATGCTTTGCGATTTGAAGGAAACAATAATATCATAGGCATATTTGGCAATTTAAAGAAAACGATAACGATATAGACATGCTTAGTAATTTAAAGAAAGCAATAACAATGTAGACGTGCTTGACTATTCCAAGGAAACAATAACGATATGCTAACATCTTAAACATGCTTAGAGATTAAATTAATAATGTGTGAACAACGTAGACATAATAAGTAAAGCAGCATAGTAGAAATGCAACCAAACCAATAAAGGAAAGACACTACTAATGGTGTAGGGCCTCCACTGGCCAACGACTTTACTCAATTTCTTACCTTGAAGCTTTATCACGTATTCGTACTTAATCTTTATCCTCCTTTTCCTTTTCAATACCTTCATAAATCCGTAATATCATGTCATTTCTAATCACCAATCATTAATCTCTTTTCTATAGTCCATCATTTTCAACAACATTGACATCATTATTAAACCTCATAACCTAAATCAATAACTGACTAACGCATGGTCCAAACCGAATTCGAAGTGTTAATCCAAACAACGACAGAATACCCATAACTTCCCTCTCTAATCTCTTTACTTTTTGACATCTCAATTCTATAGTGACTTCATATATTCTTCCTCAATCAACACATCACCATCAGTAATAATTTAGATTTTACTATCCCGTAACAATAATCACTTAATCAGCGGTAGAACACACTCTTTAATCGTGACCCAAATCAACAGCAGTGCATCACAATTACCCCTAATCCAGAGGATCTCCACAACTAAATAGATTACTAACCATCAAAACACACATAGCCCCCAATACTAACAGGCAACGGAACACAACCTCACGAAACCATGAAACAATAACCAACAAGGAGCACCCATAACAGGATAGAGACCAAGCATTCAAAATCCATAAAACAGACAAGGAAGTGTGAGTTACCTGAGGATCACCCGAGAAGCGCAAAGCTCTTCTTCCTCTGTCACTTTTCTCTCTTCTCCGTCAAAGCTCTCAGCCTCACCCTCCAGAGAGCATTTCACTCTCTGCTCTGCCTTTATCTCTCGACTCAGCTCACCCCTAAGCTCTCTGCTAGCCTCCCTTTTCTTCTGCCTTTCAAGTCCACCAGAGAGGCAGGCACAATGTGCCATGCCTCTACAACTGCCATGCCCTGCCTTCACCATGCCCATCGCACATCCCACTGTCGATTTCATCGAGAGTAAGATAGACTGATTCAGACCAAACCACAAGCCTTCGACTGGTCCAGCAGGAACCGCCAGCTTACGTCTTCACTGCGTCAATGCCTCCATCACAGCCTCCTCCTCGTCGCTATCCCATTGTCGTCGTGCGTCACTGGACACCCAAATTTAGCAGTACATCGACGCCCGACGCTACCCCGATTAGACCCACGAACAGCAACTTAAGCCCTAGCCCGCAGCCTAATGCTCCCTTTCATCGCCAGCTGCTTGTTTGACAGACCCGAGCTCGCCGCCGCACGCCACAGTCACCCGCACCTCCCGTCGTTATCCTCTTTGTCTTCACTCTCCCTTTGTCTCTCTGCTCTCTCTTTCGTTCTTCTTTGCCGAATGGCCATTGGCCAATTCTCCTCTTTTCTTTTTATTTTCCAGGACCGCAATCAAATTGCGCAAACCGGTTCAGCTGAACCAATTTATGCCTTCCCATCACCAATTAATCATTCCTTCCATTTTATCCACTTTTAATTCTAATCCCCTCTTAATTTAATCTCTCACTTTATTTATTCAATTAATCCTTAATTCAAAACAATTATAATTAATCTAATATTCATCTTCTTCATTTAACTAAAAACTGAGCCACTTATTTGCTTCTGGAAAGAGCCAGACCAAACCTGTTCAATTTATTATTCTCCTTCATAATTGTGATTTCTGAAGAAGGAAGGCGTCTGCACCTCATCTGCATTTGTTTGAAAAGTCGATAATTTGGACAAATTCTAACTCTTCCCGTCTGCCTCCGTCCACCATCGTCTCGACTCTTCCAAAAAACTCACGTTGCAGGAGAAGGACGATTTCGGACAAGAGACGTCATCCCCGACTCGTCCCCGCCTCGTCCCGAAACTCAGGGGACGCCTCAAGATACATTTCGGATGCGACCCCCAGTCCGCTTGTCGTCCACGTGCATCCGAAAACCCAAAATACACTCTTTTTCTTCCAACATTTAATTCTTTAATAACTCCATAATATTTTTCCACCTAAATAATACATTAATCAACAACATATCGCCCAGCAACATAACACATTAATTATTCCAAAAATTAATTTCGTCACATACACAAGGAAATATTATCGGGGTTATTAAAGAATTAAATTTTGGAAGAAAAAGTGTCTAGAGTATTATGGTTTGCTTTATCTAAATACGTTTCCCTTGACTAATATCTTCAATTATCCAAGTCAAATCTAATAAATCCTTAATCATCCTTCAAGGATTAATATAACATAATTCGAGATATCATTATTCACTTTTTCCAATATGTTTCTCTTGACCAATATCTTGAATTGTCCAATTCAACTCCTAATACCCCAAAATCATCATTTAAGCCATGCGTTTAGCTCTACGAAAATTTAAGATATTACAAATTCAGCTCATTCTAGTCGTCTTTCGCTAACTAGGTTGCTCTTTGTTAATCATTTATCATATTCACTCAAACACTTATCAAAATTAGGGTCAACATATTAAAAAAAATAATCACACTTTTAGAAACGAAGCTGAACTCATAAATCTAAGGATAATCTTAAGCCTCAAGTGCTTTCCAAACTTACAACTCTATCAATAACAACTAATCGCCTTAATATAATATGTCAAATCCACAACTTGACGTGATATTGCAAAAGTTGAGAAATTCTCTTAAACCAAGCCATGATGCTCACTACTCATAATCTATGTATGTCTCATGTTACACATAGAATTTTGCCTCAAGTTCTATCAATCTCATCACCTCAACAAATGAAGCAATTCTCAAGAATTTTCCATCCTCGCCTCAAAAAAAATGTAGAAAAGTCAATCTTGTGCTTCGCCAACATATCAATGACATTTAGATTCTTTACCATCTCTTAACATCATTTGTCATCAATTAGTGAACCTTTTCCATTATCTTCATGAAAATAAGTGTAATAAAAGTAATATCTTTATTATGCCATTATAATAATGGCATTCCATGCTTGAATTATTATATAATTTCACTTCTCAAAATATAATGGGTACACTCCATTCTCAAGCACAGAAGATTTTCAAATTTTTGAGTAGACTCATGAAACTAGCCTCGGGGTAGGTTCTCAACCCTATCCTCACTATAGTAAAATTAGTAGTGCAACCCTTAAGGCTACAAAAGATCAATAGGCTATGATTTAACCATTTATGCACATATATAATGCGCTCTTTTTAGAGAGATATTTAAAATTTGAAAATAATTTTGATGCGGATTAGAATACGTCCTTAAGCAAAATATTTACAAAATCTCTTGTATACTATCATATTATCTATCTTCATGATGTTACTTTTAAGATATTAACTTGGCTTTAATACCAAAACTTATGTCATGCCCTAAAAGAGACTCGAGAAAAAGGAAAACGACCTAGCCTGAAAGCGAACCAAATCATCAAACCTTTTAATTTAAATATTTAATTAATAGTGGAAGAGTTAAATAATAATTATTAGCAAGACTCAAAACATTTGAGTTAAACCAAAGGTTCATCAGTAACATCAAGATAGTATAATAGAAAAAGTCCATATAGAATACTGTGCATAAAGTAAATGACAATGTCTGTTAATGGAAATAGCTAAACAAAAGTCTTATCCCAACAAAGTTAAATTCAGTAAGTTAAATAAATGTTAAGAAAATATCGGGCAATCTCACTCCTGCGTTAGCTATTGCTAGTCTGCCTAATTAAGACCTGAAAGGAGGGAGGTGTTTTGGGTGAGTTAACTAAACTCAATAGGGATGAAGTTTTATATTGAACATTTAATTTAAAAACAATGAATGAACATGCCAAGTATAAAACATTTCCATAAAATTGGTTGATAAATAGACAGTAGGACAAATGTTAAAACACTCCACTATAGTATGATACATACATAAAATAGGCCCTACTGTATAGTATGAAAGTTCCAATAAAAATAGAGTCACTCACGGACTCCAGATACACCATGTATGAACATATAATATAATAACGGAGATACTCGCTATTGCATAAGCCACAAAAAGACCCTTATTAGGTTTAGGGTTTTGCACCCAGGAAAAAGACACATACAATTGTTTCATTACTCTAGTTAACAACAAACAAACACATCCTTCAACGGTCGAATGTTGCGTCACAAAAACAAGACCCCCACATAGGTCGATCAAACTTGGTTCACATGACTAAGATGATCAATGAAAATAATATGCATGCTTGACTAGAAACATGTTAAGTGAAAATACATATAAGATAAAAAACCAATATATCAGGTAATATGATAACACGTCTCAAAATAAATCTTTAGAAAAATGATGCAATTTTGGACATAAAAATAAACCCTTATCTTAATTTGAGTAAGTACAATATCAAGATTGTATGTCCAAAATAGTTAATCTTCAACACCTAATCAAACATATCGACATTAATAGACTTCCAAGGCCTTTAAAAGTTTTGTTAAAAACCATAACAAGAATAAGAACCAACTCAAAAATTTTACGAGTCAATATCAAAAAAATTTGGGCTAAAAAACACGTTTTGATCCACCCAAAAATGGTCTTGCCATCCGAACTGGAGGACCACAAAAATTGTTGTGGTTGCTAGTCTTGACACCCACATCGACATGATGGCGCCCATACTGAAATTTCTAGACTCCCAAACTATTGGTTCAGACACCAGATTCGACTTGCCAATCGGCCTATCACCCAAGTATACTCTCAGGGTGTTCGTTGCGTCAAGACACATCTCTGGAACTTCTAAAAGCTTCAAATTTCTTCCAATCCTTACAAATAAAAAGCACTTAAATTCACACAAAATATGATTTAACTATATTTCTCACATTAATATGATGTTATGAGTAAATTTCTAAACTTTAAAACCAAATTCTCCAATTTTTCTATGGCGCCTCAAAGCGTTCAAACCTTTTTCTTGCTTTAAAAAAAACATACATCATGCATAAAAATCCTGCCTTTAAAACCATACACAACGGAAGTCTTTTTAATAAATCTCATTTAAAACCCATCATAAAAATAAATAAAAATATTTCAAACTAAAATCCAACGGATAAAAATATAATTAAAATATAACGTCATTTCTTCTATTTTTTTCAAATCCTCATCCATGGGTCAACTTCATTTCGACAACATTTTAGCTTTGTCCATGTGAATTCCTCTTCAATTGCTCTATCAATTGTTCTCATCGTCTAGTTCCTTAGTGAATTCATCATTACCTACATCACAAAGTTCAAACTATGAGTCTGATGCTCGATAAGAGGTGCATAACATAATATGAGTATGCAATTCACTTTTGTAAAAAGATGTCTTTTTTTTTATCTTTCTTTCTATTATTTTCTTTCTTTTAACGATCTCACAATTTTTGTCGAGATTCTAACTAGAAGACTAGAAACGATTATGGGAAACACAACAATGAGTCTTGTGGAGTTTGGCAAGATAGTCCCCCTTATTGCGACCTATGTTAGTGTTGTACACTCAATATACAACCACTTGGTGAACTTTAGCCAAGCCCTAACCTAGCCGTGCTAATGAGCTTATTCCCCATAGGACCAACCTTTCAGACATCTTTTCCTCAACCCTTCGTATCTTAAATTTTGTTTTTGTCTTTCTTACATGAAAACATATGCATGTAAATCGTTTTTGTTCTTTTCTTGAAATTCATGTGCATAAAACATACATGATACATTATAACAATCTAACATACATGAACATAATAGTAAACATATCCACAAGTCAATGAAACGTAACAAACTATTCAACAGTATCATCAAACATGCATGAAAACAGTCAAGTCATCGTCACACATCTTAAACAAAGAATCATATTAACAGTCAATAAAAACACACATTTGATCACATCCCGTAGGCATCAAACAGTCAATAAAATACACTATCTTACCTAGTACTTTGTGATGCAGCCCAAGGCAAAACAAAAACAAACATTTCTTACTTGAGGTTCTTATTAGAATATGACTATTCAATTTCTTCAACGCTGGACTTTCCTTAAAATAAATCAAGAGTAGATTAACAAATGGGTAACTTTAAGACTATACAATCTATGAAAAAGTATCGAACCCTTACAGTAGCAACCTACCTTCAGAAACTTGGAGAAGAATTCACTTGAGAGCTAGATAGAAACTCCTATGTCATGGGGTTCTTGGGTGATTAAGGTTTAAACCCAAACTCTAATATTTATAGCATTAAAACCAGAAAGCTTTGCGAGATAAAATTTAACAAAATCGTGTCTAAACTTTGTCTTTTCCTAAATAGTCTAAGGATCGAATTGTAGCTTGCAAGAAATCTGTAAGACTATCTTAAATAAAACCTGCCCGAGCTATAATGGACGCGTGCACTGCTACAATGGACGGTCACAACAACATGCACTACCAATGACTAAGAGTCAAGTCAGCCCTAAAACATACATTCGCGGTCACTAACACTTCCGCAGAAGCCAAAACTCCTTCGAAAACTTCAATCTGGAGTTTTATCCATCACTTGTTGTCTGCCACATATGCTAAACCATTGCGAAAATCCTTTCTGTGGACGTGAACACTCTCATGGATACTACCATCATCACGAATTCATTAAATCTAATGATGACGTTTCACTTTGTCCAAGTCCTGCTGCGGACACTAACCCATTTGCAAAAGTGAATGCTTCCGCTCTGATACTAATAACCAAGACTCACTAATCCGAACGACATTGTTCCTATCACTTAAAACATTGTCATAGACACAAACGCATCCGCAGAAACACGCTAAAATGTAAAATGACAATGTTCCTAACTTAACTCTCCTGATCACCATCTTTGCTTTCCACGGAAGAATCTTTTCCTAATCCAACAGTTCACACTCCTTCCGCTAAATCAATCCATTGACTCAACGTTCTTCTGAGTACATGTGCATCCAACACTTCTGCAGAAAAATCTCTCTTAAATTGAATGGTCTATGATCCTTTCGCTCATCTAATGCCACAGTTCAGCATTCTCCGACACCTAAACAGCATCAAACACTCCCTCAGAAGAATATTTTCTTTAATCCAATGACCCACGTTTCTTTCACTAAACCAATTAAACATTCCAACGACCTCTTGCATCAAACACTCCCGTGGAGCATCTTTGTCCATACTAAAGAATCTCAATCGTTTCTAAATCTCATCTAACGAATTCTAATGCTTCTAATCCTTTCTACACATATTTCCTTAATTCCAAAACATAAAATAACTAAATCAACACTTAGGCCTTTTCTTACCATGTATTATTCTAACAATATTATTTACTAATTTTATTATATTTGGTTTTCCTAATTTCTCAATAATTCCTATTTTATTTTATTATCTATAAAATAAAATTCTTTATTTAATCTTTCATAATTTCATAACTATTTAATAATTCTAATACTTTGAAATTCTCTGATTAATTTATTAAATTCTAAATTGTCGTATTAAAAGTATTCGTGAAAATTTCAGCTGTTACATTCCTTCCCCCTCAAATAAATTTTGTACTCAAAATTTTTTCTAAGAAAAGTCCTAGATATCTTTTTATTTGTAGAATAGTAAAACCTAAAAATTCGATGTTTTTTTCCTCAAATTTTTTACTTCATTCACCTAGAGTGATCATATTCTTTCAACATGTTTAATTATCGAGTACTTATTATTATTTTACTACGTATGAAATCTTCTTTTCTAATAACTCTAAAGGGTATATAACATTCATAACTCTTTCTAAGGGCACCTAGGAATGTAACATGTAGGGTTAATCAACTTATTATCCTAAATTATAGTGTGGTTAGCTAGGAACTTATAGTCTCCCAAAACAAATTCTAAAAATCAAGCACAAATCCTTCCATCCTAACGGTGTTGCTAAATTCATCCTAGAAAATTTCTAGACTTCTAACCACTACTCTTATTCTAATATTTTCTTTCATAGAAAATATTAATATAAACAAAATAGAATTTAAAAAAAAGTATCATTAAAATTAAAACATACTTATAGTGCAGAAAACATTATCATGTGTGAGGCTTGCATTGTCAAGATGTCTGCAAAAACGACTTTAACCTAGGTGCTTTGATATCATTTTGTAATGCCCCAAAGCGATAAAACTCTTTTCTTGCTATTTTTTAAAAAATATATCATGCATAAAAATCGTGTCTTTAAAACCATACATAGCGGAAGTCTTTTAAATCATTCAAAATCCATTGTAGTAAAACCCATAATAAAAATAAATATAAATATTTCAAACTAAAATGTAACTGATAAAACGTAATTAAAATATAAAGTCTTTCTATTTCTTCTGTTTTCTTCAAATCCTCATCTATGAGTCAACTTCGGTTCGACAACACTTTAGCTTCGCCTATGAGAAGTTCTCTTCAACTGCTATCAATTATTCTCATCTAGTTCCTTAGTGAATTCATCATTACCTACATTACAAAGTTCAAACTATGAGTCTAACGCTCAATAAGAGATGCACAATATAATGAGTATGCAATGCACTTTTGTTAAAACATGTCTTTTTGTTCTTTGTTTTTTCTTTTAACGACCTTGCAACCTTTGTCAAGATTCTTACTAAAAGACTATACATGACAATGTACAATCACTTGGTAAACTTCAGCCAAGTCCCAACCTAACCAGACTAACAGGCTTATCCCCCATAGTACTAACCTTTGAGACAACTTTTCCTCAACCCTTCATATCTTAAATTCTGTTTGTCTTTCTTAAATGAAAACATATGCATGTAAACCGTTTTCCTTCTTTTCTTGAAAAAAACATGATGCATGGAACATACATGATACATGACAACAATCTAACATGCATGAACATAACAGTAAACATATTCTCAAGTTAATGAAACATAACATATTATTCAACAGTAACATCAAACATGTATGTAAACATTTAAGTCATCGTCACATATCTCAAACAAAGAATTATATTAACAGTCAATAAAAGCACACCCTTGATCACATCTAAGAGGCATCAAACAATCAATAAAACACACTACCTTACCCTAACACTTTATTATGCTGCCAAAGGCAAAACAAAAGCAAACATCCCTTACCAAAGGTTCTTAGTAGAATCTGACTATTCAACTTTCTTCAATGCTGGACTTTCCTTAAAATAAACCAAGAGTCGATTAACAAATGGATAACTTTTAATACTATACAGTCTAAGAAATAGTATCAAACTCTTATAGTAGTAACCTAGTTTTAGAAACTTGGATAAGAATTCACTCGAGAGCTAGAGAGAAACTCATACGTCTTGGGGTTCTCAGGTGTTTAGGGTTTATACCCAAATCCTAATATTTATAGAACTAAAACCATAAAGCTTTTCGGGATAAAATCTCACAAAATCGTATCTAAACATTATCTTTTCCTAAACAATCTAAGGATCGAATTGTAGATCCCAAGAAATTTGTAAAGCTATCTTAAATAAAACATGCCTGAGCTATAGCGTACGCTCGAACTCCCGTAGCGGACGTCCCCAACAACCCTCTCAATCAATGGCCAACAACCACGTCAGCCCTAAAACTTACATTAACGGTCGCCTATGTGCGGATGCAAAAACTTCCGCAGAAGCCAAAGCTCTCGCGTAAACTACAATCCACAATTTCGTCCATCACTCGTCATCTACCACGTGTCCTAAACCACTGCGAAAATCTCTTCCACAGACGCTAATGCTCTCAGGGACACCAACATCTCTACAAATTCATTAAATCCAATGACGACGATTCACTTTGTCCAAGACCTGCTGCGAACACTAACCCATTTGTCGAAGCAAACACTTCTGCTCTGACACTAATAACTGAGACTCACTAATTCAAATGACACCATTCCCATCACTGAAAACATTGCCGCAGACACAAATGCAGCTGTGAAAGCACACTAAAACGTAAAATGATGACGTTCCTAACTTATTTAACTCTCCCGAACGACATATTTCCCTTCCATGGAAGAATCTTTTTCTAATCTAACGGTTCACACTCTTTCTGCTAAACCATATCCAACTACTCAATATTCTTCCACGTCCAAACATCATCCAACATTTTTGCAGAAGAATCTTTCTTAAATATAATTGTCTACGTTCCTTATGCTAATCTAATCCTATGGTCTTGCATTCTTCTGCACCTAAACAGCATCAAACACTTATGCAGTAGCATCTTTTCTTTATTCTAAAGATCCACATTTCTTCTGTTAAACCGATCCAATGGTCCAACGGTCTCTCGCATCGAATACTCTCACAGAACATCTTTCTCCATCCTAAACGATCTCAGCCGTTCCTAAACCTCATCCAACGGCTCCTAATGCATATGATCCTTCATACACGCATTTTCTTAATTCCTAAACATAAAAGAATTAAATGAACACTTAAATCTTTTCTTACCATGTATTATTTTCACATTATTATTTACTAATTCTATTATATTCGATTTTTCTAATTCCTCGATAATTCATATTTTATTTTATTATCCGTAAAATAAAATTCTTTATTTAATATTTCCTAATTCCATAATTATTTAATAATTCTAATACTTTAAAATTCTCCAATTAACCTATGAAATTCTTGGAACGACGATGATGATGATGCTACCGATAATGCTGCCCCTAATAATCATGCTGACGATGATGATACTGTCCCTATTCCTGTTAATCCCTCCGTAAGCTGAAATCACTGGCATAAGGAGCTTGAGGAATTTGTTCCTATTCCAAAACTAGATAATGACACGTTGGACGATAGCTCCTCATCCTCTGAAGACCTTGTGAACCTATACCCTAACCCAGATGATTATCCTGACTATTGATTGGGAAGATTATACCCTGGATTGGGAATCACCAGAAACTACTCACTATGCTTTTGTCGCCACGGTTGCACCCTCGCTCGAATATCCTAAGTGAATCCTAGAATTACAAAATACTATCCAGCAATTGGAATTGGGTGCTGCTTCCTCTTCTATTACATCTGCTTATAAACCACCCACCGATTCAATTATGGGACAACCATCTTATCCTCCAGCAACAAGTTCTAAACCACCTAGTAATTGTTCCCTGACACTTGAGAAGATCAAGGGACGAGTTAAAGATTTTGGGAAGTATTATAGCGGCCAATGGGATTTACCTCCAGCTCAACAAAACACAGGTGCTTTACTTGTCTTACCTCATGATATTGGCTTATATAATGACTTTATATCATGATGGGAATGGGAAACTATTACGTTAAATTTGGTCAACGACAAAGTGTGGGTTGACAATCTGAGCAAAGTAAACTATATCGAGAACCTTCTTGGAGAAATAAAAAAGAAGACGTTTATCCAATGGCGTATGGCTTATCCCGCTGATTATATTTCCTTGGTCAACATAGTGGAAGACACCCAAAATGTATTATCTCAGATATGTTGAGTCGTTTTATTAGAAGACCCTACACAAGGTTCAACCGAAGAACAGAACCGATCTTATCGTGATCTGGAAAGACTAACCTGCCCCTCAGTAAAGCACCTGATATCATATATGAATGAATTCAAAATTCTTGCAACCAAATCCAGACGTATGTATATTTCGACAGAATTATTTGAAAAATTCACCAAGAAAATGCCTCCTCTAATAGGCAATGCTATTGAGCAGGCATTCACTGAAAAATTTCCCGGCGTAACCATCGGCGTCCTCCCTCGTATACACTTTGCATATCAGCACCTTGCTGAGCTGTGCAAACAAGCCGCTTTCCAACGAAGTCTTAAAGACCCAGATTTCTGCCAAGGTATCCCTATCCCTGGATATGAACCCAACCAAAAATGTCTTAGTCTACGAAAATCCAGAACTTATAAAGGAAAACCACATGACTCACATGTGCGAATCTTCAAAAAGAAACTGCAAGATCGTGTCCGCAAATGCAAGTGTTTCATTTGTGGAGAACCTAGTCATTTTGCACGAGATTGTCGAAGCAAAAAGGGAAACATAGCACAAGCTGCCATCCTCGAAAACATAGATCTCCCTGATGATTGGGATCTTGTGTCTATAGATATGAATGAAGAATTGAGTGATGCCATATGTAGCTTCTCTGAAGGAGAAGGCTCACAACGAGCCTCGACATTATTAAGTAATGAATTCCCTTTTGAGACTGCTCTAGTTCTTGGTTCTCCTTATGGCTGGTGCAAGCAGGTTAACTTAGGTGATAAAGAACAATGCAACCATCAGTGGATACAAATTGCGGAGTTAACCGAGGACTTAACAAAATGCACTACCTGTCTTCTAGAAACAAAGAAGCAAATGCGTATTCATTGCCCCAAATGCCAGGTTACTTTGTGCCCTTTATGTTCACAATATTATTTTAATGAACACTGCTCCTCCGAACCTAGGGAATTTAAAGCATATCAGACTTCCGATGGCATAATTCAGGAACTTCTGGGCTACATCATTTATTTAACAAATGAAAATCAACGCCTCAATCGCGGATTGGAAACGGAACTAGCTAAAACACTTAAGGAATTACCCCCACTATATGATCCTGAGCCTAAGACCAATGAAGTCACTGGTGAAATTGCTCAGATTCTGGTTGATCACTCCTGTCACAGCAGTATAGCAATGAGATCGGTTACTAATCGCCTCTATAATATGAAAATCACTTTCAAAATCTCTTAATTACAGCCTTTTACGTTGCATGCTATTTTAGACACAGGGGCCACAGTTTGCTGCCTCGACAGCAATTCAGTGCCTCCAGAGGCCATGGAAGAAAGCCGCTATACTGTTCGCTTTGACGATATTTGTCACGACCTGGAAAGGGGGCCGGACAGAAATGCCGGGCCAAACGACCCAGTCTTCGTAGAAGACCTGGTCGCCCAACACAAGGCTAGTTAAATCATTGCGAAAAACATGTATAAATATCCAGCCGCAACCCACTCATGATGGGCCACGGTCCATATAGTGATTTTGAGATTAAAAATAATGAGAAAATAATAACTTAAGAATCCAAGTAAGTACTGTGCATACAATCCAGGAAATCCAACAACCAAGTTAAATATTTTTACAGTCATCCAAATGAAAAATAATTAGTCGTCCATTGTTACGCTTACCGATAAATAAGACTTAAACTAGTTAATGAATAACTAATGTAAACAAGATCTTCAATCTGATTCCCGCTCAAGCTTACTTAATCTTCTCTTTACCTGAGGTGGTGGGAGTCATGGGGTAAGTGACTAGCTCAATATGGAATTTATACTAAATACTATGTATGTGTAAAACTTATTTTACCTTTTCTTGAAAACCATCAGTTTTCGGGGTATCATGTACATTTTAATAAAACATTGAAATCATTTTCGTTTCAAGGAAATCAGGCCCAAGGCCTTCAACGAGGTTTAAGAAAACATGGTTGTGTATATAGACAACTATAAGTTAAAATACTCTCGTCGTGTTTTATTCCAAACTCGTCCGTGAAAAAGGAAGGTCACTCAAGGACTCCTCCAAACAAACACACAGAAAGGTGGCCATATCATGCAAGCAACACCTCATGAGCCCGGAGGAAGAAAAATGACGGCGGTCCGTAGACCAGGCCCGTCACCTAGGTTGTCGTGCAAATTCCGCTACGACACGCCCGTAATATATATACACCTTGATCAGGTTTAGGGATTTGCAACCCTCAGAAGCAGTCAACACCTTCCCAAAGTCCCCTATTTTACATAGGGCACAAACAAAATATCTCCACGCAACAGGAGATGTATCGAGGGTGTCCCCTAGATACTTTGACGTTCGCGACCGTTCAAAGTGTCAGGAGGATTCATCTCAAACAAGTTATAATCATCATATAAAAACATGAAATCCAATGCACAAAAGTAAACGTATAAAACTTTCGTACATATATAGTATAAAAAGCTGACGTGCTGTCGAACAGTCCCCGTTAGGTTTTTCATGTGTGGTATTCCACAAAAATAAGGTTTTAATTTGAAAATTATGCAAAGCGATGCAAGCAACTAAGTATAAACCCCCTACCTCGATGGCGGTCCTTCCTCGTACGCGAAGGAGCAGCTATCTCGGGTGTCAGCTCGAAGTCCTCAAAGTCATCCAAGCCTACAACATATCCAATTAAAAATTCACGAATGATTCTCAAAGGTAAAATCAAGTGATCCTATACCAAGTCTAATCTTAATACCTATTCTTAATAACCAAAAGATACTCTAACCCATCTATTATTCTAACAATAGAATTATCCTCAATATTTTTTTCATTTCACAATCCACACTTTCATCCCTAATAGATTCACAAGTCCTTGGATTTTCAACCTTCGACACCCAATATAAAAGAGCAACTAGTACATCATCTAGATAACTTTAAATCCTCAACATTCAATACTAAGCATGGCAATAGTTTAACAGTGACCAAAAGTTATCAACCCTTAAATTTTGAGTAGTGGCAAGAATTTCGAATATATATCTCATTCATCCATGGGTCCCCTCTACCAAACAGAAAGTTTAAATCCAAAACAGAAACCCAATATTATTTTGTAGAGAATAACAGTGGCGAACAGGACCCAAAAGTTGAGATCAAATGGGATATTGAACACAGCCTTAACACAACAATTTAATAAAAATCTCCTAACTTATCCCTCAGCTCATTTCTGACATAACCCAACAGCCTTTCAACTTCAACTCAATCTTTCCCTTACGTAAACCAATTATCTAGCCAGCAATTGAACCAACAATTTATATTTTCAAAATTTGCAGCAGAACAGAAACTACACAGAACCCGGAACAACTGATTTATCAATATAGCAAAAACAGAACTAGCTCCTCGGATGTTTTATCAAAACAGCAGGAATAGCTATCTACTCAGTAAAATGGATGTAACAAACCAACCAACATAACGTAGACAAACGAAAATAACACCAGAAATCTCTCATAGAATGCAGAACAGAACCGGGTGTTCTGCATTAATCACCGGAGTTTCAAAATCGAGGGAAAATGGAGCTCCTCGGTTCAATCGTCCGTCGTCTAGAAAGCTCAGAGGGCTTGAGCTCTCATCACGCCTCACCTTCCCTTGCGATTTCGTCTTCCGGTGAAGCGCAACTCCGCTGTAGTCGAAAAAACCCAGCAGACCGCAGCACCAGTCGTCGAGACTGACGGCTTGTCCCTCGCCGATCAGAATTGCCTCCCCCTTTCTCCTGTGATTTCTCCGTCGGCTGAAAGGAAGAAGAGGGCCAAAGAAGGGAACCCTATGCCTCCTCTTTCTTTTCAACACCCGTCAACATTCCTTTTAAAATTTCCTTCCTTTCCTTTAATTCTTCCTTTCAAAACTCCAACAACGGCGCCACTTCTCCTTTCTTTAAAACCTAATCTTCTCCTTTACTTTAAATTACTTTTCCACTCCTCTTTATTTATATAAAATTCCTGTTTTCCTCAACTTTCTTCCTTTGCTCTATTTCTCCTATGTATATTCTATCTCCTCATCCCACTTTCCTCTTTATTTAATTAATTCCCCAAACCTTTACTTACTCTCACTTAATTAAATAAATACATTCAAATTTTAACTCCAACTTCCTACTTCAATCCAATCTATTTCAATTATCAACCAACGACATTTATTGTTTTAATTAATTCTCTAATTCTATTTTCTTGAATATTCTTGGGCTTTATAATATCAATTCGACACAAGAAGCCACTAAGAAACTCAAGGGAGGTACAATGGTTATTGAAGAAAATATCTTTCGAATCCCTTTCACATATTGTTTCCCTATGACAATACTCTCAGATGGTATACAAATGTTATTAGGATGTAATTTTATCAAAGCTATGCAGGGAGGGTTATGAATCGAAGGACCAATCATCACGTTTTATAAAAACGTGACAACTATTAAAACAAACCAAGAAGTTGAAAAAACTGCACTCAGCCAGCTTATGGAAGACTTACCTCCTATGGACGAAACTGATGAACCATCTGAGCTATCCCTATTAGCTTAGCCTATATGTTTTATGACCAAGTTTGCTTCCATTATCCAAGACTTACAGGTACAAGGATATGTCGGTGAAAACCCTGTTGCACATTGGGCAAAGAACCAGGTTAAATGTTATGTTGATATTATTAATCCTGATATTGTGATCCAAAATAAACCGTTGAAGCATGTTACTCCTGCTATGACTGACTCATTTCATAGATATATCCAAATCTTGCTTAAATTGAAAGTAATTCGTCCGAGTACAAGTAAACATCGGACTATTGCTCTTCTAGTTAATTCAGGAACATCCATTGATCCTTAGTCGGGGAAGGAAATCAAAGGCAAAGAAAGAATGGTCTTCAATTATCGCACTCTGAATGATAACACTCATAAAGACCAGTACTCTCTCCTAGGTATCAATACATTGCTAGTTCGAGTAAGTAACAGTCGAATTTATTCTAAGTTTGACCTAAAAAGTGGTTTTCATCAAGTTGTTATGGACGAAGCCAGCATTCCTTGGACAGCCTTTATAGTCCCTAACGGGCTCTATGAATGGTTCGTAATGCCATTTGGTCTTGAAAATGCCTCGGCAATATTTCAGCGAAAAATGGATACATGCTTTGTCGGTACCGAAAGCTTTATTGCAGTATATATTGATGATATCCTGGTATTTTCACAGAATGAGGAAGAACATGCCAAACATCTCCAGGAGTTTGTAAACCGTGTCAGAACACATGGGTTGGTAATATCTCCTACAAAGATGAAAATTGCTGTTCCAGAAATTGATTTCCTAGGTACCATCCTAGGCAATCGTAAAATTAAACTTCAGCCTCACATTATCAAAAAGATTTTCGATTTTGATCTTACTGCTCTAAAGGAAAAGAAAGGACTCCGCTCTTGGTTAGGCATTCTCAATTATGTCTGACTTTATATTCCTAAATTAGGAATATTACTTGGACCCTTATACTCCAAAACAAGCCCTCATGGAGACAAACGACTAAAGGAATCAGACATCCTTCTCATACAACAGATCAAATCTGTTGTTCAGCAATTGCCCGATTTAGAATTGCCACCCCCTAAGGCGTATATAATATTGGAGACAGACGGTTGCATGAAAGGTTGGGGAGGTGTATGCTAGTGGAAAACCCAAAAGTTTGATAAAAAACCCACTGAACGAATTTGTGCATACGCCAGCGGAAAATTTGCTCAAGTCAAATCCACCATAGATGCTGAAATCTATGCGTGCATGGAAACTCTATCCGCCCTCAAAATTTTTTATCTCGACAAAAAAGAGATTATACTTCACACGGATTGCCAAGCAATTATAAGTTTTTATAATAAATCCAACCAGCATAAACCATCCCGTGTTCGTTGGCTCAGCTTCATTGACTTTATCACTGGCACCGGCATAAACATTTCTTTTGAACATATTAAAGGTCCCGATAATGTTTTATCTGATGCATTGTCTCGACTAATATGTTTTCGTGTGCATACTACAGAACTCCTGCCTGAATTCAAAGCACTTTTCACAGCGATTCACGACGCAGAACAAAATCCAGCATGGCAAGTGGTAGTCAATGACCTTGTGAACAAGCTTCTCTCTCTTAAGAATACCGAGAACTACTGGAATACTCCTCCGGACCAAAATCCCTCGATGAATACCATTGGATCCAAAGCAGAATGGCCCAACTGCGGGAACAGGCCTTCCAACAGGCTATCAAAGCCCTTCATGAAGTTGAGTCCATCCTGTCCCTTAGAACCTTGTACTACAGCTTGCATGGATCCAAGGATAACTGGTGGGGCTTCTGGCTCCGTAGTATCCAAAAAGAAGAGATGGATGTAGGCCTTACTATCCATGTGTTCCTTGAACAAGCCTCACATCCTTCAGCCCCTCTCTAAGCCCAATCCCATGGAAGCTAGTGGGCCCATTTATGTTTTGTCGCTTTGGTTTTGTTTGTATTGTGCATTATTGCATGGCGAATATATTCGCCTGCAATAACGCACTCACTTTTACTTTTACTTTTGATTGCTTTCTTTTTCAGTGAATATATTCGCCTTGTCTGCAAAGAATAGAGAAAAGAAGGACGATGGGGCCCCATGTGTACCCGCTTCTTTCTCTTCTCAATGCTCTATATAAGCTGTAAGTTAGTGGTGCTCTGCAAGTAGAGAACCTACCGCAGAACACACTGTTTGTGCAATTACAATCTTTGCTTTCGAAACTCTCGCTCTCTCTCTTAGTTTTACGTTTTACTTTATCACGTTCAAATACCTTTCGTGATCGTTCATTCATTTCGATCCTATCCTTCTTTGGTATCAGAGCCATTATAAGGTAGTATGACTAGCTAATTTTTTCTTTCTGGGTGATATGCTTGGAAGCATCATGGGTACCTTCAATATTATTATTTGTACATCTTTGTTAGTAATTGTGTTTCTTGGATAAACCAAAAGACTGCGAGAAGTACCCAGAAGGGGTAAGAAGTCAGGTGAGGTTTCTATAAGTTAAATACAATTGCTTCCATTGTTGTATAAATCCATTTTTGTGTGATGTACTTCCTTGCACTATCATCTAGATTCATTAAATAGCATTCTTTGCTTCCTGTTTGCTCTTCTACGCTATCTTCCCAAGTTGTGTTCATGTCCTGGCAGGACACTGAAAAATCCCTACCATATCAAACTGCCATTTCAGCAGTCACCGGAATTGAAGAACCTGCTATTGGTTTTCGTAAACCTAGTGACGTCACAACAAAAATAGTTGCTCAAACCTTAGCAACTACAATCAAGCAAAACAATACTAAGATCCAACTGCTGTGTGCCATAAAGTCTGATACAGAGCAACTATTACAACCTGTTAAAGCTAAAGAATCCGTCATCGACAACGATTTTAGTCAGCAACTGCATCAACTGACTTCTCAATTATCTTCTTTACAATTGGGTCCTTTTGTTGCCCCTACAAAGAAGACCACCGCTAACCAGCGTTTATACTTCTCTCGCAATACTCAGCAAATTTTTGAGGACGAAAAAGCCAAAGCTCGCAAATGAGGACCGATTCCGACACTCAAACCGAAACCAGTACACTGGTTTATGATGATCAAATATGAGGTTATAGACGCCTCCAACATTTGCGACATGAAGCTATGCGTCTCCTTAGACGACATCGCTCTTCACGAACTCTTGAGTCACTACTTGATCCACAATAGCAAGTGCAACTCTCACAGCAACAACGTGCCAATTTGGTCCCTGCAGAAATACTATATGGAACACAACACAGTGATCCATTGCATCGGATTTATCAACATTATTCGGAAAGGCGCATCAGAATTGTTCGTGATAATGACCAAATGGATTTACCATTTATTGACCAAAATAGCCACGATCGCTTGCAATGCGCAGGATTAGAGCATATTCACCTTGGTCTTGTCATGATCCGATTACAGATATTACATCGTCGAGCTACTGGTGTACGATGCCTAATTGTACTACGCGATACTCGATGGACCGATGATCGATCCATTCTTGGTACTATGGAAATGGATCTAACACAAGGAACACAATTGGTATATCTTGTACCTAATCTATTTATGAGTACTCAGGATTTTGCTAATTATTTTCAATTAGCCATACAAACACATGGTTATGCTGCTTGGATTGGCGGAGAAAGCAATTTACTGCTCACCCGCTCTCTCATCGGACGGCTCACCAATACTGATTATGCTAACTTTCAATTAAATGTCTCCCATGTTATTGACTATTTATCCAGTCATGGATTACAAGCTCTTCCTGGAGTCTCTTATTCCTCGGAATCATCACAAGGTTTATTATGGAACTTACGACCTTCAATCCAACGTCCTCTTACAGCTCCTGCTCAATTACATAGCTGTACCCGTTCCTGTGGCACTATTTCTTTGCGTTTTCATGATTATGTGGATCAACTGGCTCGCACATCGACCCAGCTTAATCAACTAGATTTGGATACTACTACTGATGACACTGTCTTACGACATGATTTTGCAGGAGTTCTCCTGTTCCATAACCCCTTTACTCTTAATGATGAGGATTACGATTGGCTTGATCAATACAACTCTTATGGATCAAACTTTTGGGTTTTCCACTTGCATACACCTCCCCAACCTTCCATGCAACCGTCTGTCTCCAATATTATATACACCTTAGGGGGTGGCAATTCTAAATCGGGCAATTGCTGAACAACATATTTGATCTGTTGTATGAGAAGGATGTCTGATTCCTTTAGTCGTTTGTCTCCACGAGGGCTTGTTTTGGAGTATAAGGGTCCAAGTAATATTCCTAATTTAGGAATATAAGGTCGGGAATAATTGAGAATGCCTAGCCAGGAGCGGAGTCCTTTCTTTTCCTTTAGAGCAATAAGATCAAAATCGAGAATCTTTTTGATAATGTGAGGCTGAAGTTTAATTTTACGATTGCCTAGGACGGTACCTAGGAAATCAATTTCTGGAACAACAATTTTCATCTTTGTAGAAGATATTACCAACCCATGTGTTCTGACACGGTTTACAAACTCCTGGAGATGTTTAGCATGTTCTTCCTCATTCTGTGAAAATGCCAGGATATCATCCACATATACTGCAATAAAGCTTTCGGTACCGACAAAGCATGTATCCATTTTTCACCGAAATATTGTCGGGGCATTTTTAAGACCAAATGGCATTACTAACCATTCATAGAGCCCGTTAGGGACTATAAAGCCTATCCAAGGAATGCTGGCTTTCGTCCATAACGACTTGATAAAAACAACTTTTTAGGTCAAACTTAGAATAAATTCGACTGTTACCTACTCGAGCTACCAGTGTATTGATACCTGGGAGAGAGTACTGGTCTTCGTGAGTGTTATCATTCAGAGTGTGATAATTGAAAACCATTCTTTCTTTGCCTTTGATTTCCTTCCCCAACTGAGGATCAATGGATGTTCCTGAATTAACTAGACGAGCAATAGTCCGATGTTTACTGGTACTCGGACGAATTGCTTTCAATTTAAGCAAGATTTGGATATGTCTATGAAATGAGTCAGTCATAGCAGGAGTAACATGCTTCAACGATTTATCTTGGATCACAATATCATGATTAATAATATCAATATAACATTTAACCTGGTTCTTCGCCCAATGTGCAACAGGGTTTTCACCGACATATCCTTGTACCTGTAAGTCTTGGATAATGGAAGCAAACTTAGTCATAAAAGATATAGGCTAAGCTAACAGGGATAGCTCAGATGGTTCATCAGTTTCGTCCATAGGAGGTAAGTCTTCCATAAGCTGGCTAAGTGCAGTTCTTTCAACTTCTTGGTTTGTTTTAATAGTTGTCATGTTTTTATAAATCGTGATGATTGGTCCTTCGATTCGTAACCCTCCCTGCATAGCTTTGATAAAATTACATCCTAATAATATTTGTATACCATCTGAGAGTATTGTCATAAGGAAACAATATGTGAAAGGGATTCGAAAGATATTTTCTTCAATAACCATTGTACCTCCCTTGAGTTTCTTAGTGACTTCTTGTGTCGAATTGATACCGTTAAAGCGAACAGCATAGGGGCTTTCTTCTATGGCCTCTGGAGGCACTGAATTGCTGTCGAGGCAGCAAACTGTGGCCCCTGTGTCTGAAATAGCATGCAACGTAAAAGGCTGTAATCCAGAGATTTTGAAAGTGATTTTCATATTATAGAGCCGATTAGTAATCGATCTCGTTGCTATACTGCTGCGACAGGAGTGATCAACAAGAATCTGTGCAATTTCATCAGTGACTTCATCGATCTTAGGCTCAGGATCATATAGTGGGAGTAATTCCTTAAGTGTTTTAGCTAGTTCCGTTTCCAATCCGCGATTCAGGCGTTGATTTTCATTTGTTAAATAAATGATGTAGCCCAGAAGTTCCTGAATTAGGCCATCGGAAGTCTGATATGCTTTAAATTCCCTAGGTTCGGAAGAGCAGTGTGTTCATTAAAATAATATTGTGAACATAAAGGGCACGAAGTAACCTGGCATTTGGGGCAATGAATACGCATTTGCTTCTTTGTTTCTAGAAGACAGGTAGTGCATTTTGTTAAGTCCTCGGTTAACTCCGCATTTTGTATCCACTGATGGTTGCATTGTTCTTTATCACCTAGGTTAACCTGCTTGCGCAAGCCATAAGGAGAACCAAGAACTAGAGCAGTCTCAAAAGGGAATTCATTACTTAATAATGCCGAGGCTCATTGTGAGTCTTCTCCTTCAGAGAAGCTGCATATGGCATCGCTCAATTCTTCATTCATAACTACGGACACAAGATCCCAATCATCAGGGAGATCTATGTTTTCGAGGATGGCTGCTCGTGCTATGTTTCCCTTTTTGCTTCGACAATCTCGTGCAAAATGACTAGGTTCTCCACAAATGAAACACTTGCATTTGCGGACACGATCTTGCTGTTTCTTTTTGAAGATTCGCACATGTGAGTCATGTGGTTTTCCTTTATAAGTTCTGGATTTTCGTAGACCAAGACGTTTTTGGTTGGGTTCATAATATCCAGGGATAGGGATACCTTGGCAGAAATCTAGGTCTTTAAGACTTCGTTGGAAAGCGGCTTGTTTGCACAACTCAGCAAGGTGCTGATATGCAAAGTGTATACGAGGGAGGACGCCGATGGTTACGCCGGGAAATTTTTCAGTGAATGCCTGCTCAATAGCATTGCCTATTAGAGGAGGCACTTTCTTGGTGAATTTTTCAGATAATTCTGTCGAAATATACATACGTCTGGATTTGGCTGCAAGAATTTTGAATTCATTCATATATGATATCAGGTGCTTTACTGAGGGGCAGGTTAGTCTTTCCAAATCATGATAAGACCGGTTCTGTTCTTCGGTTGAACCTTGTGTGGGGTCTTCTAATAAAAAGACTCGGCATATTTGGGATAATACATTTTGGGTGTCTTCCGCTATGTTGACCAAGGAAATATAATCAGCGGGATAAGCCATACGCCATTGGATAAACGTCTTCTTTTCTATTTCTCCAAGAAGGTTCTCGATATAGTTTACTTTGCTCTGATTGTCAACCCACACTTTGTCATTGACCAGATTTAACGTAATAGTTTGCCATCAAGATATAACGTCATTATATAAGCCAATATCATGGGGTAAGACAAGTAAAGCACCTGTGTTTTGTTGAGCCGGAGGTAAATCCCATTGGCCGCTATAATACTTCCCAAAATCTTTAACTCGTCCCTTGATCTTCTCAAGTGTCAGGGAACAATTACTAGGTGGTTTAGAACTTGTTGCTGGAGCGTAAGATGGTTGTCCCATAATTGAATCGGTGGGTGGTTTATAAGCAGATGTAATAGAAGAGGAAGCAGCACCTAATTCCAATTGCTGGATAGTATTTTGTAATTCTAGGATTGACTTAGGATATTCGAGCGAGGGTGCAACCGTGGCGACAAAAGCATAGTGAGTAGTTTCTGGTGATTCCCAATCCAGGGTATAGTCTTCCCAATCATAATAGTCAGGATAATCATCTGGGTCAGGGTATAGGTTCACAAGGTCTTCAGAGGATGAGGAGCTATCGTCCAAGGTGTCATTATCCAGTTTTGGAACAAGAACAAATTCCTCAGGCTCCTTATGCCAGTGATTCCAGCTTACGGAGGGATTAACAGGAATAGGGGTAGTATCATCATCGTCAGCAGGAATATTAGGGGCAGCATTATCAATAGCATCATCATTGTTGTCGTTCCAATGATTCCATACAACCCTTCAAAAATTCTGAATCAGATGATGCTTTGTTGATTCCAACAGGATAATTCAAGTTCGTACCTTCCAATAATTTTCAAGAGAATAGACAAAATCTAATTTTTTATGATAGAACAACCCTAGAGACGATAATCAACCCGCTCATTGTTAATCAATGATAAATCTCAACTTCTTTTTTCCCGAACTCCATCACATCATGTCCTCCAATTGTCACCTCCAAATTCCTCCTTCTTCAACGGATTCCTTTTACACTGATTTTCATAACTTAATATTTGGAAACCCAAATTCTAAATTCCCTAGAAAAAAAGAGTTTTGCGCAAACTAGTTACCTTCCAAATTGTCGAGAAAATCTAATACGTTTGAAGAACCAAGAATTTTCTTCACTCCTCTCCTAGTAATGCAGCCCGAAAAGTAGATTAATGAAAACCTCGGTTATATAATAACCTTGGCTCAATAAACGGAAACCTATCGTTTAAAAGAGGTCAAGTAACTATCAAATAAATTTTCTCCATAAAATAGCAATCCAATTTATTGATTAATAAATCAAATCTTTATTTCATAGTTTGTTAATCCTGGCGATTATCACAGCCATTGTAGTAGTTCAATTGGTAATGCAATCAAGGAGCACCACCAATTTGCCTCCAATAGTTAGTTAAGAGTCCACTTGCTACCTCTCAACAAATTAATGCGCCTTGCGAAGCAATTGAGTTGGAGCCACAAATGCTATGAGTACTATAAATGAAATGAGGCGTCGAATGAAAGTCATTGACACGAGAAGTCCTCTCAAGTGCTCTAGTCAATGGCCCAATTCTGGAACGACTATTTAGGCCATTTCTACTATTTTTGCAGACAATAGAAGCTTGAAAAACCTTAAGGCCAGAGACAAGAATCAGTTCCACTAAGAATAATTATTTGTCAAAGTTATGCTCTAAAACATTTATTGTAAATATATTTTTTCTTGATTAAAAAAAGTTATTTAGCTTATTTCTTTAGAATGACGCTTGCACCTCTTCCATTTCTTTTTCTTCAAGTGATGACAAAATCCCTCATCTTCTAAAATGGACAACCCACCCACTTGATTTCTTCAAATCTTCTCTTTCTTTCTTTACTTTTCTCTCTTTCCCACTTTCTCTCCCTACAACCCATCTTCTTCTTCTTCTTCTTCTTCCGATGGCTGTTGAATTTAACCTAATTCTGTCAACCCTTTTCTTTTCCACCCTGCTTCTTCATTTTCCGACAACAAACTCCGACAACGCTTGCACCTATCCCTGCTACCCACCATCGATTGGGACGACTAATCCGTCGACCCCAGCCACCACCACCCCGCCTACACCAATTCAGGGATATTATTCACCGCCGGCAGGATATTTACCATATTATCCTCCTCCACCACCGTATGGTAGTAATTACTACGGCGGTACTCCTCCTCCTCCTCCTGACCCTATTCTTCCTTATTACCCTTTCTACTTCAAAGAACCTCTTCATGGACAATCTTCAGCTCCTGCTCGTGAAAAATCAAACCCGGTGATGCCAACAATAGCAATTGCCTTGTTTAATTTTTATTTTTTCTTTGTAATTGCTCTGTAATTTTGTATCAACTTTTGAAGATCTTATATGGGAGAACATTAAGTGTAGCAGGAATTACAGTTTTAATCGATTGAATATATATATGTAATTTTTTTACTTTGCTTTGCAGCGCATGCCATTAGTGGTAATTTAAGATTGTTAGATGGAAAAGAAAATGATTAATTACACTCTAATTTAAAATGATCCATCAAAATATAACTTTTAAATACGTAAATTAAAGAGTGTATTGGTTTTGGGTAGTAAAAATTGATATACGTGTCTCATTTTTATTTATCAATACATCAATTGCTTGTTGTGTAGACCCTATTTCTAGCTTACTTCAATAATAAAATAACAAACTCCAATATTTCCAAACTAGATGATTATTTAGTTGAATAAAATAATCAACCACCTAATTAAAAAATAGCTCATTTTCAAGAATGTACATGAATTTTGACTGGTAACAGCTAGAAACAAACAGCTTTAAATTATTCAGAAATATCTCCTGTTTTCGTACAAATAAAAGTAAAATAAGATGATCAAATCATTTCTCTTCTTTCAAAATAATTTTAAATTGTGCTGGATGCTAATTTTTAAATATTTGAAGGGCTGCTAACAAAAAGTAAATAGGAAACCGACCTCTCTCAAAAAAGTAAAAAGCCTACTGTTTTTATTTATTTTAGCAATCGAATTGACACTTGAAAAGTACTCACTTTTCAAAGCCTACATCACGCCCTGGATAACATGTCTGCCAACTTTCTCTGCTTCTTGAGCATTTTAAAAGTTTGATTAATTTTTTTAAATATGTTATTATGTTACAATGAGAAATGTTCAGATAAATATGATCAAAAGTTATTTAATTAATAGATTTTCTTTAGACTAAAATGATAAAATAGCATGACAAACTAGCAGTATTTATAAAATCTGAAAAATAAAAGAGACCAATCAACGGAAAACAACTTCTGATGCGCTTCCCAATTTTCTTAATAAATATTGTGAAAATAATATGAAAAAAATGACAAAACAACCCTCATACTTTATTATTTTGACAAATCAACTATCATCATTTTTTTTTAACAAATTAACTACTGAACTATAAAAAAATGACGCCGCCAATATCGCTGTTACGTTTTGCCGTTAAAAATATTGCGTTGTAGTGGTTCACATACAAACCAACGCGGCTTCATAGTTTTAAAAAAATCACACGACAATTTGGATGGCCTAGTGCGATGTCTTAACAACATTTTGGATGGCCTGATGCAGTGTCATAATAAACCGCCACGGTTTGCCAATAAACTGTGGCAGACCATCCAAAATGTCGTGTGATTTTTTTAAAACTATGGAGCCGCAGTGGTTTTGAAGTGGGGCCCACAGCCACATTTTTTGCCAATGAAAATAAGGTATGTGGAATTGGAGACGAAGTTGCAATAATGTTGCATTCCATCTCTTTACACGAGGAGGAGCTCCGTTCATTATGTGAATCCAGTAGTGACGAGAACATAGCCGAGAGTAGGCCTAGACGCCCACCACAAGCACATGCATCTTCGCTGGTATGGGGCTTGGCAAGAAGTATAGTTCACTGAATAAAATTAGAGAAGAAATTATCGACTATGCGTTGAAAAATGGGTACGGGATAAAATTCACCCATTGTGAAGCACATCGGTTGAGGGCTACCTGCCAGGAAGGATGCACGTGATGGCTGCACGCCTAAAAAATGCAATGTGAAATGACGTTTTGAATAAAGTACTACAACGACATTTACACTTGCTCGAGAAAGATGGAAAGCCGTCATGCCTCTACCAAATGGGTGACAGTGCATTACTTGGACAGATTTAAAAGTCAAATCGACTAGGACATTTTTTTCCATAATTGAGACAGTCAGGAAGGACTTCAATGTCGACATCACACCCAACCTTGCTAGAAGGGCAAGAAATGCAGCCAAAAAAATTAACGAAAGGGATGACAATGAGCAATACAAGCTCATATGGTCCTATGCCGAGGAGATTCAGAGGTCTAATCTTGGAAGCTCGGTGCGTGTTGACCTAAAGATGAGTGCATTTAAAAAGATGTACATCTGTTTAGATGCATGCAAGATGGCCTTGCGAAACTGTGGTAGACCAGTTATTTGTTTGGATGGTTGCCACTTGAAGGGAGTGACTCCAGGCCAGCTGCCCATTGTTGTTACCATTGACGGGAACGATGAAATGTATCTGATTGTTATAGCAGTGGTTGAAGAAAAAAATAGGGCTTCTGGGAGCTGTATGGAATTGTTGCTCGGCGATCTAAACACCCTGAGCGGCAATGGGTGGACAATTATTTCTAACCAGCATAAAGTGTGATTGATTGCTTTTGCCTTCTATGTTTCTGTTATGCGTTGTGTACCAATGTTTGACTCATACTATGAATCTTTGTAGGGGCTAGTGCCAACTGTTAGAGAGGTGGCAGGGCAAGCAGACCATCGGTTTTGCATCCGACACATGTATGACAATTTTCAAAAACAATTTAAAGACAGGTTGTTCATGTAATACCCTGAACTTTGATTTTAGAATTTAATTAGAATAATTAGACAGAAATTAGGGAATTTGGATTTAATTGGACAATTATCAAGGTATTACCAAAGACATAATCGACAATCATTATTATTGAGCGATATTTGAAATAAATCAGAAATTTAAATTAGGTTGAGAATAATTTAATCAAATAAAAGATTTAATTAAATTATCAAAGAGAAATTTATTTGGGTAAAAAGATGATTTAAACTAAAATGAGATTAATTGGATATTAAGTGAAGAATTGGATTAAAGATGATTAAAATGGAGGAAAGGAAAATTTGGATTATTTGGAAGAGGATTTAATGAATATGGTGTAATTGAGATTAAATTAGAATTGAATGAATAAATAATAATGTAATCAAAAGAAGGATGGAGGATCGGTTCGGTTCAGTGGCTTTGATTGGTTTAAAGAATAACAAAACAAAAGAATTAGAAGAATGTGTTTTCTGGAAGAGAGAGACCCGAGAGACAGGAGAGGGAGAGAGAGAGAGCTCGAGCGATCGGGTGAACGCGCAATCGGAGCTCGCAATGACGAAAGGCGAGTGGCAACGGCAACGCATCCGGAGTGCAGCTGTTGGCGGCGCGGGTTCATTCGATGGAACGTTCGAGGGCTAGGGCACGAGGTCTGAGTCCGTCGGCAACGAGTTCAGGCATCGGGCGATGTTTTCCGTTAGCATTTTGGGGTAAGCCAGCCGACCTCTTCTCCTCCTTTGCATTTCCGTTGATCTATCATTGGCAGGGAGCATTGCGGTGTCGATTTTCCGTTCGACATCTTTGTGTTCGGCAGGGGAGTTCGGTTCGCGATGGGAACGGCTGGGACGTGCGGTCCGGCCCTGTTGATTATGCACTAAACCGATCCAATCATTTTGCCGACACTATACACGATTAATGGCACAACTGCCTGTAGGTGAGGAATGGAAGAGGGGACAGCCCTCATGAAGAGAGCTGTCGACCTACAGGAGAAAATAAAGTGGCTGTTGGGCATGGAAAAAGGGCATAAAATGACAGAGAGCTTTAAGCTCTCGGGTGAGCTGAGGAGGCTAAAGGTTGGAGCTACGGTTGCTTCTGGATTTCATTGTTTCAGGTGATGGCCGAGAGGTGGGTGTTGGTGAGAACAATTTCCTTCATTTCCTTGTGATGAATGGACAATAGAATATAATAGAAAAATGGACGTAGTACACTGATGTGTTATTTGGTTATGCCAAGTGTTTTTAAGAAATTATGTTCTACATTTTGATTATTATTGTTGGAAATGGAGCTGTTGAACTGCTCTGTTAGATAGGGTGACTTTGATGTTGAATCTGATGTTGTTAGATGTGCTAAGTGTGGAGTTGTAGTTTTGATATATTTTCTGTCGGAGTTCTAAATGAATTTATTGGTGTGAAGAGTTGTTTGGTGTCTCTTTTGATTTCCTGTTGGGTGATGGGATTGAGCACTTCTAGTTAATTATTGTTTGAAGCTAGAAAGTGGAAACAATGAAAAATTGTTGGGGAAAAATGCATGGTTGGTTAAAGTGGTGTTAATGGATAATGTTGACAAAAACAAATGGACCTGTAATGCCTAATTAACGAATGTGTTGAGATTAATGAGTTGATTAATTGGCTATATTGATGATTAAGCGTTATTAAATTTTTAAGGTACGAGGAATAGAAGAATGGTAACGGTTGATTGCCAAAATGTGTTAAAGTTTCGACGTAAGGAATGAGTTGTCTTGGCTTTATGCCCTACACCCAAGTATATGTGTGTTTGATTTTGAAGTCGAATTGTAGTTGTTAACTTTGCTAAGTTAGTTGACTTGAATGGCAACTTTCTCTTTAAATGTTTTAGTAGCTTTTGTGATAAATCGTGATGCTATGGAAACATGATAATTAAACTGGGAAGAACCATGGAATAGATTTTAGACATGAAGGAACCAAGGAAAAAGGTTGTTAAATGGATGAGAAGTATGAATGGATGACAAGGAAGTTATAATATAATGAATCCATGTTTCCTTTACAGATTTCTATAGATTTCTAGTGATGTTAAAGAAGTTATAATGTTAGATGAATAGTGGTTCTTTCTCTTTTATGAATGTTATTGTTACACTCAACAAGTTAATACGAGAAACAAGAGAAAAAAAATGAGATCTAGATACTTCAAAGGAAAAAGTGATGGAAATGAGAACCATGACTGGAATGTGAAACATGAAAAGAAGGAATGAGTATGATGATGATTTGATATAATGAGCCTGTTAAGTTCTTAAGTTTCCTTTAATTTTACTGCTGTTGATATTTGCTACTGTAATTATAGAAAGCATGATTATTCAAGTATATTCTCTTATGTTTTTCCGCTATTTCGTGTAGTCATTAAAAGCATGATAAGTTCCCTGATGTATTCGATTTACAAGCATGCTAGGTGTCATAGATTCGCTGTTAGTCGGTTGTTAAAAAGCATGTGTAGTTTGATTTGACAATTGGTCATAATCTGATATAGTTTATGTGTTGTATGTTGTCCATTAAAAGAGCATGTTTGTAGATAGTTTCTGTTAAATTAAATCAAGATGAGAGTATGAATGAAATGTGAACTACGATGATGTGAATGTTTAACAGAACAAACCAAGGAAAAATGTTTAGTTAACTAAACAAACGAAGGAAAATGTTTAGTTAACTAAACAAACGAATGAAAAGGTTTAAGGAGCTAAGATGCATGAACATTGTAAATTGTTTCGGATTTCCACTGCTTTCTTTAAATGAGGATTGTGAATTAGTTAATGAATAATAAACTTGACTTGTAAATATTATTTCTTGGTTTTATATAGATTTATTTAGCATGTTCAAGAAAACGGTCAATAGATTTTATTGCCTTATTGTATTCGCTCACTGTTACTGTAACGACCCAGATTTTTCTCTTTCCCTTTCTTGAAAAGAAAAACGAGATAAATTTCAAAACTTTTTCAAAAGATTTAAATCCCGTTGAAAATGATATCAGAGTGCCCTTTAAAATCTTGATTGTCACAACATTTTATAAAATATTATTTTATTTAAATAGTCAAAACTAAAACCGTTAAATCAAATAGTAAAGATGTAGCAGAAACGTAAAAAGGAAAACACTTATAAATAAAAGTTCAAGGTTTAAAATGTCATACACTAAAATAGAATTAAGGAAAATACTTAGTCTTTTACAAACCAGGTTTTACTCTCAAACTCTTACAAACATACATTTCTTTCTTTCTTCAGCCACACTCTACTCCGATCGCGTTTCAGTTGGATACGCCTCCTCAGACTCCACGGGAAAAGCCTCCTCCTCTGCTCCTGGTACTATTATCTCATTTTCTACACCACAAGTAAGGACGTGAGCCAATGGCCCAGTAAGGAAATGGGGTTATGCTTATGTTATGCCTCTGTTTAGTTCATTGTGGAATGGAGGCCACCCAAACCAATCTTTTTGTTTCTTTTATTTCATTCATTTATTCTTTACTCATACTTCGAGTTGGAGATTGGAGGACCCTATGGGGTAGTATAGTTGACCGGGCTAACCTCTTGAGTGCATACTAGGTCCCGTTCTCGTCAAGGTAGGGGCTGTGCCTAGCTGCCAGACTAAACCGGACTACCCACCAGCCCCCAACTCCCTTTTCTTTTTCTTTTCCTTTCTTTCATTTTTTTTTATCATTTTCCTCATTAAATGCATATGAGTACCGCCCCGATGGGGCACTCCGTACTTTGTTTCTATTAAGGTGAATGCATGAAGACACTCTCAAATTAAATAGCACATATATAGGAAGTAATAGATAATAATTTAAAGAATTGACAATCGATAATAAAAGAGACAGAACTTAAAAGCATGTATCGCATACATCGACAATAACTAGGCAATATGAGACCAAATAAATGAACACATAGCAATGTACAATCAACGAATAATGCACCGAGGCATGTTTCGAACAATAATAAACAACAGCAAAGATTTAAGGAAGCCATTAAACATGCTTAACGTTCTCAATTAGACAAGAATATATCACATTAATGAAACATGTTAGGTGAAGTGCTAATATATGGTCACAAGAACAAATCCTAATCAATATAGTTCTATATATCATTCTACAAGTAACTTGCACAATATACTTATTAACTTAGGCGTGTTCAACATTCTAAATTAGACAAGGAAACAATACTTCAAATTGCTAGAGATTAACAGTACATTACAACAAAGGTACCCTCGAATATGACATACGAACACATTTTGGAATTGACGAAAATATAACGAAAATACAACAACAACTAAACAACAATTCAATCATAAGAACATGCTTTGAAATTGACGAAAATCAACGATAATGTAACAGCAAACTAACAACAATTAGATCCTACGAACATGCGTCGAAACTTAACGACGAAATATAACGAATGAGCATACAAACGAGTTAATGACGAGACCACAACCAAAAACAACGTTACATGACAATATGCTTAACAAAGTCAACGAAAACATGCTCAATAATTCGATACAGCAGGAAACTTGCTAAATAAATTGATATCAACTAAAACCAGAAGGTTTCTAACTAGAACCAAGAATTTAACATTTGCAGGCTATGTCTATTATCTAACAATTAATACAAAATCAACATCCAGAATAGAACAAGTCAAAATCCGACATTGACTACGTCTTTAGACTTTCCATTCATTTGTTCAGTCAACAACTCATATCATAGTTGTTCATTATTCATAATCCATTTCAAAGAATATTGAGTTCATCAATTAGAAATCATGATAGTAAAGAGAAATGACAGCAAATACACCAGAGCATGTAGATTCAAGGCTTAACTTCACACTTACAACTCATACAGAATTTAATCTAAATACTACACATGCTTTAATGAATTTAAATAAATTTAAACTAGCAAAAGATATTCAAACATGTATAATGGCAAGATAATCTATTACAGAGTATATTTTGACAGCAGGATAGCAAAGAATACCATCAAAACAGTTTGAAGAACAGATGACAGAAATTAAGGAAATCAAGCACATAAGTCATTTGTCCATTTGTTCTTGCGTTGTTCATGCTTTGGTTCATCCTTACATGCAGCTTAGAAGATCATCATTCCATACAACTTAGAAGATCATTATTCTAGCAATAATCAGTTTTAACTTCCATAGTTAACAAACATCTAACAATTATGCATAAAAGGAGAATTTACAGGGATTAATCACAAGCATAAACTTCACTCACACACACAAAATTCAACTTGTGGGTAGGGCTTTGACGGCCAAGACTACCATTTCCTTACCCAAATTCGTTGGAGACGACTCATTGCACCAAATTCCAGACTACACTCACAGTTCCTCTACTCTTCACCTCTTCCTTCTCTGTTTGTGCAACCCACGAAGGAAATGCCCTCCCCGACCATCCACTACTGCCAGCCTATTTATCAAACAACTCATAACTCCTACCGACAACAGATCATAAATTCCTACCTACCTTATCACGTGATCTTCACTCAAAATTTTAATGCAGAGTCAGGAACAATGGGTGATTGTCGGCAATTGTTTGCATTGCCGACAATGTTTCGGTCCGAACTGGCCAAACCTGGTTTGGACATCACTGGTTCGTGGTTCGCAGTTCGCGGTTCGCGGGTCGTTATCTCTCCCGATTGAACCTGCCCCTGCCAACTGCGAGGAATCTCCAATTCGTCTCATGAATCGGACCTCCAGCCAAAGCCCGATATCTAGGACATAAAGGAGGAGAGAATTGGTTAGGTTTACCTCAATCCCATCGCCGGAAGGCGTCGCCAAACGGAGCCTAACGTGACCCCTAGCCGCGACGTCGTCGCCGCTCTTCGCCGTAGCCTTTCACCTGGACAGCGTCACAGTTGCCATCCGAGCTCACTGATAGTCGTTCGCTGTTCACCGTTCGTTCCCGTCTCGCACCTCACCGTCGTCATCGTCTCTTTTCCGCCTCCGATCCCCCCTCTCTATTTCTCCCCTCTTTCAGACGCGAAGGAATGGCTGGCCATTCCCCCCTTTTTTTTCCTTTTTTTTAATTATTTTATTATTATTATTATTTTATTTATCGTATAACAATTATTAAAACGTAAATGTCATATATAATTTTCTCTAAAATCTCATATCTCGTACACGAGGACAATAGGATCGGGGTATTACAGTTACAATTCGAAAGCATAATTGTTTCTTGTATGTACATTAGTTATGGTAATTCGTTATATACGCAAGTTCAATTATAGTATGTTTACTTCAATGTGTATTTCAGTTTCCGTTATTGTACGTTATAATGTATATGTTTCATGGTAATAGAAACCAAGTAGGGGGTAACCTTCATGATAGTACCCACATGCATGAGTGAGGATAATGAAAGAACCTTAAAGGTGGGTATATGCCGGAAAACGAAAGAACCCTAAAGGCGGGTATATGCCAGAAAAAGAAAAAACCCTAAAGGCGGGTATATGCCAGAAATAGGGAGTTGAGGTAGATGGGTAGTCCGGATCTAGCCTGGCGTCTAGGATACACCCTTACCAAGTCGGGAAAGGGACTAGTATGCACACAGGAAGTTAGAATCCGTACAGCTATGCCATCTCAAAGGACAACCCTCAATCTCCAGCTCGATGTACGAGTTAAGAACGAACGAAGAAAAAGAACGTAATGAAAGAGTTGGTTTGGGTGGCCCCATTCCAAGAAAAACTAAAGAGAGAAAAGCATAAATTGTTTTCCCCCATCTCCTTACTGGGCTTAAGCTCACGTCTTTACTTGTGGTGTAGGTATAATGATGAACAAATAGTAAACGAAAAAGAAGAAGATGAGAAACGCATAACAAGGCAGAGATGGATGATTTCGACGCACAGGATTCTGGCTGGTAAGGCAAAGACAAAGGAAAGTAAACGGTTATGAATCAACCAAGTTAAAGGGAAGTAAACGGTTAAGAATCAACAAATTTATTTGTCAAGTTTTATTTGATAGACGTAATATTTGAATGACTTCGTATTTCTTTTGAAAGATTTCTTATGCTTCCGCTATGATTTACAAGGGGTTATTTTATAACGTTTCCTCAAGACTTTAAACAAATGATTTTTCTTTACAGTATTTACGCTTCCGCATATTTAATAAGTTGATTTTCATTACGAGTTTTAAGCAAGAGTTAGTAGCGATTTGGATTTACACACTCTAATACGTTTCGTTTTAAAAAAAAAAAAGAAATTTCAAATTTTTACGGCATTTAAATGATTTTCGAAAATTCGTGTCGTTACAGTTTAGGATGCAATGTGGGCCACATCTAGAGTGACAATAGAGAGGCACTTTGAGAGAGAGAGATGGCGAAGTTATTTTTTCTTGACCCGGCGGCCCACAACTATCTACAAGTAATAGGTGCGAGATGCTGGGCCAAACATGCCTTCTGCTCCATCCCCAAATGCCACCTAAGCCTCAACAACCTCAACAAGTCCTTCAACACCTGTATCCTACCAGCCCAAGAATAAACGATTGTAAGTGTGTTTGTGACGATCTGAATTTTTCTTTACTTTAAAAGTGTGTTATATTTAAAAATTTTATAAAACAACTTAATCCTTATTAAAATCCTTCAATTGAAATTAAAGTTCTTTTATAAACACTCAATCGTTAAAACATCTTACTTAAAACTCATTACTTGAATCTTTATTAACAGCGGAAGACTTTATTTATAAAATCCATTTTTCTCATTTTACAGTGGAAGCATAAATTATTCATTTTAAAAGACGAGAAATGAACTGGTACAAAACTCTTATCTCTTTTACTTTTCCTAACCTAGCCTGCCACAAGTCCCGCCTGTGCAAATCCATCATCAATTGCTCTTTGATCTATTCATCATTTTCTTGTGCGTGTACCTACACCATTAGCAAACTGTGACCCTAAGGCCCAGTAAGAAAGGAGATATGCAGTATGATATATGCCTCTAACTCATTATTTTGGAATGGGTACCGCCTCAAACTGTTATTTTCTTTACGTTTCATTCTTTCATCCTTTACTCGTATGTCGAGTGGGAGATTGGAGGAATTAGTGTCAGAGGCAATAGTCTGTTCTCGAGTTCTAACCACCTAGGGTAGCTAGTCCCAGACTCGACAAGGGAGAGGCTTAGTCTAGACTACCTGGTTAGATCTGAACTACCCGTCCTTCCCATAACTCCCCATTTCCTTTTATTTCATTTCATTTATCTGTTTTCCTCACATAAATGCATATGAGTACCACCTCAGAGATGACAATTCCTACTTGTTTCTATTATCATGATGCATGTCAATGAGAAATATTATCGTGATGCATGTTAATGAGAAGCAGTAACCACAACGATATGAAAGTATGAGACATAAAGCAGTAATCACAACAATATATAAGTAGGAGATATAAAAAGTCTACTAACATACTATATAGGCATACTTGGTAATTTAAAAGAAGCAATAACAATGTAGACATGCTTGGCACTTTAAAGAAAATAATAACAATATAGACATGCTTAACAATTTAAAGGAAACAATAACAATATGCTAACGTCCTAAACATGCTTAGAGATTAAATTAATAACGTGCAAACAACATAGACATAATATGGCAGCATAGTAGAAATGCTAACAAACAATTTAAGGAAAGACACTACTAAAGGTATAGGGCCTCTACTGCCAACGACTTTACTCAATTTCTTACCTCAAAGCGGTAACGCATATTAGCACTAAATCTTTATCATTCTTTTCCTTTTCAATACCTTCATGATTAAAACATTTATCATTAATAACAACTTAATAATTTCATTCTTTTCCTGGCCTTAATTACATAATAATTCTAAGAACCCATTTGACAAAAAAAAAAAAAAAACATAACACTTAACAATTCTAACATGCTCAACTTAACAACTTCATCATTATCTATACCCTTTATCTTTATTCATCACTTGATAGCATTTCAAATCCATATTCAATATCCATTTCCTAACCAATTAAAAAACCGTGCACGTAATGTAACGACCCGACTTTTCATAACCCTTAAAAATTCGTAAAATTTCAAAACTTTTATACAATGACTAAAACCTATATTAAAACCTTTTTACAATAAAATCAAAGTGCCCTTTGAAAGCCGGACTGTTAGAACCCTTTTTGTTCTATCCGCTATGGAAAACATTACAAAATCCTTTACCAAAATACAGCAGAAGTCAAATCAAGAAACTTAGCGGGTTTATAAAAATATAGAAGAAGCGTAAATCATTTGAGAAATGAAAACTAAAGGAATACTAAACAATTAAATACATTTTAATTACAAATTTTCTCTCTTTCACTCTCTTTATCCTGGCCAGCCACGAGTCCCGCGGGTGCAATTCCTTCATCCCTGCTTTTTAATTTATGCATTGTCTTCACATACAAGTACCTACACCTACACCACAAGCAAACTGTAAGCTCAAAGGCTTGGTAAGGAAAAGGGTTTATGCATTGCAATATGCCTCTTTTTAGTCCTTTTAGAATGGGGGCCACCCAAACCAAATCTTTCATTAAGTCTTGGTTCTTTAGTTCTTTACTTGTACATCGAGCTGGAGATTGGATGATTTCTTTGTGATGGTACAGTTGATCAGATCTAACCTTTTACTTCCAACTAAGTCCCTTTTACCGACAAGGTAGGGGGCTTCGCCTAGCTGCAGACTAGACCCGCTACCCATCTGCCCCCCAACTTCCTTTTTCTTCATTTTCTTCATTTTTCCTCACACAATGCATGTGTGAGTACCACCCCGGGCGGCACTCGCTATTGGTTTATATTAACATGATGCTACAACGTAACTATAAGCATGATGCATGATAACATACTAATTTGCATAACAATTGAATAGCAAATATAGGGAAAATAATTGAATAGCAGAAATTGAAAGCGTATAACAGAAAACACTTATGATATTGAATTGAAAACAACAAAACACATAAGGAAATCAAACAACGAACATTAAGGAAATTACATATCGAATCATAAAGGGAATACAGAAATTAAACACATGTCAGAATAATATACAATGAATTATGACATGCTTGAACTTATAGAACACACAACAAACGAAATAGAAGTCAGAACATACTATTAATTAACTTGCTAGTTATCCTAGTCAATTTACAGGCTAAAGGAAGATTTCATTGATTATTCTAGTCAGTTATCCTAGTTAATTTACATGCTCAAGAAATAATTACATTTATCATTCTAGTTAGATATCCTAATTAATTAACATGCTCATATTTAGGTTATTGACATACGTTGAATTCTAATTATCGCAGGGAGTTCTAAACTAACAACAACAGAATATAAGGAAGCTGCCACTACAACAATTAAGATAATAAATATATAGAACAGAACCATTGTTAAGGAAACTATCATCATTCACGCACTAAGCATTCATCACATTTAGTATTAAGCATTCATCATAACATTGATCTCTATCGAAATCTCTATCAAGATGAAGTATTTGAATTATAGAGAATTGCAAGAAACTAACAACAAAGGAGTTAACATCAACCAATTCTAAACATACATTTATTACTATAGTTAATTAGTTAATTAAACATGTTCAAGGAATAATTACAATTATTATAATTTATATGCTCAAGAACTAATTACAATTATTACCCTAGATGATTAAACAAGTTTTTATTATAGTTAATTAACATGCTATTCTAGTTAGTTAATTAAATATCTAATGGCATAACCTAGTTAATTAACATGCTAATATTATTCTAGTTAGTTAATTAACATGCTGATATTAATCTAGTTAGTTAATTAAACATGCTAACTAGTTAAACAGGCTAATTACGTGCTATGATTATTATTCTAGTTATCCTAATTAATTACATGTTCAAATTACATGCTTAGTTAATTACATGCTCAGGTTACATGTTTATATTCTAATTAATTAAGCATATTTAGCTATTGTTAACCAGTTAGTTATCGTAAATGAGTTAATTATACATATTAAACATGCTCGACTAGTTAATTGATTGTTGTCCTCGTTAATTAACAGGCTCAAAGAAGTGATTAACACTTGTTAATTAAGCAACTAGTTAAACATGCTTGGATTAATTATTAATTAAACAACTAGTTAAACATACTCAAATTAGTTATTTAACGACTAGTTAATTAAACATGCTCAAGTCTAATTAATTACTCTAGTTAAGTTAATTAACAATCTCAAGTAATAATCACAATTTGGATTCTAATTGATTAAGAATTAAACATGCTTAAGGCCTAATTAAGTTAACATACTAGTTAATTTAACATGTTAGTATAGTTTCTTAAACATAGGGTTTAGTTAACACATAGATATCAAACAATGGTAATGGTAGAATAATATGTGCGAACAATATATACATTGAACGAATGAAATGACTGTTTAATTAACACAGAGAATTTAAGACAACAAATAAGTAACAAACAACATAACGGTTAAGGGAACTCTTAGCTCGTTCATGCTCCTCCTCATTCACACACTCATCATTCTACACTCATCACATTCGAACATTAAGCATTCATCATAGAAATTAAGCATTTGCAGTAAAGAGAACAACTAACAGTAAGGAAATATCTACGGAGTATCAACAAAGTAAAGCATTTAATTACAGGACCAACAAGGAAATATCATAGAGTTAACAACAATCTATAGAGTACTAACAAATCTACACTATCAACAACAAGGAAACACACTCACGCACTCTACTTGTGGTAGGGCCTCCACTGGCCAAGACATACCCATTTCCTTACCAGTTATGAAGGAAACTACACTCACGGACAGCAAGCTCCAACACGGACAGTCGCAACTCCTCAGCTCACAGCAGCTCACGAACAAAGCTTCCCACTCCACAGCTGGCTCCTTGCTTGCTTCACATGGAGGATTCTCACCATAACACGCACAGAGGATTTTCTCTCAGACTCTCACTTGCAAGTCTCTCTCTCCCACGTAGGAACTTTCTCTCAGCGGAGGAACAAAATGGCGAGAACTACTGGAGAGCAAAGAGAAGAATAATGATTAAATCTTGAAGTCAAGACAACTGTACTCTGAATGAGAGAGGGAGGGGTGTGGGCGTTGTGGGCTTCAACATGGGAGGGTCAATTCTTGGTCTCCTTAGTGCATATTCATTTGCTAGAGGACAAGATTTCTATTATTTTACCCTAATTTATTCGAAGTATGGGCTATTTGGGATGAGTGTGGAGGTTCTGGTCTCGTCCACATTCGTTAGAAAGTCACTATACCTAAGGTAGATTTATACATTCGGACGAAATGTGGCATCTAGATAAGGCATCCTCATGCGTCCGAAAGTATCCCGATTTTTGATAGAGTAGAAATGGTCGTGTCCGCATGCGTCCAAACTCGTCCAGAGTCATCCAAATTCACCATTCGGATGCGATATGGCATCCGCATCATGTGTCCGCATTCGTTTGAAAGTGTCTAGGAATTGGACAGATTCAAAATCCTGGCATCTGCACTCGTCCGCGTGCATCTGGGCTCATTCGAAACTTCATGACGTAGGTGAAGTGAGGACGCAAAATTGCATCCTGAGTCGTCCCAAGGCTCAAGGGCGACGTGCAATGCATTTGCGGACGACATTTCACGTTCGCATGTCGTCCGAAAGTTGACCATAAGATGCATGAAAAAGCAAATTGTTGTTCTGGTGCGTCCCAAGTACTGGGGACGCCATGCAATGCACTTGCAGACGACAATTCTCATGCTCATGTCGTCCGCATTGATCCGAATCTCCATAAATCCAACTTTTCCGTCATGTTTTCCTACTTAACTTTCTTCCCCATAAATTCCCATACTTATAAACTAACGAATACGTCCTTGGTAATACCCCAAACATCATCCAATAAATTCAAACACCCTTCAATTATCCCTATTAAACTCCGATATAAAAAGTATGGGTATTACACGTAAAGATGCAACACAATATTTATCTAATTAGTGACTCGAATCAAAACCAACAGAGCATAATTCTAATATTTATTCAATTTCTTTATCATTTATAAACCAAACATCATTAGCAAAAACACTATCCATTAACACATAAATCCCCCCTTTCAAAGAACACATTCTCATTTATCTCAAAATTTTCCTTTAACTAATCACTTATCATAAACAGAATATAAATACCCTGAACAAACCCACTGCCTGAAGTTCACACAACCAACAACACACAACAAAGAGTAATATATTCAATCATTGTCCAACAGTCTGTATTTAACGTTGCAAAATTTAACCAAAAACTATCACAACAGAGAACAATCATCCAACAATCAGAGAGTATTTATCCAACATAGTACGTCCATTAATAAAGCATGAACATTCATAAAATTCAGAATAACATTGAAGGAAGTCACATACAAGAGACAACCGAGACAGTGAGGACCCGAGAGCAGGGAACTCATCCCTCACCATAGTCCCCTTCTCTGAACTTCAACTCCTCTCTTCACAGAAGCTCTCGGTTCACAGCTCCCCTCCATGGAGCTTCTCTACCTCACAGCTCACGGCCTCAGAATTTCAAAGAGAGCATCCCACACTTTGTCTCCATCTCTCTCTCAACTCAGCTCACTCGAGAGGTCATCTACTGCCAGCCTCCCCCTTCTGCCTTTCAATTTCACCAGAGAGGCACTCCATATCCTACCTCTGCCACAACCATGCCTTGCCTTCACCATTCCTTTCGCACGTCCACACATGTCTCATTATCTATTTCTTCAGAGCAAGAACCAGCCACAGATGGACCGATTCAGACTGAACCGCCAATAGCTCCAACCGTCCCAGTCCTGACCGCCAGCTCCAGCCTTGCCTTCTCCTTGGCCATTCCTCTGCTGCCGATCACCACGCCGGTTGCAACCTCACCAACGCCGTCCTTCCGTTCCACGACCCGGTGCTGAAAATTGTAGCTAGCCCGCATTCGCTCGCTGTATTGATGACCCGAGCCCAAGCCAGTACTTGCCATGTCATCAGCAAACTGCAGCACGCACATTCGTCCGTAGCAAAGGAGCCGCCCGAGCTAAGCCCGAGCGCATCATCGCACCTCACCCTCGTTCTCTCACGATCTTCGGTCTCCTTCGTCTCCCTCTCCTTCTCTTCTTCTCTCTGCTTCACTATTCACAAATTGCCTCTTGCCAGAACAAATGGCCGCGGGACATTTAGTTTTCTTTTTCTTTACACACTAGACTAGTTCACGATGAACCGGTTAAGCCTATCCCTCACATTTTAATTCCCATTCCTTCTTTAAATTTCCATTTATCTAATTTATCTCTTTAAATTCTAATTCCATTTAATTATCCCTCTAACTAATAATTTACATTTTCATTATAATTAATCCTTCATTTCTTTTTCCTTCTTTTAATTAAAAGAAAATCGAGCCATATAATTGTTTTCGGGCCGAGCTGGACCAAACCGGTTCAATCCATTATTCTCCTTTAGAATTGCGATTTCGGACGAAGTAAGGCGTCTGTGCCTCATCCACATTCGTCCGAAAAGTCCAATAATTTGGAAAGATTTGAACTCCCTTCGTCCGCTACCGTCTGAGCTCATCTCAACTCATCCGAAAACTCACGTTACGATCTCGTGCATTCAATTCATGAGGAGATTTCTTGAGGAATTTGTGCATGCGTGCTATCATCGGGAAACATTCATGGTGATGTACTCCCACTTTGTCCAGCCCGTCAATGGACAAATCATATGACCTCCTGTGACGCATCTTGAGCCAATTATTACACCGCTATTCAAAAGGCTTCTAGGAAGGCCCCGAAAAGGTATAATACGGGATGTGGACGAGGCCCCAAGCTGGACAGTGCTGCCCAGAAGACAAATGAACATGACCTGTGCCCAGTGTGGGGGTGTGGGGCACAATTCCCGCACATGCGAAGGTGGAGGCGAGTCCTGTGCATGTGGCGACAACGCCAATAAAGGCAGAGCCAGAGGCGGTAGAGGAAGGTCAGAGGGCACATTTATGGGTTTTAGAGTCCCTGAGATAGTGCTTGACATAGTCCCTGAGACAGTCCCCGAGGGAGTTGCCGAGACAGTTCCCAACATAGTTCTTAAGACGTAGGTGCGCCCATTATCATGTTTACGTTTTCAAGTGTTATTTGAACTATGCTAATTTCATTTTCAATGTGTTCTGTAGGAGTATGATGTGCAAGGTCCACAAACACAAATCTACACAAATATGGACCTTAACCTTCCTTGATTACAGAAGACAACGCGATGTATTAGAGCTATTGTACAACCTCTACTAAACTATTGTTCATGATGTATGTCTGGTTTCGATTCATAGTTAGTAGTCACTTTCATTTGCAGTTATAATGCACATTATTGTTGTAATTGATTTGATATATTGGTTTGATAAATGTGGTTGTTAATGATGAATGAATATTGATTAGTATGCAAATGTCAAATTGCCAATTTTGCCTCAGGACAAAATTAGAAACTTTTGTAAGAGTTTCTCTTCTTTTTAGTCTATCCCCCCTACAACATTATCAAAACATATATTTTTTTAAAGAAATATATTTTCCGATAGATATCATCCAACAAAAAAAAAAGAAAACATAAACATGGACGGAGTCAATGAATTCTTTAGTCCCTACACATCCTAACTATCCTAAAACGGCTGCTTGCCACATTTTTTTCCGTAAATTCGTGATCAAAAAAGACATATGTGGGTCTAGTAGTGCATGCGATGCTTTGGCGTACAACGGACCCTTCGGAGGTTCATCATCGAGCTCATGGAAGTCTGCCTTGTTCTTGCACCTCCAGATCACGTCCAACCCCTGATCCGTACACCGATAGATGGCATGCGGGCTAAAATACAAAGGGATAAATCATGAAATAAACATAAAGCAATAAGAATGAACACACGGGAAGAGATATACCACTTTTTGTCTGTTGGCGATACGACGATTGCAATTGTTTCCGCTAGAAACCTTGGTGAGAGAAGTGAGTGTGCAGGTCTAGGGACGACATAAAACTCCCTTGCCTTGGGTGTGTCGGAAGTGCAAAAGAAGCACGCATTAAAACTGTTGAAACATGAACGATAACCTAGAATCGCAAGAAGTTTACTTATGTGAATCTACCCCAATGTAAGGAGCGATTTTTCCATTTGAACTTTCAAATATTCTTCTTCGTTCAAGGTATAACAATGCATACAAAGAATGCAACACACAGATGAATACTAATATAACACCTTCTTAATGAAACATAATGTAATTCTCACAGTGTTTGCTGTCCCTTTTTGCTGCAGGAAGATGATGTCAGTGATGTTGTATTCATCATCGACTAGCTTTCTCGAGAGAATTGCGCAAGTCTCCATGTTCTTCCGAGTATTTCCATAATCATACGTCTTGAAAATATTCATCAGATCACCTGGTTGCAAAAAACATTGACAAGAGACCGTTAGACTAATAAGGCATGAATAAATGCAGACACGTGTAAATAACCAAATAAAAAATGTACCATGCACACAAGTTTCAGTGGTGGAGACTGCGATCCACACAACGCCATGGTGATGCCTCTTGGTGCAACGGAGCTGTAAATTTCAGACACGTTATTACGTCGCACACAAATAAAGTAAAGACTGGACTTTGCGTATAGAGTAAATAACTTACAAGTGGTTTGTGCCTTTCGTTGCTGAATTGGACGATGGAGAAGCTGTTGTAGTGGCTACTTACTGCTCCGTTCACTAAAATGCTGCCAACATCTCATGATGGCGCTCCTCTGCTCGCTCTTCCATTTTTTTCATTTGGAGCAGCCCCATTTGATGTTGCTCCTCTATTTGTTTTCATTTGGAGCATCCCTATTTGAAGGTGCTCCTCCATCATATCTATTATGTTCAGTGCCCTTTCATGGAGCTCCTCCATCCTGCGCATCCAGTCGGACAGCTCCTCAGGCATCGAAGTAAAATGAGATGTCTGAGGAGGGGGCGATGCTAGAGTATGTTCTTCCGAGGGGGTTGAAGGTTGAGCCACTGGACCTCACTTCTTCGGGGTCTTGTGTACCCATTTCCCTTCAACATTGTTGGGGTCCATTCTGTCCACATTCACTTTGTTGTAGACGTTTGTGGCCGTCTCTTCAATTCTTTGCTCATCCTCCGAGATGGGTACCCCAGACTGATCAACAATCCCCTGGATGAGCCAGTTGAATGGCAGACTCTTTGCTGGGTTGTTGAGCACCTCGTGCATGTACCTCAGAATGACATATCCGATGTCCACCTTTTTCCTGGTGAACACCTTCTAGAGCAAATAGAGATCCATGCAACTATCATGGTCTCGATGTCTATCCCAAGCCAAAATGGTGTACGTCGTGATGAGTGGATGACTCGGGCTATGGCATTCAACTCTCGACCCTTTGGCTTCTTGTAAGCACCAATCTCAAGATCCTAGTGCAATAATTTAAACCCTGTTAACATATCTCCTTGCTTGATGACAGGTGGCTCCTGGACACATGGTAATACTGATCGCTTGGCCCCTCCATCACACATCTAAGCATCACGTTCAGATCATTGGGAGTCAGCCTTAACTCCCGTCCAAACATATAATTGCAGACCTCTAATGGCTATGTGGACACTTCAAAATTTGAATAAAATAGCCTCACAATCTGCTCACAATAACTCCCCTCCATTCAGCACAACCCGGCTAAGCCAGCCCCTTCCAACAATTGTTGAATTCCCAACTCTGCCAACGACTCCAATTCTACTATCTTAGACACAATAATTGAACGGTGTTTAACATCAGCTTCATACCATTTCTCTGCATAGAGTGGGGAGGGGAAACCCACTGCAACGGGTTGGAAACGAACTACTGCACCTCTGACCGGTCATTGTTCAGATTGTGGCACAATTTTGGCAGATTTCACCACCCCAATTTCTCTAGATTACACTACGACGGTGTCTCCAGATTGCACCATGGGGTTTCTCCATCGTGCCCGACGGTGGTTTCTCCAACTTGCACCGCGGTGGTTTTTCCTTTCGCCGTGGGTGCTCCTTCTTGTACCTTGGCTAGTTGAGGTCAGTGAACTTCACCGACGATGTTAGTTGCAAGCCAACAGCGTTGATGGGTAGAGTCCGTCATTTTTGCCTCTAGTTGCCGGTGAGTTTGCGACGGACCACCCTTTCACTTGGTTAGCATTTTCTTTGTGCCAGATTCCATTGGTCTCACTTACAGTGCAACGAAGGTCTAAGAGTTTGAAAGTTCGAGTGTTCGCCTAGGGTTGTTCGGGGTGAAGACGCTCGAAGCCCACATCGAGTCTTATGTAGTTCGATAGACGGTCAATGAACGAGGCACGCTAAAATGCGGCGGCTTCATAAGAAACTGCCACAGTGTGAGGATAAACTGTGGCGGTTTAGTAAGACACCGCAGAGATTTATTGGCTCACCCCGGCGGGCCATCCAAATTGTCGTGTGATTTTTTTAAAACTATAGAATCGCGGCGGTTTGTTTACAAACCGCCATGGCACGGCATTATCGCTTTTAACGGCAAACGTGACAGCGATGCTAGTAGCGTCAATTTTCTATAGTTTAGTGGTTAACTTGTTAACAAAAAAAGGATGATGGTTGATTTTTCAAAAACAGTAAAGAATGATGATTGTTTTGTCATTTTTCCAAATAATATGCTATAAAAGTAATCTAGTTTTATAATAAAAATTAAAACTTATTGTTATTATTATTTTTTTAAGTTTCGTGTGTGGAATATAATTTAAGTAAAGCAAGAAGTGTTCCGAATACATTCTACAAATGTATGAAAACTGATTGAGTGGATTGAACTAATTTATTACTATTCTTATTATTGTATGTGTTGAGGTTTTATTTAGGGTAATTATCTTCTAATACCCTGAATAATGGTATCTTTTTATCCAACACCCTAAGGTTTTATTATTTTTATCCAACACCTTCAATTATCAACCGTTTACAACCAACACCTTCTGTTTACTTCTGTTAAACATATCCCCTGAAGAGGCTCCTCAGCAGTAGCTCACCTCTTCAAAAGAACGAACGTGAAGGCGACGACTTGAAGGCGAAGGCGAAGGAAAAGCCTGACTCTGCGAAGCTGACCTTCGGTTGGGCGAAGTTCTCTAATGTGAGACTGTAATGTCTACCTCTTTGCATTCCTCTTTTCTTCAGCTTCCGATCTAGCTTTCTTCTTCTCCGATTTCGTAGAGGAATCTCCATTGTTTCTGCCATTTCTGCGACAGAGATGGAGAGGACTAACGACTTTGGCGGTCGAATCCAAATGGGTAGTTTTTCTTTGTCATTGTATGAAGTTTTGTGGATTCCTGCGAGTGCGAGTTGCCGCGAAATAAAATCAGCTTACCGAAGATTAGCTAGAATGTGTCACCTCGACGCCCGTCGCTTTGAACCGGAAGGAAATGTAGGCAAATGAGTTTTTGAAAATTCACGTAACTTATGCAACGTTATCAGACCTAGATAAAAGTGTGACTTACGGTATAGGCCTTTTCGGACATCGAAACTCCTTCGATTCGTCAGGAAAAATGGCATCTCGCTCATCTCTGGAGACTGGTTTTTCCGGTCATTCCAGCAGGAATTGGGAAACAGATCAGTGTTGGTAGATTAAAAAAACCAATTTTTTTTCTTAGTTCTTTCCCTATGTATGAAAAAACAGAGTAGATAGAACCAGGGAAGAAAGACCCCTTATCTTTGTAAATATATTAATTCAGATCATCATATTTCCTCTTAAAATCTTTGTTCTCTATCGTTATTACTCCAACCATAAACAGTTTCATAACTTTCTATACTTCACTTAATATTATGAGTCAAATCAGAAGATCTATCATTGTGGAAGTTGATTTTCTGATTTTACAGCGAGAAGATAAGATTAAGGAGCTCGTAATCAATAATTATGTCCACTAACAAGAAATAGAGAAGCAATCTTAGTTCCACAGACGAGTCTCTTTGATATTCACAGAGCTTGGGTGCCTTCGAAGAGCATGCCTTTGCCTTTTTAGAGTTAGGGTCGCCTTCGCAGAGCAGGGTTCATCTTTGCCCAATCGGAGGTCACCTTCGCAGAGTCGGGCTTTGCCTTCGCCTTCAAGTCGTCGCCTTCACCTTCATTCTTCAGAGAGGTGAGCTTCTACAGAGGAGTCCTCTTCGGGGGATCTGTTTAACAGAAGTAAACAGAAGGTGTTGGTTACAAACAGCTAATAATTGATGGTGTTGGATAAAAAACATAAAACCATAGGATGTTGGATAAAAAGACACCCATTGTTCAGGGTATTAGATGATAATTACCCTTTTATTTACTTGCAACTTGTTCTAACAAACGATGTGATGCATACTTTTGTAATACATTATTTTTATCATGAATTTAAAAAAATGATAATTAAAAAGATTACTTAACTGTTATTGTTATGTCTGGACCTGGCCCAACCCATGAAAATAAAATAAAATTTTTGAACTCTCCCTTTCAAGGGAGTTGCTGAAACTATTACATCCAGCCCACCCCCGCTCAGATCTTGTACATTAAAAAAAAAATTTTAACTCCCCTTTTAGGAGAGTTGTTGCCAAGAAATCAGGGGTAATCCCCTATTTCAGTGAACGGGGAGGGGGGAAGTTGACCCCCACTTCTTTCACTTGGCAATCTTCTTTCTTCCTCTTTGTCATCCCTTCCCCAATGAGCCATACTGGTGTAGGAGGGTATAATTTTCTCTCAGTTTGCAAATCATCCTAGCTGAGATAAGCTTCAATCTTAAGATTTTGTTTAGTGTTCTCATCGGAGGTTTGTGGTAAGCGTCTGAGTTGTGTTTGATAGGGACTTAGTGTTGAGCATTGAAGTTCTGTGATCGACTCCGGCGTGGCATCGACAGCGAATAAGTTCAATTTCTTTCCTACAATTTCTGTACTGCCTCTTCACAAAACAAATTCTAATGGACGTTGTTTTCCCAAAGGTTGAAGTTTGGATATCGCTTTGTGCTTCCAACTCCGACGAGACTTTGGGCAGTGAAGAGATTCTTCAAGGTATAAAAAGTTCGATTCTTTGCTCTTCCGAAATTTTTGAATTGTTCGCTATTTTGGTGTGCATTTTTGTGTACCTTAAATTGTTAGTCTGTATTGATGGAAAAATGAGTTACGGAAGGAATGGAGTCAAAAAGTGTCTCCCGGGTCACCTCCGTTCGTTTGGCCAAACTGTGACCAAATTCTGTCGCAGGAGGAGATGGATGGAGGCTACTCCAAGCCACAACCAACATTAATTAGGTATGTGGGCCAAAGTACTCTGGACTGCAGGCCAAATATTGTTGGGCTACTAGTATTGGGCCAGTACTGCTAGGTCAATATTACTGGGCTTAAAATGTTGGATCAGTTTATTTGTATCAATTGCACTTAGACCAAACCCTGTTTTGACTATAAAATTTAAATAATAAATTATAAATTTCCAAATCCTAAATTTTAGAAATTATAATGATTTGGTTCCAAGATTGAGAGAGTTTCAGATTTGTTAGCCATGAGGTTTCTTTGGGTTTTAGTATTGGTATGCCCAAATTTTGAGGTAGATGTTATTTTATATTTAACGCACTTCAAATTCTCTAAATGTATAAATTTAATTTAAATTGTGCACGTTAATTTTCTATTTAGTTCAGTAACATTTATCTTTACATTTATTTACTTTTAATGTTGAAATGGGTAATAGGACAGTTGTATGTGTCATGTCTTTAGATTTCGAATCCTTAAACCTGATCAGAGTCTGTTTTGCTATTTGCGATCGCTTATGTATTGCCGTTATTGAAATTTTGTTATTTAATTTATTGCTGGTCATAATTTCTTTTATATGTTGACCTGTTAAATTGGTTAATTGAAAAAGTACGTTAAATTCATATGACATAAAAGTTAAATATAAAATTAAATCCCTACTGAGTTATTTGACATACCCCTTATATATTTTCACTTTTCAGGTAATAATCAAATTAGTCATCAATTACCATATTTGGAGTAGAAATTTGGAAGTTTTTCTTGTACGAGTTATTTATTTCACTTTCTAGAGACATTTAATTATTTTAGTGAGGTTCGTACTAGTTTCTATTTAGTTTGAATTCTTAATTATTGTTTTTTTTATAATTTAGACTCATTAATTAACGTTATTTCTAAGTCACTGATGGACTTTTTTATTGGGTTTAAGTTGTAAGTTTAAATTCTTCTATAGTTTCAATGCATATGAATCTTGGATTAAGAGATGGGTCGGACGATTCGGTCCTTTGGGGCCAGATCGTTCTCCATTATGTCTCGAGTCCCCTTTGGGTCGGACGATCCTAGCACTAAGGTGCTTTTATAAGCTAAAATTAAAGTAGATCTAATTCTAATTGAATAAAAAAATCTAATCCTAAAATAAGATAAAATAAGATAAGTTCTAACTAATTAATAGCATGTGCTTGAACTAATTAATGGCATGTGCTTTACATGTACTTCGTTTAAAATCCATATGTGTGGGCCAAAATGTTGAAGGGCTAGTGGCACACTAGGAATGGAAGGTGGCTCTCAGATGATGAGCTTCTGGGCACGCGGATCATGGAAGGTGAGCACGCGTGGGCTTCGAAATTGTCAGGCGCGCTTGGGCTCCAGGCCTTTGAATGCTTAATAGCATTTTTGCATTCTTTGACTTGAATATCCTCTTTTGTCTCATCTCCAATGCTTCATGGACCTCCATTGTCTCTTAAAGAACCTTGACATTTGTAAATTTTCTAGATCACATCATGATTTGTCAATGGTTTGTAATTACCTTGATATTTTCCCTAAGAATCTGCCTGGGTTCCCACCTGATCACGAGATTGAGTTGTGTATTGATTTGATGCCCGACACTACTCTAATTTCAATTGCTCTATACCGCATGACTCCTGCTAAATTTAATGAATCGAGAACCCAGTTAAATGATTTATTGCTAAAAGGGTTTATTCGGAATAATATTTCACCGTGGGGTGCACCAATTTTGTTTGCAAAGAAGCACGATAGTTCGCTTCGCCTATGCATTGATTATCAGAAATTAAATCATGTGACAATCAAAAACAAATATATGTTTCCGAGGATTGATGACTTGTTTGATCAGCTTGGAGGATCTATGTACATCTCAAAGATCAATTTGAGATTAGGTTATCATCAATTGAAGGTACGTGAAGAAGATATTCCAAAGACTACTTTTCAGACTCGTTATGGACATTTTGAATTTATGGTGCTTCCGTTTGGATTGACTAATGCACCAACTGCTTTTATGGACCTTATGAATCAAGTATTTCAACTAGTTCGTGGTGGTCTTCATAGGCAATATTCTAATATATTCTAAAACTCTAGATGAATATATGTAGCATCTAAGAATTATTCTGCATATGCTAAAGGTACATCAGTTGTATCCAAAGCGAGAAAATTGCAATTTTTTGATAACTGAAGTGAAATTTCTAGGCCATGTTGTTTCTCAAAATGACATTTCCATGGATCCAGCTAAAATTGAGTCTGTGTTAGATTGGAAGCTACCCAAAAATGTTATTGGATTGCATATCTTCTTGGGCCTGGTTATTATCGTCAATTCATGTATAATTTTTCTTCTATTGCTATGTCGCTAACACATTTGACTAGAAAAGACTTAAAATTTATTTAGGATGAAAAGTGTTAGATAACTTTTGATGAACTCAAGCAAAGATTGACTATTGCTCTAGTTTTCGCAGTACTCGATGAAAGTTTACCTTATGCAGTGTATATGTGTGACGACCCGAATTTTTCTTACTGAAAAAAAAATGCGTTAAATTTAAAAATTTTATAAAACAACTAAATCCTTATTAAAACTCTTCAGTTGAAATCAAAATTCTTTTAGAAAAATCGGATCGTTAAAACATCATCCCCAAAAAATTTGTTATTTAAATCTTTATTACTAGCGGAAGACTTTATTTATAAAATCTATTTTTCTCATTTTATAGCGGAAGTAAAAAACATTTTATAGCAGAAGCATAAATCGTTCATTTTAAAAAGACAATAATTAAATTATTACTTTACATTTATAAAACTCTTTTCTCTTTTACTTTCCTTAGCCTAACCAGCCACAAGTCCCGCCGTGTAAATCCTTCATCAACTGCTCCTTGATCTAATCATCATTTTCTCATGCGTGTACCTACACCATTAGTAAACTGTGACTCTAAGGCCTAGTAAGAAATGAGATATGCAGTATGATCATGCCTCTCTTTAATTCTTTTGAAATAGGTTCGGCCCTTAACCAATCTTTTCTTTACATTTCATTCTTTCATTTATAACTCGTACGTCGAGCAGGAGATTGGAGGAACCTGTATTGGAGGTATAGTCTTGGCCAGCTTCTAACCACCTAGGGTAGCTGGTCTCATTCCCGATAAGGGGGGAGACTTAGTCCAGGCTACCTAATTAGATCCGAACTACCCGTTCGTCCCCCAACTTCCCATTTCCTTTCATTTCCTTTCATTCATTTTATTCATTCTTTTCCTCACGTAATGCATATGAGTACCACCCTACAGGTGGCACTTCACAGGTGGCACTTCCTACTTGTTTCTATTATCATGATGCATGTCAATGAGAAACATTAGCGTGATAAATGTCAATGAAAAGCAGTAATCGTAACAGTATAAAAGTATGAGACATAAAGCAGTAATCACAACAATATAAAAATATGAGTATGGAAGTCTACCAACATACTATATAGACATGCTTGTTAATTCAAAGCAAGCAGTAACAACATAGACATGCTTTGTGATTTAAAGGAAACAATAATATTATAGGCATGCTTGACAATTTAAAGAAAGCGATAACAACATAGACGTGCTTGACTATTTCAATGAAACAATAACAGTATAGATATGCTTGACAATTTAAAGGAAATAATAACAATATGCTAACATCCTAAACATGCTTAGAGATTTGATTAATAACGTGCGAACAGCATATGCATAGTATGGTAGTATAGTAGAAACGCAATTAAACAATTTAAAGAAAAGATACTACTAATGGTGTAGGGCCTCCACTAGCCAACGACTCTACTCAATTTCTTACCTCGAAGCTTTATCGCGTATTTGTACTTAATCTTTATCATTTTCTCCTTTCAATACCTTCATAATTAGAAACATTTACTCATTAATAATCACAACTTATTAATTTCATTCTTTTCCTATCCTTAATTATATAATGATTTTAGGAACTCGTTAACGCCTAAAACGAAGCATAACACTTAACAATCCTAACATTCTCAACTTAACAACTTCAACATTATTTATACCCTTAATCTTCATTCATCACTTGATAGCGTTTCATAATCCAAACTTAATATCCATTTTCTAACCAATTAACAAACTGTGCATAATTCGATACCAACTGTTAACAGAGCATAATATCCAATATTTATTCCATTTCTTCCTCTCACTAATCACTTATCATAAATTGAATATAAACACTCTACATAAACTCATGGCATGAAGTTCACACATCCAACATAGTGCATATATATTCATAAATTAACATCACAGAGTGTTAATCCAAGTAACAGAACATTAATCTCCAAATTCATACATCCAACAAAACCACAGTTGCAGAAACAAACCAAAGACTAAAAAAACAGAGGACAATCATCCAATAATAGAGAGTATTCATCCAATTATTGTTCAACAATCCGCATTTAATCTTGTAGGACATTAATCTTTTCAACCATGACTATCGACAGAACTTGAATCAAATAATAATCAACACCAACAATACACAGCAGGTTTTTATCTACATATTATTACCACAAAAATTCATAAAGCATGAAAGAAATCTTCACATCACCTTAAGCATCCACGAGGAGCACAGAGGATAGCCTCTCCAAACCCACTGCCCTCCCCCATCTCCTTCTTCACTCATGGCTCACAGCTTCACCTCCCAATTTCTTCAAGAGTCTCTCCCCTTCTCCAGAGCACTTTTCACTCTCTGTCCATCCATCTCTTCTCCTTTTCTTCAGAAGGCATGCTATTTCCTACCATGGACATGCCTAGCCATGCCCAACCATCCCCTATCATCACCATTCCACGTACGTTCACGTTGTCAGTTCCATCAAAGCAGGAACTAGAAGGAAAAGACTGGTCCGGACCGAACCATGCACTTGACCCAGCCGCTCCAATCCAAACCTCCAGCTCCAGCTCTCCCGATACCTCCTTGTCCCAAGGCTGGAATCACAGGTTCACCAACACCCACCATCGACGCCGACCACCAAAAAATTGACAGAGCATAGGAGCTCGCCCTGACCCGTTGCAACCCCGACGACCCGAAGCCCGATGCCCGATCCCCCCCATCCTGCGATCTGACGTTGTCTGTCCCGTGAAGCCCAACACTTCATTCCATCGCCAGCTACTCGCTTGCCATCCGTCGCGAAGGATCTACCCGAGCTCACCATCGTTGTCTCCCTCGCTTGCGCCCTTTCTCTCCCCCTCTCTGGTTTCTTTCTTTCCTTTCACGAAATGGCCGAAGGCCTGAACAAATCACCTCACCCTTCTAATTCCAGCTGAGCCAGGCCAATGATTCATCCTGAACCGGTTCACTCTTCAACTTCATTTATTTTCCTTTATTTCAAATTTTCACTTAATATTCACTTAATATTCAATTACTCATTCTCTTACATCTTAATCCCAATTGATTCCCACTTAATTAATTATCCCTAATTTCTAATTCCAACTACAATTTATTTCCTTTCTTAAATTAATAAGCCAATAAAATGCCCTTCCAATTAATCCTAATTATCATACAATAAATTTCTTAAATTATAATTTTACGAATACGTCATTGGTAATACACCAATAATCATCCAATTAATCCAAATACCCCTAATTACCTTCAAATTACACTTATTAAATTTCGATATAAAAAGTCGAGGTATTACAATATGGATAAATTAGGAGTTGGTTTCGGTTGTGTTCTAATGTAGCAAGATAAAGTGATAGCTTATGCATCTCGGCAGTTAAAGGCGCATGAGCGGAATTTCCCTACTCATGATCTGGAGCTTGTAGCTATTATCTCCAGGAACATTGTTGGGTTGAGTATATGGAAGATTACGACTTCACTTTATAGTATCATAATAGAAGGGCTAATGTTGTAGCTGATGCCTTGAGTTGTTATCCTCAAGGTTCTCTTTCTCGTCTTGTGTTGAATGATTGAGAGAGATGTCTGATTATTAGAGATTATGAGCTAAAGTACCAGGGAGATAGCCAAACAATTCGAGTTTTTAATTTAATAGCGACACCTACACTTTTGCAACGTGTGAAAGAATTGTAGAAGTTTGATGATGAGTTAAAGGAAAGATTCGAGAAGACTCAAGATGATAAGTAGTTTGACGGTTGGGAGATCAGTTTTGATGGATTTCTATTCTTTAAGAATAGAGTTGTCGTCTCCAATGATTTAGATTTGAGACAGGTAATGTTAGCATAAGCCATAAGTCCTGATTTGCTATCCATCCCGGCAGCACGAAAATGTATCAAACGTCAATATTGGTGGATTGGAATGAAACGAGATGTAGCTGAATATGTATCAAGGTGTTTGACTTGTCTACAGATTAAGGCTGAACATTAGAGACTAGGTAAGTTATTGCAACCTTTACCTATCCCTGAGTGGAAATGAGATAATATTACCATAGATTTCATGACCTATTTGCCTAGAATGGTGCAAAAATTTGATGTTCTATGAGTGATTGTTGATAGATTGATGAAATCCGCACATTTTATTTCTATTAGAATGGATTTTTCTTTGACAAAGCTAAGTAAGTTGTATATCAAGAATATCGTTCGTCTTCACGGTATCCCCTCGAGTATTGTTTCCAATAGAGATCCGAGATTCACATTGAAATTTTGGAGATCCCTTTAGAAAGCTTTGGGCATAGAGCTTAATTTGAGTACAACACATCATCTTCAGATAGATGGTCAGTCTGAGCGTACGATCTAGATTCTTAAGGATATGTTGAGATCTTGTATTCTTGATTTTGGAGACAGTTGTGTGAATCACTTGTCTTTAATGGAGCTTTTTTGTAGAACAACAATTATCATTCCAATATCAGTGTTTTTCCATATGAAGCATTATATGGAAGACCGTGCAAATCACCATTATATTAGGTTGACATCGAGGAGCGTGCCGCTCTTGGACTTGATTTGATTCAAGAGACAACTAAGAAAATTCAAGTAATTAAAGATCGACTGGATACAGTTCAGAGTCGATGAAGAGTTATGCAGACCTTCGGTGGAAAGAAGTGGAATTTGAAGCCAATAATTTTGTGTTCTTAAAACGATCTCATCGAGGTATTAGTCATTTCGGTGTGAAAGGAAAGTCTAAATTATGTTCATAATGTGTTTCATGTTTCTATGCTGAGGAAGTACATTCCCAACCCTTCATATGTCATTTATTAGATTAAGATGCCTATTCATGAAGATGTATCTTATGAGGAAGAACTTGAGAGAATTCTAGGTCGTGAAATCAAAGTTATACGCCATCGTGAAAGACCTTTTGTTCGATTTAAGTGGAAGAACTACAGTGAAAGAGAAGTAACTTGGGAAATTGAATATGATATGATGACTAAGTACTCTATTTTGTTTAATGATACTTTCGAGATTGTTCTAAATTTAGAGGATAAAATTTCCTAAGTGGGGGAGCACTTAAAAAAAATAATATTAATTATTTTGGTGGAAAACGTTTTCCCCCAGCTATGGAAACTACGAACGATGAGGGATTTCCTCTTAAGTCCATTCCCTCCCCGACAATTCTATATGCACAAACTCCTCCACCCTCGTTGATTGATCCATCGAGCTCCTTAATTTCGGTCTTTCTTCCGACGACCGCCTCTTTTACACTCGGTATTCAGAGCGTAATTTCGAGACTGGAATTGCCACGATAAGTCAACTTTCTTCCCTTTTTATAATTCTGAATTTTGGCTAAAAGATTGGAAATTTGATCAAAGTTTTGCTCTTAGTGTTGAAGGGATGAAAAATCAGGTTGTTCTCAGTACAGTTCATGAGTCAAATGGAGTTCTAACTATGGTCAGAAAGACCGATAAAACAAAAGTATAAAAATTCGATTTTTGTCTTAAAAAATTCTCTGTTTTTCTAGTGTTTGATTTTGGATTATTTGATTTGAAATTTGGATTGTTGTTGGTTGAGCAATTGGATAAAATCTGGCAACTAAGTTGTGGGAGTTTGTTGACAATGGAAGGCTGAAAATGCGACTCAGCAAAGGCTGTGCCGCGATGTGCGAAGCCTACGACTTCAGTTAGGTGAATGACTAGCCGAGAGAAGAAGTCTCGGCCAGAGTCAGAGTCATCCGCGACGAGGGACGACGACGTTCGTGATGAGAAATGAAGACATCCTTGAAAAGGCCTTGTCTACAAGCCGTGGTTCAATCTCGATGGATTGCAGATCATGAATTGAGTTATCTAGTCTTGGGCCGCAGTTCAACCCGTTTGGGTCGCAGTCAAGGACCTGTTTTTGGCTTGTTTTGGGCAAGATTTTTTGGGTAATTTTATCCAATTAATTATGGATTAATTTTAAATAATAATTAGAAATATTTAAATATAAAAATTTGACCATAAATTTAATGCCTTAATTTTTGAATAAGTACCCAAATTTAATTAAAAAGCTGTGGATTTAGATTATTGTTGTTTAATTAGTGTAGGCCTACTTCGAGGAAGAGATTTATTTTTACGTATTGCATTGCATTATTTTTATAAAATAAATATTTTGAGACGTATCTCATATAAAATGAGGTTTCCATTTTAGGATCGTTAGATTTTTATATTATATTTAATTTTTCACTGTACACATTTTATTTAAGTATGCTAATAAACATTTCTGGATCAACTCGATTGTGTGAATCGAGTTTGATCGACCCGATTTGGAGTCTATTTTACTTTATGAACATTCGACCGTGGGAGGATGTATGTAACTTTTGTTAGCTAGAGTAATGAGACAGCTGTATATGCTATGTCCCTAGACTTAAAACTCTAAACCTAATCAGAGTATTTATGTGGCTTTCGTGATCACCGAACATCACTGAGATTTTTATCTAGTACAACACGAGTCTATTTTAATTACGTACCGCATATTAGTGGATTATTTTAAACGTATGTCATTTTGTACAAATTTTTCTAAAATAAATTTATAAAATGTGAGTTTTACATTTATGCATGCTCAAACATTACTTCAAATAAATTATTGTCAATTTAAAATCTGATTCTTATTGAGTTTAGTCAACTCAACCCAATGACATATTTTTAGGATTTTATTAGCAAGAGTTCCAGCTATTGAATTAGGATTACATTCGGCGGACTTTATTTTATTTTCAGTGTCTATTTTTAGGATTTTATTAGCAAGAGTTCCAGCTGCTGAATTAGGATTACATTCGGCGGACTTTATTTTATTTTCAGTGTCTTAATAATTTTATCGTGAGGGAATTTTAGTGAAGTAAACTTCGTTATTAATAATTATAATTTCTAATTTGTATTTTTATTCCACACAATTACTTTTGGATATTTTATTAATCTATCTGATATCACTTGTTATACCTGTTAAGCTTATATTTTTTCGGGTCATGACTTATAATTAATATTTAAAAACTTTTGCTAGTAATTAATAAATTTAAAATAATAATAGATCAGGCGATTTGATTTTTCGGGTAAGGTCATTCCCAGTTCTGATCTTACAAAAGAGAAAAGAATATGGTCATGAAGGTTGTACATAAGTTATTATATTTAATTACATGATAATGGAAGTTAATTTTAAAAGTTAAGGAATAGTTACAGGCTAAAGCATGAAAGATAATGAATATTCCAATATTTTAAATCAAGTACCTTTAAATAGCATCTAATATTTTCAAGGGTAAATGACAAATTAACCATCGTGGTTTCCGATCAATGACAAGCCAACCACTATCCTTTATTTTCTAACAAATTATCCACTAACGTATGGAAAAATAACAAATCCAACATCGTCGTCACGTTTGCCGTTAAGAAGCTGATATGGCGTCGTGACATCAAGGGCATATTAGCCCTTGATGCATGTTAAGCCCTTGACGCCGCGGCGTCAGGGCATGTTTAGCCCTTGACGCATGTTAAGCCCTTGACGACGTGGTGTCAGGGCATGTTAGCCCTTGACGCATGTTAAGCCCTTGACGCCACAGCGTCAGGGCATGTTTAGCCCTTGACGCCGCAGCGTCTCTAGTAAACTCTCTGTTTTTCAGAATTCAATGTTTTTATTAGATTTTCTACCTCTTTAACTTGAAACAACCATAACTTTGGCTACAGATGTCAGAATCAGGGGCAGAAATTACCAAATCGAAGCTCTCTTAGATATCTACGACTTGTTATAAGGTTTACCCCATGACCCCCCTTACTCGGCCCCAAAATCATGCATTTAATCCTTCAAATTTGTGATCAAAACTTTTTTTAGTAACAGACCTTGGATCAATTTTTTTCGGTAGCAATTTTTTTTTTAAATTTGCGATCGAATTTGCGTCCCAAACACTGCTGTGGTGTCCAAGCCAAATTTGGCCGTGTCCTAGGATGCTGCAGTGGCGTCCTGCGGGTTTGCAACGAACCGCTGCGGTGTCTCATTAACGCATTAACGAAAAACGTGATTGTGATGGTAGACGTGTCAATTTCTCATAATTTAGTGATTTATTTGTTAGAAAAAAACCACGATGGTTGGTTTGTCACCAACAGTTGATTTGTCATTTACTCTATTTTCAATAATCTAGTTTGTTAGGTAGATTTCAATAAGAGGAACAGATTTTATTCATAGCTAAATACTTATTTTAATCTTTAGAAAATACTAAGAAAAGTCGTACACGCTATAATATAATGAGAATCACAATAACATTTACGAGAAAAATTCCTATAGAAAAAATTCCTACAAATCCTTTTTTAAAGAAAGTCTTTTGTTGAATTAGTCTCATCCAACTGTTATTCAAAATTTGCATATAATATTATTATGATTTATTTTATCAACTTAAATGGTCCCTATAAATATGCAATTTCTTGCCCTTCCTGGCCAGTTTCAAACTCCAATTGTTATCCCACATTAAAGTTTACTCTTCATTCATTTAGACTTTCTTTTTTTTTTTTACACTACATTTTATCTTCTTAGCAATATGCATTTAGAAGTGCCAACTTCCAACCAACGTTGTCTAGTTTATGAGCAGCAACAGGCAATAGGAGCAACACTTTATGCCCAGAGCCAACCAGTTTTTCCTCCTCCAGTTGGAACCTCAATTCCTTAGTCAACTGGCCTGTGTCATTCCTCCAAATTTTTGCTTTGTAAGTTGTCTGATACGTATAAGTTATGGACACTGTTTATGATTAAAGATACGAAGAAGTCTAATTGATCATATGTTATTCATTTATTTGATTTAATACTTTGTACAAATGGTTAACTATGGAAGGGCCCATATAATATAATACATCAAATTATCAATCGTAAGATGACCCCTTGGCATTACTCATGATAAAGAGAAAGATAAGAAGATGAAAAAGAATTAAATGATGTCGTATTCTGTACAGGGTGCATGACATGTTGGCTGCCATGTATAACTTTTGGGCAGATTGCTGAGATTGTTGATGAAGGATCAATATGTAAGCATTGTTGATCGTTTAATTTCCTCAGTTACTATCAGGAATTAATGATTTTAGTAATATAAGTTCATATGTTTTTGCAATATTGCGCAAATATATATAGTGAATCATTAACATAATCAATTTCTCTAAAATGTAAAGTTACATGTTTTTTATTATATAATGTAACTATAACAACGAGCAATAAACCTGTACATAAAGTGTGGAAACTTACCTACCAAGCAATTTTTCTTAAGATATTTATACCTAGATAGATTCAACTGTCTAAGATTCCATTCTTATGGTTTTCATTTGAAAACACCCTTTGAGAGAAACTCCTTTTACGGATGGATCGAGACTCGCACTAGTAAAAACTACTTGAGTATCTACTGAATTTCCACAATCCATAAGTCAACAGAGGATCACCGAGAAATAAAGAGAATGAGATGTGAAAAATTATTTTTCTCATGATAATAGTTTTTCTAACTCACTATGATTGTCTCCAAAACAATTGCAGCTAACTCCATTTATATATTATATCTATAGTCAAGTCCACTATGGCCGCCTAATATACATTAGGGTTTAATCGTGCAAAGCCTATGTTTTAACCGTTACTAATATGTAATTCATGTTTATTTAAGCCCAACAACTTTTTATGGAAACCAAAAAAGAGAAATGGCATACTCTCATCTATTGGAAAGTGTCCAAGACAATGACATACTCTAATTTAGGTATTTCATTCTAACAATCGATTTGGATCATCAAACTAGAGTCTGGGAAAACCGATTGAAGATGTGTACTCATTGCAAAATGCTAGTCTCAAAGGTATAATTTAAATTTCTCCAACAAAAAATTATCATATATAGTTTCAATACTTGAAGTTTAAGTTTGGAATTTTGGGATAAAAAATGTTGATTTTGGACATAAATCGTGTTATATTTGTAAACTAGTACATTGTGGATTGTTTTGGACTTAATTCCTCAGAAAATGTGGGAATTTCAGAAAAAAAAAAAAAGTGTAGTTGGCATCAAAGAAACGACGGTGAGCCGTGACTCGTAGGGTTTTCGACACTAATTTGATGACACCGTTATCCTTAGGCTCTGAAACTTGAAGATTGGACTAAACCCATATTATTAGACTTCTCAAATTAGCTAATTATTTTTGTTCTCAAGATATGAAAAAAATTATTTATATGGTGTAAAGTTTGAAATGTTTTTTTTATCACAAGAGTCTCAAGTATATGTTTACATAGTGTAATTTGAACCTCAAACAACGCCTATTGGTAGAATATATAGAGGATTATGACTTCCCTTTAGAATTTCATCTCAGAAAGGCAAATGCCATGGTTGATGGCTTGAGTCGACAACCTCAAGATTCCCTTTCGTGTTTTGTATTAGAAGATTAGAAGAGTGGCCTTGTTATTAATGATTTTGAGCTATTGTATCAGGATGATAATCATAAAATTCAAGGGTTTAATTTAGAAGTGACCCCTACATTTCTACAAAGTATTAAAAATAAACAAAAGTATGATGATAAGTTAAAGGAGAAGATTAATTAGATTCAATTTGAAGGTTGGAAGAATGTTTAGAAGAAAATGTCAATTAGGGGAAAATGTCTCCCTCATTAATTACATCTCCTTGTTGTTTTAACTGAGCGTCATACACCCATTCCATAGGGTTAAAGCTTTAGGAAGAAGTATTTTCCTAAGAATATCTATCCATGTTCTTAGAATGTTTTGTGGTTGAAAAATCCAGCTTTTAATCACTAAAAAGATTTAGGTATTTCTTTCTAGCAATCAATTTGGATCATCAAACCAGAGTCTGGGAAAAACCAATTGAAGGGGTGTGTACTCATAGGGAAATGCTTGTCTCAGAGGAATAATTTTTTCAGAAATGGACAACATTGTTCAATTTACATGAGAAATTCAGTTGGCGATGAAGTACCCTCACTTATTTAGTGGAACGTTTGACATTGTCTTAAATTTTGGGGATTAAATTTCTTAAGTATGGGAAAATGTGACAGCTAAGAAGTTTGACAAATGGTAGGGGTAATTATTTTCGTTTGAAAATGATGAATTCCTCCCTTATTTTGTGGCAGCTATGGAGAAATTTTAGGGGAAAAGTCTCCCCCATTAACTTCACATCTTCTTGTTTTAAATGAGACTGCACCCCCACCCACCCAAAAAAAAAAAAAAAAAGTAACATGAAGTTCCTTTGCCAAAGAGAGAGTAACGAGCTTTGAGGGAGAATAGCTGGTTACAGTTGAAGCTTTAGGCAGAAGTATTTCAGTAAGAAAATCTCTATCTATTCTTAGAGTATTTTCCGATTGAAAAATCCAGCTTTTAATCTCCAAATAGATTTAAGGATTTTGTTCTAGCAATCAATTTGGATCATTGCACTAGCGTCTTTAAAAACCAATTAAAGGTGTAGTGTACTCACTCTGAAGTGCTAGTCTCAGAGGTATAATTTTCTCATAAATTCCTCCGTAAAAAAATCATATATAGTTTCAATAGTTTGAGTTTAAGTTTAGAATTTTGGGATAAAAATTGTTTATTTTTTATATAAATCATGTTATATTTGTAAACTAGTATAATGTGGATTGTTTGGTACTTAATTTGTTGGTAAATATGGGAATTCATATGAAGATGTGTTGCCATCGTTGGAGAAAACGACGTTGGGCCGTGGCTCAGAGGGTTTTTTATGCTAATTTTATTACACCGTTATCCCTAGGCTATGAGACTCAGAGATTCAACTCAACCCATATTATTGGACTTCCCGGATTGGGTGAGGCTTTGGTTTTTGGTCGGTCCATCGTTAGGTAGGAGTTTATTTTATGTCTAGCATATCATTTATCTTTGAAATGTTATTTTGAGACGTGTTCTTATATAAAATGATATGTCTATTTTTATGACCGTCATTTTTTGTATTATTATGTATTTTTCACTAGACATGTTTGATTTTAGTATGCATATTATTTCATTAGTCATCTTGGTCAAGTGAATCAAGTTTGATCGACCCGTGAAGAGGTCTTGCTTTTTGTATGCAGATTTGATCATATGTCTAGCATATCATTTATCATTGAAATATTATTTTAAGACGTGTTCTTATATAAAATGACGTGTCTATTTTTATGACCGTCATTTTTTGTATTATTATGTATTTTTCACTAAACATGTTTGATTTGAGTATGCATATTATTTCATTAGTCATCTTGGTCAAGTGAATCAAGTTTGATCGACCCGTGAAGAGGTCTGCTTTTTGTATGCAAATTTGATCATGGAGGATGTGTTTGTTTGTGTTAACTAGAGTAATGAGATAGTTAACTGTGTCTTGTTCTTTTGCATGAAACCCTAAATCTGATTAAGGTTTTATTTTTGTGGTTTTAGTGATCGCCGAGCATAACCGTTACTATATGCCTACGATATGTTGTGCTCAAAGCCTGTGATTGACTACATTTTTACTGATATTCTATAAAGCTTATTTTATGTATGTACCATGCTATAGTGAAATATTTTTGACATTTTCCCTACTGCTTGATTTTTAAACCAATTTTAAAATAATATTTTATATTTGACATGATCCCCATTTTATCATATTTTATTGTTGAATGTGTGATTTTACTTTTATTGAGTTTAGTAGACTTACCCTAATAGCATTCCCTTAAGGTATTTGTTTGGAAGATCCTCAATTGTCGACACATGAGTGAGCTTGGCAAATTATTTATTTATTTCAGTAATTTCTTTGTGAAAGTTTCTTGTGAGGTTGGTCTTTGTTTAAAACCTGGGTCAAAATTTTATTGTTTGCTTTTATTCTAGCACTTTTATTTTAAAATTATGTTATTAGTAAACCTTTGGTTTAATCCAGTTGGTTAGACCCTGGTTGTTATAATTTTCTTCAAGTGTTCTGTAGCCTAATTAAGTGTTAGGCTCGGCCCATATTTTGTAGGCTGAGTATAAAATGAGGTTTTATGATTAATTAAACCCTAGAGAGAGAGAGAGTGAACCAAACATAGAGTGAGAGAGAAGAAAGAAGAAAGAAGTTTTCAGATTTTCAGAGGCAGTCATACGAGAATTGCGTTTTCTCAAGAATCAACCGTTGGATCACCTTGAAATTTGAACTGTAGGTTCACGACATCAAGGAGTATATTCTGAATGGTGGAGAACGTTGTTTGATCTCTCTAAGGCAGTCTGTCGAAGCAAAAATGAGACTGCAGTTCGGTAACCCTAGATTTATCCTTTCTTACATTTTGTTATCTTCCAAAATTAATGTGTTCAATCTTGATGAATATTGTATGCCTCTAGTTTGTAAAAGCTAGAGAGAACTTTGGTGTACCCATTACTTTTGTTATAGTGAAAGTTTGATTAAGTGGCTTACGGGTCCCGTGGTTTTTTACTCTCACACTTTTTGAAGGTTTTCCATGCTAAAAATTGGTATTGCTGATCTCGTTATTTTTGTTGGTTTGCTTTACCTATTTGATTGCATAAAGAGAGAAAAATGTATTTTTATTCCGCTATGTATTTGGGTTCTTTTTCTCAACAAGTGGTACAGAGCGTCTAGTTGAATTGGTGATTATTTTGTGTTTGTCAAATGGAGGAGTCTATAATAGTAGCAATACTATGATTAAGTTTACGGCTACCAATTACTCAATATGGAAGTCGCGAATGGAAGATCTATTATGTTGTTTAGATTATGAAGACACACTTTTGGGAGATGAAGACAAACCAAACGAGATGTCTGAAAAAGATTGGGTCAAGTTGAACAGAAAAGCAGTTGGCAAAATTCAACAGTGGGTTGATAATAGTGTTTATCAGCACCAACGAGACAAACACCAACAAGGTTTGGGAGACTCTAAGGGAGTTGCATGAAAAGAAGAATGCACACAATAAAGCTTTTCTTTTCAGGAAATTGATGTATCTTCGATACACAGATGGAACTCTAGTTTTTGATCACTTGAATGTTTTTCAGAGAATTCTGAATCAGTTGACAGCACTTGACATGAAGCTAGATGATGAGATACATGCTTTGTGTTTGATTAGTTCATTGCTTGATAGTTGGGAAACTCTTGTTGTTTCTCTTAGTAATTCCGCTCCAGATGGTGTTCTCACTTTGAAGGTTGTGAAAGAAAGCATGTTGAATGAAAAAAACAGAAGAAAAGAGTGAGGGCTAACTGCACAGAGTCAGGTGCTAATTTCAGAGAGATAAGGTAGAAACAAGAGTAGAAATCAGAAGAATCGTGACAGTAATGACAGATCACGAGGGAAGTATCAGACAAAGAGTGACTTTAGATGTTTCTACTGTGACAAGCTAGGACACAAGAAATCTCAGTATAGAAAATGGTTGAGAGAACAAAAACCGATCAGAAAGATGAAGAGAAGATAGATAATGTCAATATAACAGCAGCTGTAGATGGAGATGTGACTATTATTTGCAATTATAGCAGTATTAACCTCACATGTCAGGATCCTCGTTGGGTAGTAGATTTGGTGCTTCATACCATGTTACTTCTCAGCGTGAGATATTTTCTACATACAGTGTTGGTGAGTTTGGTCATGTGAAGATGGGGAACAATGCAGAGTGCAAGATAGTAGGCATGAGTGATGTCTACATGAATACTGATGCTGGGTGCGTCTGAAGAATGTGAGGCATGTTCTTGATATTCATCTAAATTTGATCTCCACTAGTATACTTGATGATGAGGGATACTATAGCCACTTTGGTAAAAGTAAGTGGAAGCTCACTAAGGGGTCGTTGGTGGTTGCTAGAGAAAAGAAACACAATTCTCTTTATTTGGTGCATGGTACTTCTTACGGGGGAGAAGTGAATACAGTTGATGACTCGTCTACTCAACTATGGCATATGAGGCTTGGACACATGAGTAAGAATGGTATGCAGAAGCTTTCTAAAAAAAAAATAATTCCTAGTTTGAAGTTTATAGAGCTAGAGGTATGCACTCATTGTAAACAAATGTGTTACTTTCACCAAAGTGAGATTAGTGGTGTTAGATTTGGTAAACAACACCGGGTATTATAAACTTGAATACCACTTAGTGGTATGCACTAATTGTAAACAAATGTGTTACTTTCACCAAAAATGCCCCAACACAATGGAGTTGCAGAGAGGATGAACTGCACGATTAATGACAAGATTCGTTGTATGCTCTCTCATGCAAAGCTGCCGAAATCCTATTGGGGGGAGGCAATAAGATTAGCGGTTGACTTGATAAATTTTCGCCTTCAGTTTCTTTGAATCATGATATACCTCATAGGGTGTGGTCAGGGAAAGATATTTCATATGGGAACTTGAGAGTTTTTTGCTGTAGGGCATTTATGCATATTTCTAGAGATTAGAGTCTAAACTTGACAGTAAAACGAGACAGTGCATTTTCATTGGGTACAGATTTTGGGATCCGGTCAATAAGAAAGTTATCAGAAGTAGAGATGCAGTTTTTTCGGAAGATTAAACCATTACAGACTTTGACAAGACAGAGAAGCCAGAGTTTAGTAGTGAAAGTTGATTCAAGTATGGTTCATCCACCTACAATTCCTATGAATGATAACAGAGATATACAGACAGATGATCCTCTTCCAGTTGATAATGAATCAGTTGAAGAAAACCTAGTAGAGCCATCAGTTGAGCCTCAGTTGAGAAGATCCACTAGAGACAGAGAACCTTCTAGACGATATTCTACTAGTGATTATGTGTTACTCACTGAAGGGGGAGAACCAAAGACTTATGAGGAGATTCTTTCGCATGAGAAGAAAAATAAGTGGTTGTATGCAATGCAAGATGAGATGAAGTCCTTACATGAGAACTACACTTATAACTTGGTGAAACTACCGAAGGGAAAGAGAGCTTTGAAAAACAAGTGGGTGTTCAGATTGAAGTCAGACGTATATAGCTTACAGCCAAGGTATAAGGCAAGAATAGTTGTGAAAGGATTGAGTCAGACAAAAGGAATTGACTTTGATGAGAATGGATCTGACATGATGACGAAAACTTTGCCTAAAGAGAAGCTTAAAACTTGCAGGCAGAAAGCGAGTGTGCTAGAGCCCGATATATGAGCCGAGTGAGAGATTTGTTGGGCTCGGCCCATATTTTGTGGGTTGAGTATAAAAAAGGATTTTGTGATTAATGAAACCCTAGAGAGAGAGAAAAAGAGTGAACAAAACATAGAGTGAGAGAGAAGAAAGAAGAAAAGAGATTTTCGGATTTTTAAAGGCAGTCATACGAGAATTGCATTTTTTTAAGAATCAACTGTTGGATCACCTTGAAATTTGAACTATAGGTTCACGACATCAAGGCGTATATTCTGAACGGTGGATAACTTTGTTTGAGCTCTCTAAGGCGGTCTGTCGGGGTAAAAATGAGACTGCAATTCGGTAACCCTAGATTTATCCTGGAATACCTTGATTTTTTGTAACGGAATTAAGTAAAAATAATTGAGAAATTAATTTAGCATAATTGGACAATTGAATATTTATTTGATGAGAAAATTAATTGATGATTATTTGGATATTTATTGAGGATTTATTTGATGGAATATTAATTTGGGAAATTGAATCGAAGAAATTAAATTGGACTGATATTCATGGTCAAGGAATATTCAAAATAAATTGGGAATTGGAATTTAAGTGAATACAATTTAATTAAATGAAAGAATAATTTAAAATAAAATAGGAGAGGATTAGAAATAAATGAACATGGAGATTTAAATTAAAAAGGAGAAATTGATAACATAAAAGGTTAAATTAAAGAGGAGAGAAATATAAGTGAAGCGGTTTTTTATCACGGGTCCGGTTCGGGTTTGACAATTCAAACGGGGAAACGAAAGAACCCTAAGTTGTTGTTGAAGAAAGACAGAAGAAATTGAGAGAGAGAGGCGAAGAGAGACACCGAGAGGAGAAGGGGAAATTGGGCGACGAGAGACGGACGACGGACGACGGACGACGGGCGACGAGCGACGAGCGACGAGCGACAGACGGACGGGCGATGAGCGACATCGCGGGAGAGCCGGCGCCGGGGACTAGGGCTCACGTCGAACCGTGGTGCGCGTTTGCGTCGGGCAAAGTCCGTGCTGCGGGGGCGAGCGAACCGTGAGCTGGGTGTTCGCAATGCCAAATCGAGGTAAGTGTTGCGGATGAAATTCTACTATGTTAATTTGGTTCTGCGATTGGGGTCACTGGACGAAATCACAGGGAGTGGACTCGATGGTAGGGGTGAGCTGCAACCTGTGCGTCTCACGTTGGACCGGTCCGGTTGATTCGCAGAAATGTGTGAACTGGTTCACTTCGTTCTGGCCGACACAATAATGCAGATGGTTTCCTTTACGGATGTAAAGCACAATTTTGTTGACTAATTGGAGAAGAATGCAGCAAATGACTCACTCTCTGGAAAAACAGAAGGAAAATAAGGTGGGCTGTGTCGGGGAAATAATTGAGGGCTGTCAGGTGAGATGAAATAAAATGACAGAGAGGAAACTCTCGGTGTCATGCTCTCTGGTGCTGTGAGCCGAGAACAGAGAGGGGAATTGAGATTATGTGAGAGGTGTCATGAAGTTGAAGAAGTTGAAGGGGGGAAAAGAGGAAACTTCCCTCGGGTTCCTGTGATTTCAGGTATTCAGTCTCTTCTTTGCTGGTTTTATGGACTCTGTAACTGGAAGGAATGTTTTATTGGTGATTGTTCTGTTGTTTTGTGTTTTGGTAATGTTATGTTCAACTGTTGGAAAATATTCTCCATTAGAGACGGCTGTGTAGTTCTGTGAAGAATATACTGTTGATTTGGTCTCTGCTTCTGTTTGGAATTAATGGCAAGAGAATATCAAATGGATTTTTATGAAGATGTTATCCTGTTAATTAGTTGTTGAATTGTGAAGTATGTTGGTTGATCCATGAAGGGAGAGTGTTTTGTATGATGATAACTGGACATTAAAGTTATGGATTATTCTCCGTTGATGAATTGTTTGGATAATACTTCCTGTTTCATGTGTTATATTTTTTATTGGATAGTTACAGTATTGTATGGACTCTGTTGGTTTGACTTTGGCTTAGTGTTATTCTGGAAGTTGGGATATATAGATAAAATGGTTTGATGTCTAGGTTTAAATAGATTGGATGTCTGCTAATGGTTAAGCTTAATTGCTTTTCCTTTACATTTTGAATTTGCTGGAATTGGTTGAGTAACTAAGGCGATATGGGTTATCGAATTCTATATAAGCTTTTCCTTTACGTTTTGAATTTGCTGGAATTGGTTGAGTAACTAAGGCGATATGGGTTATTGAACTCTATAAATGGATATTGGTTCCTATTTTAGTTGTTGCACAGTAATGGGTTGGAATTATTATTCTGTTAAATTCAGTTACTGCTAGAGATGTGTTGTGGCTTTGATAAATTGTTGAAGGGTTGAGGCCTTTTAATTGATTATTGGATTTTATGATTTGCCGCAGATTCGTGGTATGAGTGGTTGTGTGGTGTTAATTATTGTGGTTCACTTAAATAAACAGCGAAGTGATGAAAAATGTGGAAAATGGAGTTTAGTGAGTTGATCTAATGGATTGTGTTTGGTTGTTGAGACTGTGAAGTAATTAAGTTGAATATTGAGATTCGTTGAGCAGGAAAGTTTATGGAAATTCGGTGGTTAGTTATTAATGTTATTAGTTAATTGGTCGATGAAAATAATGGGATTAAAAAGGTGAAATGATTTAGTGGTAGTAAAATTATTAATAAATGAATAATAATGTTATCAAAAATGAAATTAATAAATATATAATAATTATTTTGAAGTTATTAACGGGGAAAAAGGATAAAGAGCTAAACGAGCTAATGACCACAAGAAAGTTCTTCAAAGGTAAAAAATAGGATGTGGTGGCTAGAGAAAGCCTTGCATCACGAGACTAATTTTATTGTCTTGCATTACATAGTTTAAGGTTTATTATGAAATAATTGTTTTGACTTATATGCTTTTAGAACTGTTATGAGATAAATATAAAATGTCATTCATGCATCATGATAGGGCTTATGAAAATGTGACATGCATTACATTATTAAGAAAAAGAAAGTAAATGAATTAAGAAATGGTCATTTGGCGGGTTTGAGAGAGAGGGTGACGATGCTTGGTGGTGATACCCCTGATGGAAACCTCATCTCATATAGATTGTGGAGTTGGTTTAGCCACAAGACCAACAGATGTATCAATGTTCTTAGTCTTCAAACGTCGAACAAAGATTATGTGACCTGACGGAAACCTCCACCCAATAAGGGACTAGAGTTGGTTAGCCACACCAATACATGTATCCTATCTCTGAAACTGAAAAGAAAATGTAGAGGAAAGAAAGAAAGAAATGAAAAGGAAGAAAAGATACGTTCTTTTATGAATAACAACTAAATAAGCATTACATAAGCATTGCATAAGCATAAACATTTTATTCTATTTCTTACTGAGCGTTAGGCTCATGGTATTACCCGTGATGCAGATGATTCTCATGTGGAGGAGGAGACATTACCAGAGGAGACCTTGGGTTATCAACCGGATTCGACGTGAGAGGATATGGCTCAAAGAAATAAAATGGGTTGTTTAAATAAAAGTTTTCAGTAACGTTTTGTAATTAATCGTGAACTTCATAAATGATTTAAATAAATATATTTTTAAATGATTCAGCTAATTTACTCTGATAGGTTTTAATTGAATACGTTTTAAGAATAAGAAAATGAAAAATTTTATAACTAAGGATCTTAAAAAGGATTTTAAAAATTTTGAGGCGTTACATATCCTTTCTTACGTTTTGTTATCTTCCAAGATTAGTGTGTTCAATCTTGATGAATATTTTATGTCTCTAGTTTGTTAAAGCTAGAGAGAATTTTAGTGTACTCATTATTTTTGTTATAGTTGAAGTTTGATTAAGTGGCTTACAGGTCTCTTGGTTTTTTTCTCTGACACTTTTTAAGGGTTTTCCATGCTAAAAATTGGTGTTGCTGATCTCGTTATTTTTGTTGGTTTGCTTTGCCTATTTGATTGCACAAAAAGAGAAAAAAGTATTTTTATTTCGTTGTGTATTTGAGTTCCTTTTCTTAACATTAAGTTCTAAGATAATGGGTTAAGCAATCTAGTTTGTTTTTAGACCAAAACATTTCTCGTTTTGTCTTAGTTATCCTTTAAGGTATGACAAGTATTTGTATTTTAACTCCCACGACTTAATCTTCATTTAACCACTTTAATATATTATAGGTAACTTTAATATATAATATATAATACATATAGTAACAGTATATGAACAAACGAATAAACTGATGAGTTTTTTAATTTTTACATGTTTTGTTTATTTCCAGCGTACACAACACATGCCGCGCTTGTATACAATTGTGAACCACCTGACCTGATATGCACTTGTGTGTATTCTGGGTTCTATCGAGCAAAGATTAGGCAGCAATATGGGCTGGAAGAAAGCCCTTGCAACGATTACTGCGTTCATTGTTGTAGCCCCTGGTGTGCCTTACGCCAAGAATACTGCGAGCTGAACCACCGTGGTGGGTTCGACTTATCCGTTGGTAAGATATGTCATTTCCCTCTATTTTGCCACGCTTACTTATGATTCGATGTACCCATGGTTTGTTTTCCCGTCTCTCGACTTATTTTGCTGTCTTAAACTAGTGATCATGTGTTTCCATGGCTTAAAACTCATACATATATATATATTCTTTTCGATAGCATTTCCACAATACAGGATACATATCATCTAAAGATTGGTTTAAATGATTTAACTGTCACATAATTATACCTGGAAACATACTTGATAGTTTGTTTGGTTTTAGAAGTCAGTTAAAGTTTTATTGGATGAAGTAGAAGGAGGATGAATTGCACTTAGTTTTAAGATACAACATTAAAGGTTTGTTGTAGGATTGTAAACTTTGAACGCATATCATAATAATTGCCCAAATAGGCATGATTTAGCTACATTTTTTTTTTGTCTAAAATACCAAATTAAGCAATAAAGTTTTTAATGTATTGTAGGATGGAATGAAAACATTCAACGAAAAATCCCTCAAGCAGGAGTGGTTTCGTCAGCACCGACCATGCAAGATGGCATGTACCTTAAAAAGTTCTAGAAAATGTCGAATGCTTGAAGACATTATAGAACAATTTGTTCCATTGCTTGTGTTAATGGAAGAGCATTCAAGAGAGAGAGAATAGATGTCCAAAATGTTTTTCAAGAGTGTTTTTCTTGTATATTTCAGTAATCAAATAAACTATAACTTGAACAACAAATTTATTGAATAGCTATAGATGATCATATATATGACATTCATAAAAAAAAAAAAAAATTGAAATAGATTATCTGAACATAATTCAAAAGATATAATCCAAAATAATGCTATTTGAATACAAAATCCTTCCACTATTAATGTAAAATTCATTTTGAATGTCACATCTACATTACAAGCAGCACTATTGATGATCACCTAAATAGATCTAACATTTAACCATTTATTGCCCAAACTAAACAGTAAATTAAAATTGAAACAATGAAGTTTGTAACAGTTGTAGATTTTAATGTCAAAAAATTTAAAGAGGGGAGATTTGAGATTATTACTTATGGGAATTTAAACCTAAATGACTGAAAAACTAAATAAGAATCTAAGATTGATAAGAAATAAAGCAAATAAACTGAGTATTTACACGCAGTCAATCACCCTCTTTGCCACTATAAACACCTATTTTACATTCCAAATTCATGCACCAATCTTTTCTTTTCTTGGGCTGTAAATTGAGTTCTCCCTTTTAATCAAGGTTGAGAATTAATCATCAAAATGGAGAAATAATATCAAAATATTGAAAAAAGATAAAAAGGGAAGCAAAGTCTCAAACTCTAAGTCGAAAGCTTAGGTTTCAAACCAAAGCGGAGCCTGGGCCTCCATTTTTGAAGCCTACGCATTCAAATCTATGAAGAGGGCCTACGTTACCATCACAAGGAGCCTAGGCCTTCATTACAACATTAATGCCTAGGCCTCCATTTTAGCGAGTGATGCACTAGTCGACACTACATAGTGAAGGGTAGGCTTCCATTTTGGATGTCTAGACCCCAAGACAAATTCAATAGAAAACATTTAGCCTAGGCTATAACCTTTGACACCTCAAATAGAAGGTAAGTGTAATATCTAGAAAAATCTCTTTGTTCAATGTAAATAATTATATGTGTTGTATGTTTTGGGTTATAGAATGTGTTTAACTATAGTGATTTATGAATTAATTATGTTGGGAATTATATTGTCGAATGTATATTTGGAGAACTTTGTGTTTGACATAAAGAGGAGTGAAATTCAAAGGGCTAAGAGACCTTTGGAGATGGATGTGGTAGTTCAAATGAAGGAATGATCAACCGGTTGTACATAGGAATGGAAACTATAAGCTTTCAGATGAAATAACGGTCGATCATTATGTGTAGCGGTTGGTCGGCTTCATTACAAATTCAAAAACAAGGATTTTGAGCAGTTGATCGATGAACAACCAGTGCCTCTATAGGATTGTATAGTTGACAAATTGTGGTCGATCGGCTAAGGAAGGGTGGCCAATCAATATCTATACAGATTGTAAAGCTTAGGATTTGCGGTCTATCACCCGAAAAAATGTGTTCGATTGGTTTATCGAAGAAAACATGGAGTTTGGCTTCGAGATTGTTTTGCGGTCTATCAGCTGAAGGGAGGTGATCGACCAGAATGTCAAAGGTCACTTGAAATCTTTTAAAATGTAATGATCTGATTGGAGGCTTTGATGGTGGAAAACTCCAAGAATGGTCCATGCATCATCACCTCCAGGTTGGTGTTGGAGAAAGGAGGGAAACCTTGGGGATTTAAGAGAGAAGTATGCACACTTAAAATCCTAAGGAAGAAGGAACTTTTCTCTCAAGGTTCTCTCTGGTTTCTCCATCTTTTCTTCTATGAAAATTTAAGGTAAGTCAAGTTCTATCATGATTTTGTTAAGAGTTTGATAAGGATATGAAAGCATGATAGATAGATGAAAAAGGAAAATGGGTTAAAAGGGTGAAATCAGATAGGTTTTGTACATGAGGAGTGTTGACTACCTTCCCAAAATCTAAGATTTAAGTCATTCGAGTATGTTATTAATGACAACTTAAGAGAGGTATAGGTTTTGGAATTATCGATTTTGGTTAAATATTGTGGAAGTTATGATAAATCAAAGATATAGAAAAAAATTAGAGTAAACCCCTAGATTTCATACTTAAGATACCATGATCCTATATTATGAATGTTTATTGATTATGAAGGTATTGTTGTAAAAGAAGATACTTCAAGTGTGAAAGCCTATAAGAAACAAGATAAGAGATATGGATATGTTTGACCATTAGTATTTACATCACAAGATACTAAGTATTGAGGATTGATTGATATTGTTGTGAATAATGTTATTTGATATTGTTGCTAATACTGTTGTTTGATGTTATTTAAGGTGCTATTTTGGTAACATTACTAGTTGTAATTTGATGATAAACTGTTGCACGTATGATTAAATGTTGAATGGAATATATACATGTCATGCATAAGGTTTTGAGCATTATACGATATTGTTAGCATGCATATGCATTGTAAAGTAAATAAAATGGACTGAATAAACATAAAAAGGCATTGGAGGTTAAAAGGATTAACAACAGTCCTACTTGGGAGAGCCAATGATGATGTAACTCATCCCTCGTTGGGATTGACTTACAGTTCAACCCAACATGGACCATAGGGTGTATCTTTTCTCTTGGACTGATAATCTTCAACGTTTGGATTGACAAATGAAACATAAATTGAATGACAGAAAAGATAAGCTTTTTGAAACGGATTGCATGTGCATAAAGTTAGCATAAGTATGCATCGATATTTTCATTCTAACTTTTACTGAGCTTTAGACTCATAGTTTAAATATTGTGATGTAGGTGAGGAATTGTATCCAAATGATATATATATATATATATATATATAGAGTGATGAAAAGTAAAAGAACTACATTTGGATGAGCATGGCCATGATGAATGCTTTCGTTACCCAGCGCATTTTGATCTATGAGTTGTGACTCACCAAAATGTGTTTGTAATGTAAATTATAATAATTGTGTTAAAGATGCTTTAATGGTTTTAATGTGACAAATAGATCTTTTGCAATTGTAATTGCTTCCACTATTGCTTTTGTTTCTCTTCACACGTTTTAAATTTTTTTTTTCAAATAACGTTGCATAATGAATGAAAAGTTAAATTGAAAAGGGTCGTGGCATAAACTCACTTTTTGAGGAACCAATTGCAACTTTTCAATAGAGGTTTCTCTGTCAGAGAACCAGTCATGGGTATCCAATACCCTTACAATTTCATACTCAACTTTTAGAGTCTACGAAGGAAAGATTTTGGCAATAGAGGGAAATGGTTTCAATAGTGATTTTCTGGGAAATTCAGGATTAGCTCTATCTTTTTTCACTCTGCTATAGTTAGGTTGGTAGAGCTTTCTTCACTCTCTTCTTAATCTGATTTTTTGGAGTTTGATTTAATGCAAGAACATACTCTTTTTGTGTTTAATGATCTTTTAAGCTGACAGATCGACTCTATTTGACACTTGTTAAAAATCGAGTAACGCTCAACGTATGTTTCAATTGTAAACCAAAGTTCATGGTTTTAGTTTGAATTTAGAGTTTTTTATTTAAAAAGATTTGGAATTTTGGTTGTGGATTTTAAATTGATGGGCAATGAGGATTGATTATGCACGAAAATTAATTTGTTTATACTCTGGTATGCATTGTTGGTTTAAAGTTGGATTTTTGTATAAAAAATCAAAAATAAGAAATTTAATTTCGTTATATTACTTGTTAGATATGTTCACTTTGCGTAGAAAAATCTACACTTTTGGCACAATTGTCAGGAATTTGTTTACTGTTAATAAATTGTTGATAGTTTAATTCTTTAGTTTTAATCTAAACATTTGTTCTCTTTGTTTCTTTTTCTAGTATTCATGTGATTGTACGTGAAATGATAAGAGTTTGGAATTGCTTCCCTTTAATCCTGAGATGGAAAAGACTTGTCAAATAGATAAGAAGGAAAATCACCAAGCCTTTAATTCAACAGCGTCCATTGGCAGAGACACTACAAGAAGCACATTTTAAATTACTAAGATTATGATGTCCCTCAAGTTGATACTATTCAAAATATCAAAATCAAACCACCCATATCTCCAATTAACTTTGAGCTAAAACTAGTCATCATCCAAATGACTCAAAATTTTCGAGCAATTTATTGGTTTGTCTGATGATAATCCTAATGCACATCTTTTAAATTTCGTAGAAATTTCTAACACCTTTATATTTAATGAAGTTTCCTAAGATGCTATAAGACTTAAGTTTTTCCCTTTTTTACTTAGAGATGAGGCAAAAGGATGGTTGCACTCTTGACCTCCTATATCAATCACCACTTGGGATGACTTGGGAAGAAAATTCCTATCTAAGTACTTTTCCCCAACAAAAACTACTAGAATGAGTAATGATATTATATCTTTTGTGTAGTATGATTCAAAATCATTATGCGAAGATTGGGAAAGGCTTATGGAATTTCTTTGAAAATGCACACCCCATGGATTACCAAAGTGGTTACAAGTGCAAATATTTTGTAATAGTCTAGATGGTAATCCTAAATCTAATATTGATGTTGTTGCAAGAGGAACTCTTATGGCAAAGACTATTAACGCTACTTATGCACTGTAGGAAGATATGACATTAAATAACCATCAAAGGTCAATTGAGAGAAACACACATAAAAAGATGACACGAATTCATGAGATAGATGCAATTACAGCTTTGACTGCTTGAGTGACTTTATTGAGACAAAAAGCTTGATAATTTTAGGGGGAGTCCTAGTTATAGCAATGTCACAGGATGTGAGATATGGCAAGGAGGTCATTAAGCTAATATGTGTCTTATTAGCTCATAATCAATGTACTAAAAGGGAGATTACAATAAGCAAGATAACAATCCAAATTCAAACTTCTACAAGCCTAATTGGAAAAATCATTCTAACTTTCAAGAATAATAATAATCAAAGACGTTGAACTTCAGAGCCTTCAAAACCTTCTAGGTTTGTACCACAAGTTCCATCTTAAGAAAAGAGCCCAAATTTGGAAGAGTTAGTAGCTCAACTAGTATCTAACACAAATAAGTTTACGAATGAGACAAAGACACAATTGCAAAGTCAATCATCTTCAATTCAAAATTTGAAAATGCAAGTAGGGCAACTTGTCACGCCTCAAAGGGGACCCAAGACAAGAAGGGGAATAACCCAACCTGAGAATGGAAAAATCTCCGAACTCTTAACTTTAAATATCTAATGTGTAGTGGAAGTCTTAAATAAAAATAAAGTTATGGCCCAAAACAGTTGAGGTTAAACTATAAGTCCAAAAGTCTAATGAAATTAAATATTCAAATATATCTCAACTTTGGAAAAAAAAAAACTCTCAAAATAAAAGTTACAAGATCAGAAAATAACTCGTCGAGCTCACACCTAGGTCGGCCACTAATGTTCTTTCTAACTAAAACTTGAAAGGGGATGTCGTTTGGAGTGAGTTGACTAAACTCAATAAGGGTAGAGTTTTATGTTCAACGTTAAAATTTTACTAAAATGGGGGACCATGTAATATATTAAAACATCAATGTAAAAAACTAGTTTATAAAACAAACAATAGAACGAATATTCAAAACACTCCACTATATTATGGTACGTATAAAAAATAGGTATTGTTGTACAATGTGGAAAACTCAGTAAAAATGGAGTCACTCACAGACTCCAGATACACCATGCACTAGGCATATATAACAATGATGATTTCTAAAACCATAAAAATAGAATTCTAATCAAGTTTAGGGTTTTGCGTCAGGGACATGACACAGTCGGCTATCCCATTACTATAATAAACACAAACAAACACCTCCTTCTATGGTCGAATGTGCATAAAGAAAATATGATTCTTTCATAGGTCGATGAAACTTATTTCACCTAACCAAGATGATCAATGAACAAAACATGCATGCTTAATAAAACATGTCTGATGAAAATACATATTAGCATCAAAATTGATGGCTATAAAAATGGACACGTCATTTTGTATAAGACCACGTATTAAAATAAAGTTTTATAAAATCATTTGATAGTGGACATAAAAATAAAGTTCTATCTCAAGTGGGCCTACCAACAACCAACGCCAAATCCAGAATTGAGAAGTCCAAAATACGTCGAGTATAAACTCTAAGCCTAAAAATTTAATGATAATGATATCACAAAACTAGTATAAAAAATTCTCACTTTTAAATCAAAATTTTAGGCTAAATAAAATTACTCAAGAACTATTGACTATAAAGCCCAAAATGGTGTCAAAACGTGATCTAAAATGACCCAAAAATATTTGTGTTTAATGTTCAAATTAGGCCCAAAATATGGTCTGAGTTGCAGCCCAAATAGGCTAAGTCATGGCCCTAAATTAGGTCCGAGCAGCGACCCAAGATGGCTAGGTTGCGGCATTGCCTGGCTGAGAGGCTAGGGCCGCAGCCATGTCTAGCTACGCCGCAGCCTAGTGTCGCCCTCCCTGACCCAGATCGCAATGTTTCGCCAAATTTTCCATGTTTTCTGGCAAATTCGAGACTCGAAATAAACCTCAACATATAGGGTAAAAAATAACACATTTTACATCCAAAATCGCACAACGTTTAGCCAAAAATCCATACTTTAGACTTAAATCAACACTCAAAATTTTTCAACACAAATTCAAACTCTAACCATGGATGAACAAGAGAAAGGAATCGATTTTACCTCTTGATGATGATAGAAATTCTCAAGCTCCCGAATCATCGAACTCATAACAAAATCAATTGTTTGATAGAGCAAAACCTAAAACGAAGTCATTAATCAAAATTTTGAATTTTCTCAAACAATAAGCAACACAACGTAAAGGAGACTCTACTTATCAAAAAATCTTGACGTAGGACTTCAAATTCTTTGCGAAGATCTTCCCTCCCATGAAAGTTTCTCTATGTGAAGACCAAGGCTGCCAAATGGTAAGGAAATATAGAGATGATGTTTTAAAATGGCAGTTTAATGGCACAATAGGAAACTGCCATTAACTAACCCACCATTAACTGGGACTTTAATAGAATTAAAAATATTAATTACTTTAAAAAAAATTGCAGATGTTAGATTCTCCCCCACTTAGGAAATTTTGTCTCCAAAGTTTAGAATAACCTCAAACGTTCTATCAAATAAGTGAAGGCACTTTGTCACCATATCAGACTCGATCTCCTAAGTAGATTTTCTTTTGCTATGATTCTTCCACTAAACTTTAACTAAAAGAATTTCACTATAACACATAGCTTGGACTTCACGACCCAATATCCTCTCGGGCTCCTTCTCATAAGAAACATTATCCTTGATAGACACGTCTGTAATACTATGACTTTTTATATCAGAATTTAATAAGGATAGTTGGAAAGTATTTAGATTAATTGGATGATTATTGAGGTATTACCAATGACGTATTCATTAGATTATGATTTATGAGAATTTATTGGATGATAATTAGTATTAATTAAGGGGAGTATTATATTGGATAATTAAACGGAAATAGAATTTAAAGGGGAGAAATATGGATTGAACCGGTTTGGTTCGGCTTAGTCCGAAAATCTGGAGTGCTCGGTTCTTTGCTAAGAGAAGAATTTAAGTAAGTGGGAGTTAATTGAGATTACGATGTAAGAAAATAAGTAATTGAAGATTAAGTGAATATTAAGTGAAGAATAAATGAGGAATTAAAAATAATAGGAATTAAAGGGGAATGGAGTGTTGAACCGGTTTAGGCGAACTGGTTCATGCTCTGCTGGTTTGGCTGGAAAACAAAAGAAGAAAGGGGGGAGAACTCTATTTTGGCCCATGGCCATTCGTGACGAACAGAAGAGAAAAGGAGAGGGAGAGATCGAGAGGGAGACCTAGACTGTGAGCGAGGGAGACGATGATGGAGCTTGAGTCAGGCTTAAGCATGAGCTTGAGCGACGCTGTCCAGTGGCATGTACGACGTCCAGGGGAACGGCTGGGTGGCCTGCGGGTCGCAGTTAGGGCTCGGGATCAGAGCTTCCACTAGTGACGATTTTTGGGGCCAAAATCGAGGTAAGTAGTTGAATTTACACCCTGTGGAATTCGATTTTCCTGTGATTGTGCTAATTGCATAGGCAAAATCGATGAAGGATCGGCTGGGGCAGTGTGCTTCGGTTTGCAAGGGCAGTGGCTGGTCCAGCCTGTGGTTCGATCCGAATCGGTTTACTGGTTCTTACTCTAGAAGGCAGCAGCATGCGACTCTAGGTGTCTGCGTGGGAGACTTTTAGGCGACAATAGGGTGAGGCTTGAGGGAGCTCCTCAGGTATGACTTGTGGACACGTGATGGGAGTTGGTGGAAATATCAGTGGATGGGTATGGAGGGGGAGGTGCGGCACTAGGGTGATTGTTTGTAAAATGGCAGAAGGGTATGGAGACGAGTTGGTGAATTGGAAGAGTGTGTTGGATGGTAGCTGTATTAAAAAGAAGAGAGATGGAGGAAGGGGGTGTTCTCCTTCGGTGTTGAAAGATAGAATTGAGAAAAGAGACAAAGAGGAGAAGGAGCAAAAGGAAGGCAGAAGAGGGGTGTGTTCTATCGATTCCCCTGTGAACCGGATGTGGAAGAACTGGAGGTGTAGCTCATGGCTGTGTTGCGGAGCTCTTGGCTTCGGGTGCTTTCATTCCTGCTCTCAGTTCTGCCCTGGTTGCTGGTAAGGAGATGGCAGTTTTTAGTTAAGCTATAGGTTAACTTGATAAGTAGAAATTAATGTAGAAATATTGATCAACTATTGGGAATTGATTCTGTCTTTTGTGTTGAGTTCTGGAAATGTATTATGCTATTGGATAATAAGCTGCTTGTTTGGTTTGATTCGGTGACTTGAATATATGTCTTGTGATTGTTTGAATGTTAATAAATTAGAATTGGTTTTGATACTGAGGAATGAGTTTGTGGTTCTGTTGTTTGGTTAATGACTTGGGCGGATATTATGTGAATCATGTTATGAGAATTAATAGATAATGACCCTCTATGACATATGGAAATTATAGGATTTCAATCAAGAGACTAATGTGTGATGGAATATGCTATGTTTGTTGTTGGTATGCAAACGTATTAGATTGGTGTTCTGGATTGGATTATTGGAAGTCAAAATCTATGGATATGTCGAAGAGGTTAATTGTCTACTGCTTGATCCTTGTGCGAATAATAACGTTATGGATAATGTTTATTATGGTCGTATGTTCTATTGATTCAGATTCGAGTCATTAAGGATCAGATTAATATATTCTGGAAATTTGATTTAGTTACTATACGCTGTTTGGTTGATAAATGTAGTTTTATGCCTTGATTGGATATTAATATTGGGATTAATTAATTAAGCTATGATATATTAATGAAGCAGTTTCATTTTGGAAACTCTAGTAAGTGATGAATAAGAATTTAGGATAGGAAAAGACGTTGAGATTAATAAATTGATTAATTGATTGGATTCATGATAAATGATATTAAATTGTGAAGGAACTAAAAAAGAATGAAAGGATAACGAATAAGCGTTGATCGCTTTAAGCTATTGAGGTAAGTTATACGTGTGTGCTTTGGTCTTCGGGCCCTACATCGCAAGAATAGGATATGCATATTTCATTGTTTACAACTTTATTAGATTAATAGATTATTGAGCATGTCTACTATTTTTAAAGCATGTCTACATTTGTTTATAACACATTTCGTTGTTTACTGTTTTTATAACATGTCTACAATTGTTAATGGCACGTTTTGTTGTTTACTATTTTTATAGCATGTCTATAGTTTTTAATAGCGCGTTTTGTTGTTTACAGTTTTTACAGCATGTCTACAGTTTTTATAGCACAATCTGTGAATTGCACATTGAGTGTTTATTTACATTCCTTATTTATATGTTAGAAATTATATGCATTCATGAGTATCATGCATCACGATTTTCAAAAATTACAAAAATGGTTTTCATGCACAGTTTTGAAAAGAAAATGAAAACGAAACAAAGTATAAACGAACGATTAAGAAAGATAAAGAAAAATGTTATTGTGGTCTGGTAGCTTATCCCTGCACATGAGCAAAAGAAAAGAAAAGATAAAGGTTTGTGTGGTTTGGTAGCTTAGCTCAGCACATGAACAAAAGATAAAGAAAAGATAAAGGTTTGTGTGGTTCGGTAGCTTAGCCTGGCACATGAACAAAAGATAAAGGTTTCTGTGGTCCGTAGCTCAGTCCGACACAGGAACAAAAGAAAAGAAAAGAAAAGGGGCGTGTGGTTCAATAGCTCAGCCCGACACATAACCCAATGAAAGAAAAGGATAAAAGTTTCTGTGGTCCGGTAGCTCATCCCGGAATAGGAACAAAAGAAAAGAAAAGAATATGAAAAGAGAATAGATACGAAAAAAAAAAACGAAACCGACTACCAAAACGTTATGCGCACAGATACAGGAACAGAAACGGAAATAGAAACAAAAATGAGTCTCTGAAAACAGAAACAGATACATATATGGATACGGATATGGATACAAATACGGAAACAGACACAGAAATGGACAAGAAAACGGTTTGGGCACAAATACGGAAACAAAAACGGAAACGAGAACGGAAACAGAAACAGAAACAACTCTCCAGAAATGGAAATGGATACATATACGAATTCGGATACGGATACGTAAACAAACACGAAAACGGATACAGAAACGGTATGAGCACAGATACGAAAGTGGAAATGGGAACATAAACAAAAATAGAAACGAAAATGGAAACGAAAATGAAAACGAGTTTCCATAAATGAAAACGGATACCGATACAGATACAGATACAGATATAGAAATAGACATGAGAACAAATACGGAAATGCGTACGATCACGGATACTGAAATAGATATAAAAAGGTGAACGGAAATAGAAACAAAAATAGAAAGAAAGTACAAAAACATGAAAAGATAAAAGTTTTAAAAAAAACTGCATATGGTTTTAACTGGCACAGCATGTGCATCTAGCATATTAGGTATTATCACTTATTGAGTGTTAGGCTCATAGTTTATGTCTTGCGATGTAGGTACAAGCATGAGAGAGAACGACGAACAAATTAAGGAGCAGTCGATAAAGGATTTGCATGGATGAGTCTTTTAGCTGGTTAGGCTAATGGTATTTAAAGAGAGAAGAGTTTTGTAAAATTAATGTAAACAGTTTATTTATCAAAATGAATCGTTTATGCTTCCGCTACGTTTTAAGAAAAAAAGATTTTATAAATCAATCTTCCGCTGTTTATAATGATTTGAGTGATGAGTAAAAGTAAAAAGATTTTAACGGTTCGGTTGTAAGAAAAGAACTTTGATTTCAATTTAAAAGATTTTAATAAAGATTTCAGTCGTTTTATAGAAGTTTTAAATTTCACGCATTTGTAAAAGCAAATAAATAACCGGATCCTTACAACATCGGTTTAGAAGATAGCGTACGAATGATCAGACATATACTTCCTCAGCATCGACACATGAAGCGCATTTTGAACATAACTTAGTTGTGGTAATAAATCCAACCTATAAGCCACTGAACCAATCCGCTCAATAATTCGAAAATAGTTAATATTTTTTCTCAGCTAACTTCCTTTTTACACCAAAAGAACTTAGACCACGATGTAGCAAAAGTTTTCACAAACACAAAGTCATCGCCCTCAAACTCAACTTTACTCGTAAAAAGGTCCTCAGAAGGCGATACACTAATGCTAATCTAAAAGTCATTATTACATAAAAATTCCATACAGGTGAGTCTTCAAATTATCACCAAAATTCAGAGCATTTGATCTCATAATGTCCTCAAGAGTACAATTGACCGCTCAGACCATCCACTTATCTAAAAGGGATGTGTCACATAAAACTTAACTTAGTTTCCAAAACTTTCAGTAGAGCTTTCTAAAACTTCAAAATAAACTTTGGGTTCCTGTCAAAAACTTTTATAAAAGAAACACCATAAAGTTAAAGGATATAATTCACTCAATCTCACTCAACTTTAACAGGTGAAATAATTCATCTTTTATAGGAATAAAGTGTGTAGACTTATTTAATTGTTCAATATCTAGCAAAACAATAAATCTATACACATTTTTTAGTATTCTTGACGATAAGTTCATAGTAGTTCTAACCCATTTCTACCATGGAATAGACAAAAAATAGTAAAAACCTAACAGTCAACAATGCTCAGCTATATACAGCTGATGTGTCCGTAATTCAACAACATTTACATTACATTTTGCTTCATGCACCCTGTGATTTCGTCCACTTCCAGTAAGCTGTCAGTGAAGAAAGGGTAGATTTCTCCGACGTTCATCCTTTGCCATTCTCGTCCGAGGTGAGTTTCAACTTGGATTTCTGTCCATTTCTCTTTGGTGATCGGTGTGGCTGGATAAATCGTTTTCCTTTAGGTTAGAGAGTGGGGCATTGATGTTGGGAGTTGACGTCAGTAGGCCAACTTGACCGTGAGGCAATCTCTTCAGTTACTAGAGGAAAGATTTGATTTTTTGTGCAAAATTTTGTTCATTGGCTGTGATAATTGTTTATGGATTAAAATTGTAAATTTTGGCTATTCTGATGGGTTGTTTTATTTAGGAGAGAGGCTAGAGGTTGAGAGGAGAATTTCAACTGGAATTCTCAACCTTTGCCAATCAGCAATTCTGTAGAATCGCTGGGTGTGGCCGCGACTTGGATTACCCCTAGCCGCAGCCTAGAGTGTTCTGTTCGCGGCCAGAGCATTTTGTTCGCAGACCAAAATGAACCATGGGTCGTGGCCCTGGTTGTTTAAAAATTTTTGTCAGGCCCCAGGAAAACCTTTGCTGTAAGTGCCTAATAAGGAAAGAATTGACCCAAAATTGCAGAATGCATATCTCGGTCAATTTGCGTCCTCTTAATGTGAAATTTGAATCACAACTTACTCTATAAGTGAAAATGAGGCTTTCAAAAAAATGCATGCAAAATCATTCGGGAGAAGAAGTTATGGTTGAAAGGGTGCAAGCTAGTTCGAATAAGCACCTCGGTCATGCCTATTGACTTCAATGGTCTTCTTGGATGGAAACACTCCAACTTGGTTCTTTGTAAGTTTTCTACACCTTAATTGAGGATGTTTACCCCTGGAAAGATGTGGAGAAAGGTATAACAATAAGGGGAATCACCTAAAATGCACAAATAAGATGTAACCAATGTGTACACCAAAACTCAATTGGATGTACACCCAAAGGGTTGGCCAAATGGAGGGAAACTCCAAACTTTGAAAAGATTCTTCTTCAGTTGAAAATGTTCTATTCTAGGACAGATCTTAAAGGTCTAAATACCCCCACAAAATTAGGGCAAGCTTCTTAAAGTCAACTTACCCAAAATGCTCTCACAAAGACACATGCTCGGCTAGAATAAGCTCAAGCCGAGTGACTTGAATATTTGTCCTTAAACCAACAACTTGACATAATTTAATGAAAACATAAAACATAAATATTCCTTAAGTCTTGGAACTAGCAATTGAGCAAACATGATTCACTCCGAAGTCCGCTTTTCTAGTTGGTAGTCTTCAACTCTGATTGTGAGAAGTTGAGCTTCAAGCAAAAATAGCTCTCTGTTCAATGACCATTTGACATGAAAAATGATCTTCAATGTTGACGAAACACTCCATTCTAGAAAGTTTGTGATGTCAACTACATTTTTTATGAAAAGCAACTTTCGATATAAGATTGTATAGGCTGCCGAATATGCAAAATACTCATTGGGGATCAGATTGTTGGTAGTTTTGGAATATTTTATATATCTCCAAAATTAGTACTTGAACAAGACCATATGGCACATGGATGTTGCATGGAAGGTAAGGACAGTGAGAGTACATTCTTCCTTATGGAGACCAATGAAAAGAGCACTAAAATTAAAGTTAGCAATCTTCCATGAATGATAGTGTTTTGAAGGAATTCGTGGCACATCACATCCTAAAGAGATATACCAATATATAACAAAACTTGCATCTATTATATTAAAAACATGCAATTTGTACATATTTTATAAATCTAAAAGGTAAGAAATAAGTTACCGTAAATTTTGGTTTCTCGAATTTTTGTTGGTGTTAAAACACTCATTTCTTGATGTCGAAAAACTTTTCTTTTGGTGAAAAATACAAATTCCACCTTATTTCTATTCTTTTTCCCTATTTTCTCTCTTTCTCAGTGTTTTCCTTTCTTCCCTCAACCTGCTTCTACCCTTCTGAGCTAAACATCATGAAATGATCCTTCAAATGCATTTTATTTTAGGAGTTAATTACTATTTATCCTTTAATTTTACCTGTGAAAAGACCATTTGGCTATTGCAAGTCCATAAAATTATAAATTGCCATCCTGATTATGATTATGATTATGATTAAGATGTAAATGCATTATCTTCCAATACTTTTTATTTCACCATTTAATATCACCTTGGTAGCCAGTTTTTTGACCTATCTCTTAGCTCCTCAACTTTATCTTCATTTCTCAAGTTTTACACATTTGTATAAAAATTGGTATTTTTAACTAATCTCATGCAAGGAGTTAACTTTGTACTTGTATACATTCCTATTCTTCAATTCAATTGGCTTGATTTCAAAGCCAATTTATAGATTGGGAAGTCAACTTTCACGTGTGTATTTAGTTTGAAAATTTAGGCAGGTTACACTTATTTGTAAAGCATTCTAAAAAATAGAAATGACCAAATAAAAAATAACTTAAGTTTTCAATCTTAAAAAAGGAAGTTGAAAACCAAACTTGTAGAGATGTTTTTTTGGAGTAAAATGAAGACAACCAAATCCAACGGTTCTAATGCCACTCGCTTACAAGATCGCTCTTTCTTCTGTGTTAACTTCAAATCATTGTCTACTACAAGCTGTAATCTAGGCCTTCACAAGTTATTTTAGGAACAACGTTGTATTTTAATGAAGTTTTTTAGAAACTTTATTGAGCAATGACTTTAATTAAACAAATAAATTTTCCATTAAAAGACAGCAGAATTACAGAGTTTATTATTTCTGAGAACCAAAACGAACAAATCATCAACAACTAATACACATTTAAAGACCGAAACACATTCTGAAGACTAGTAGCGGCGCATGCCTGGTTCCATTGTCGGAGCCATCTCCACTCCACGGCTCTTCTGCCTCACATTTCCTTCCCATCCTAAAATCCATTTCAAAATAAGTAAATTAGTTCATTATGTTTCTTAGACAGAGCGAGAGAGAAGCATATAATATATATGGTTTACTTGGTTAATCACTTTTCAAACACCCTTTACACGTACGATGAAATTAGTTTAATTTTTTTAGATTTTTGTTAATTTATTAAAATGTATATGTAAGTTAAAAATTAGACATACCAATGGACATGTCGAAGCCGCGGTGTTGGAGCTCGCGATACTCCTGGCACAGTGCGCATGACTCGCAACAAAAGTGAACCAAGCAATCGCCACACGAGCTTTTTGGGAAGCCATACTGTTGCTTCATCTTCGAACGGTAGCAGCAAGAATACAGGCAACCGCAACCGGTCACTAAACTCAGTAATGTATACAAAGCTCCACTTGCTAAACAGGCTGCAAATATACAAAACAAATTAATCTCTCTTCAAAGGAAAAAAATCACTTTATAATTTATACTTACAAGTTGATCCTTTATCGACAATCTCAGCTATCCGCCCAAAAGTTATGCATGGGCACCAGCAGGTCAAACAACCTGCAGGAATAGAACACAACCATTTGAATTAATTTTCCTTCAAATATCTACGAATATTGATATAATCAAAATGAGAATTAGAGAATCTACAATTTGAACAGTCGGAGAAGCAGTCGCAAAGGCTAGTCGACCACTCATCTGAATGAGGTCCAAGGTGTGGAGGAGTCCCTTGCTTGGTGTCAGATGGATACATATTGACAAGGAGATAAAACTTATCTACAAATTGTTAGAGAGAGAGAGAGAGAGAGAGAGAGAGAGAGAGAGGAAAAACAAAATACTGAGAGCGAGGGAGAAAGAGAGAGCAATCAAGGGAATTCGTTCTAGTGATTCGAAGCCTGGAGTTGGATGAAGAAGATTGAGGTATTGGTGCATATTTATAGACCATATGAATCGCTTGCTTTCGTGGTCAACTTTTTACACCCATTTATTTAATATACTTCTGCCCGACTTGGTATTTAGTATTTATTTAGTTCGTATTGGGTGTTTTTGAAGACTAACTTTCTGGCAGTTAGGCCATTCTTCTTTCTCTTACGCGTAGGATTGAAAATTTCATTTTCGGATGGATGTGCACATGGTCAAACGTAGGCTCTCTTTTAATATTTCATAACTTGATAGTTTGCAAAAGAAACAATGGTGTAATTCAAAGCAGAACAATCTGTCTCATGAAAAGGTCAAACTGTCCAACCCTAGATAATAATGGTTAACATATATTCGCAACAAATGAATATAATTCTGGGATGGTGTAATTCAAAGTCTGATTTTTGTTGGAACAACTCTAGATTCAAGTTATTTGAGTGCCTATCTTCAAGGATTATTAGTGATTCATCAAAGGTAAGAGAAATTTTCAATCTTTTCTATTATTTTGAGGATTTTCATAATTTTTTTAAGGGGAAAATGGTTGGATAAATTCGAGAATTTATGCACAAATATGGATCATAATAAGTCTTCTTTGGGTTGAACTCTTATGCCTCAAAGAGACAGAACGGGGAACGACCCGACCCAAGATGGATCGAATTGTCTGACTCATTTCTTAATCCAAAATTTATAAGCACCAGAATTTAGTAAAAATTAAACTTACAAGCCAATCCAAAGATAGATGTCCAACTATAACTTATAAATTACGTAAAATTATTAAATCTAAATTAAGAAGTTATGAAAGAAAAATAAAACAAAAATAGAGACTAAATATGAACCTCATTAAAAATGTTTAAGTATCTTTAAACAAAATGAAAAATAATTTAGATAGGAAAAAATTCTAATTTATACTCTTGTGATGGGATTTGAGGATTAATTTGATTATTTCCTGAAAATGAAAATGAATAAGGGGTGAGTCAAACAAATCAATAGATATTTAATTTTATAATCAACATTTATATCATATAAATCATGAGTGTTTTTCAATTAATCATTTTAAACAAGTCAATATAGGAAAGAAGTGAAGACGAATAATAAATTAAATAACGAAATTTAAATAACAGCGATACTCAAACGATTGCAAACAGACCCTGATCAAGTTTAGGGATTTGAAACCCAAGGACACAACACATACAAATGTCCAATTACCCATTTCAACTTTAGAGATTTGAAACCCAAGGACACGGCACATATAGTTGTCGTATTATCCATTTTAACATTAAAAGTAAATAAATGCAATGATGAATGTAACTGAACTGAACTGAACGATAAATTAAACATATTTAACTTTAAAGAGTGTTAAGCATTTTATGAATTAATGTACATTACACAAAAAATAATATGTACCTCGAAATTGGGTCTACCAATACCAAAGCCTAATGAAGTCCAACGGCAGACGAATCTGCAAATTTTCTAAGTCTTGGACCTAATCACAATAATTTTACTAAAATTTAGGATTTGAATTTAAAATTTATTATTCAAATTTTTTATGCAAAAAATTTAACCCAAGTCAACTAATAAAATTTATAACGACCCCAAAACGACCTTAAAGCGATCAGATCGAAATTTGGTTTAAATTTGAAATTCAGCTCAAAATAAGATGGGCCGAAGCCCAAGAAAAATATGAACCAAAAGAATCTAGCCAAAAAGGAATGGGTTAGAGCTTAATACTTCTGGCCCAAACTAAATGAGACATAACCCAAATATTTCTGGCTCGTGGCCCAGAGTGATTATGATCCGTGGACCAGAATAAAGAGGGCTGCGGCATGGAACTCTCCATGCCCCAGCCACAATCGATTTTTCCTTGCGATAGAGTACTGTTGCAAATCGACCAATGGACGGAGAAGGTATCGGGAGTTGCCTTCCGACTCATTGTTCCCCACTCCACAACAACTTCCTACAACATAAACTAATCAACCTCGATAAGCTTTATTATTTACCAATACAGCCCATAACAGAAACTTCCACAAAAAAATTTCTAATTTCTCATACCATACCTAAGGGAAATGCAAGGCTATACCCCAAAATGTTCGCTTGAATCGTCTTCCCAAAGCCCATGTTAAAACTTCCAACCCTAAAGAACCAATTTCTCTCCATTAACACAGTTCAAAAACATCTATTCTTTACCCACAATCCAGAACCAATCTAGATAGTCAGTAATTTGCTAAACTCCGAAAAGAATATTGAAACTTAATCCTTACTAAGAATGTTTTTCACAATCGATAATCTTGCCAAGAACGGTTTCAACATCGACACCCAACAATCAAACTCGGATATGAACGATCATCCACTCATCAAGAAACTACCCTTCACCATTGCTCATCGGAGGAAGAAATTGCAGTTCTCAAGAGGGAGAGAAGCAGAAAGGGGGAGAGGAAATTGTGAGTAGGGAGACTTTCCCCACCTCCTCTGAAATAGGGGAGTTTCCCCTTAATTCAATAACAATACCCCAAAAGGGGGTTGTTTTTTCCCTTGAAAAAAAATTTCAAAACAATTTTTTTTAAAGGGGGCCTGTTGAATACGACATGAACACTGATAGGTGTTAAGAAATTGGAGGAAAAATCAGATTTGTACGAAAATGTAACGACCCAATTTTTCTTACTTTTAAAACATGTAATTTGAAATATATTTTTCCTTGGAAATCTAATAAAATTAAAACTTTTCTTTTCACAGTGGAAGACTTATCATTTTAATACAAAATATCATTCTTACAAAACCATTTACAAACTATTTTTTTTAAAATCCCTTTAGTCTAGCTAGCCACAAGATCTGCGTGTGCAAATCCTTCATCGATTACTCCTTAACCTGTTCTCGTGCGTACCTACATCACAAGACTTAAACTAATGAGTCTAAGGCTCAATAAGCGTTATAAAATAAAATATGCACATGCTATGCAGCTTTTGAAATCCATATGCAGTTTTTGTAATACCCTGATAAATTCCTCCATTTATGTAATATAATGAATTGTGTGGAATAAATATTTTTAATTGTGGGACGGTATTTTGTGGATGGAATAATACAGTGTAAATGTATGGAAAATATTGTGGAGTGATTAAGTAAAGATTTTTAAGGAAAATGTGCATTTCGGGTTTTCTGTCACCGGGAGGTCTTGGTCGCGGTTGAGGTTTTTGTCCAAAATGCATTACAAATTGCATTTTGGGTTTTCAATCGTAGTGCGGTCGAAGACACGATCGAGGTTCTAGTCCAAAATGCATTACATATTGCATTTTGGGTTTTCGGTAGCAATGCGGTCGAAGACGCGATCAAGGTTCTCATCCAAAATGCATTATAGATTGCATTTTGGGTTTTTGGTCACAGTGCGGTCGAAGACGCGATCGAGGTTCTCGTCTTAAATGCATTACAGATTGTATTTTTATGATTTGGTCGCTATGCGGTCGCGCGTTTTGATCAAGGTACGCGATCGAAATACATTCCAAATGATAATTTTCACTTTTTGGTCGTGATGCAGTCACACGTTTCAGTCGACTTACTCAACTAAAATTGCAAAGTTTCACGAGAAATCTATTTTAACCAGCTGGCATTTTGTCGTTTATTCATTTATCATCCACTCAAATGACAAGCCAACACCCTCTCCAAGTTTCGATGATTTCCTTAAGCTATTTGTTGAGTAAATCAAGGGCCATGATTGAGGTATGAGAAAAAGGAGTGATGGGTTTCTCATAATTTTGTGTTGTCTTGCTGGGCACGGGGTGATTTAAGGGGGAGAGTTTTGTTGGAATGGAGGATTTGGCAGTGGATGATTTTGTGACTGAGAGAGTGAGTTGAGAGAGTGTGTGTGAAGGAGTGATACCCATTGTGTGTTGTGAAGGTTCTTGTGAGTTGAAGCGGCCGTTGGTTTGGACAACTGGTTGCTGTGCTTTCTCTAGTGCAGAAGACCTTCATCGGTTGGTAATTGTGAGGTAAGAAATGGGTAGAGTCGTGGCCAGTGGAGGCCCTACACCACAAGTAGTCTCTCATTTGTGAATCGACTGAACATATTTCTGTGAAATACATGGTGTTGCTATGCTCACATAAGATCATGCTATCCAATCCCTCACTTTGTATACTTGTTTATATTGCTCTCTATGATGCTCATAATCAATGCATAATTATATTTCCTGTTATGTAACTCTGTTAGTGTAGTCACTACTCCGATGCCTACTGCCTTAATGGACTCATTTTTAGGATAATACCCTATTGGTTGTCTACTCTATCTCTATTTCATTACTGCTAGATAAATATTGTTGTTCTTCTTTAACTATCAAACATGTTTATTTACCTTCTATTGTGGATTGTCTGCTGGTTCTCTATGAACATTTTTATTGTTGTTTAGAAGTGATAATTTAGTTGCGAGTTCCTATTTTTGCTGTAAGTTTATAGACCTCGCTGTTTGAGTTTAATTCCTTAATGTGAAGTTGGTTTTCGGATATAGCATCTGTCAATAATAAAGCATGAATATACTCTGTACTAATGCTCCATTTCCTAGATATTACGCTGTCTTTGTTTGTTGTGCCTATGCCCATTTCATTTCGTCTATTTATTGACCTATTAAGCATGTTTCCGTTGATAGTAATTGCTGAATTTTAAAACGGTGCCCTCCCATCCACGTTATATCACCTCATTTTTAATAAAATGAATTGTTAGCTTGTATTTAGATGACTTTGAATTATTCCTTTGCTGGATATCTCTTCATGCTATAGCATGCCATTATTTAGTCCTGTATTTAATGCTTTGCTGGTGTTTTTCTATTCAAAATTGTGCCATGCTAAGTCAATCACTTTATATTGCCTTATGATAGTTCTTGGATATGTAGATCGTTAGTCTTCATTAATTGGATTATTACCCATGATCACCATATTGTATTTTATTGCTTGGTAATATGGTTGTGGATCTACTCTTGGTTGTTAGCTTGAATTTAATTTAATTGGGTTCGTTTCATTTCCCATTAAATGATATTTATAGATATTGTTGTGATTATTGTACAACATTGACATGCATCATGCTAATAGAAACAATTAGGAATGCCATGTTGGATTGGTATTCACATGCATTTCATGAGAGAGAAATGGATACAGTAAATGGATGTAAGGGAATTGGAGGTTGGGGAGGTAGTTCGGATCTAACTTGAAAGACTCGAGATTATGTCATTCCCTTGTCGGGTAGCGAGAGCCTGTCTACCTGAGGGTTAGATGCTGACTAGCGGCTATTCTCTTTGCGATGGATATCTCTAATGTCTCAGCTCAATGTACGAGTTAATGTATATGACTGTGAGTAAATAACAGATTGGGTGGATTCTATTATGACATAATCAGTTATAGGCATAAATCATATTGCATCTCATTTCTTGCTAGGTGTTAGGCTCACAGTTTGTTTGTAGTGTAGATGATTGTTAGGATGTTGTTATTTATGGAGTGGAGAATGAGGCATTACCCATTGAGCACTTGGGTTACCCAGCTAAATTGACCTGAGGGGTTATGGCTCGCAAAGAAGCAAAAATGATATTTTCAAATTCTTTGAGAAACGATAAATATTTTGTGAATTACAAACTCATGTTTAACTGTCAAGCCGTATTTTGGATTTATTTATGTTTTCGCTTTTACTCTAATTTATTCTATGCATTTTTATTTATCTCGCTTATTTTCATTATTTCCTCTCATATGTTTTAAATAAATGAAAAGAAAAATTTTTACACGGGAATTAAAAAGAAAAAAAGTTTCAAAATTAACACGGGGCATTACAATTGGTATCAGAGTATAACCGAGTCGAACGCGATTCTGTAGACCGCTGGTAATCCAAGACTCATCATGCAATACTCTTCCAAGTGTAATTTTACTTTTGTTCCTTGAACTATTTTCCTTAACTTATTATTTTATAATGTCAAAACATATATGATTATAAAATGGCTAGATGAGCGAGAGTAAACATTCCAGTTAATGACGAACTGTGCATGTAGAGTAAACATTGCCACGTATATCTTATCCTATTCGGGTGTTACACACTTATTTATGTCAATCGAGTTGTGTAAAAAAGTGAGTTGCTTCTCTAATCTCACGAATTGTGCATGTAGAGTGCTATTACCTTTTGGCAACTGCTTGTCTGCCAACAGAGTTCTAAGGGCATATGCAGTTAAGATAAATGGTCGTCTGATTCATGCCAATCTAATTGTCATGGACCTAGAGAGATATGATATCATTCTAGGCATGGACTGATTATAGTATCACTAGGCAATTATCAATTGCAGAAGGAGGGAGGTCCATTTCACCCCTCTAACGGCGAATCACATATTTTCCAAGGGACTAAGAAGAAGGGAAAGCTTGCTGTTATTTTTGCGCTCAAGGCGGAAAAATTACTAAAATGTGGATGTGATGGGTTCTTAATAAATGTAATGGATACCACGACAACCCCTGGTGTCGAATTGGAAGATGTTGATATAGTCCGGGACTTTCCAGGTGTCTTTCTCGATGATCTTCCTAGCCTATCACCTAACTGAGAGATTGAATTCGTGATCGATTTACACCTCGGTACTGAACCCATTTCAAAGAACCCGTACAGAATGGCGCCGACAGAACTACGTGAATTAAAGGTTCAGCTAGAAAAACTAATCAGCAAAGAGTTCATCCGCCCAAGCTTTTTACCTTAGGGAGCACCTGTATTATTCGTAAAGAAAAAGGATGGATTGTTAAGAATGTGTATAGATTATTAAGAATTAAACAAGGTAACCATCAAGAACAAGTACCCTTTGCAGCGAATTGATGATTTATTCGACTAGTTGTGTGGTGCCAGAGTATTCTAAAAAATTAACCTTCACTCGGGATATTATCTGTAATGCCCGGATAATTTTTCCTTAATTGTGATGTAAACGATTTTACGGGATAATAAAAGAAAATTTGTTTCGTAAACGTTAATTTAGATTTGGATGCCATGTAAATAAGGGAGGAAATATTTTTGGAATTTTTAAAGTGAAAATTTGTTACAGAATGTGTAATTTGCATTTTCGGTTGGGGTTACGATCGAATATCGCTACCAAAAATGCATTACAGACTACTCTTTGCATCTTCGGTCATACCACGATCTGAGTAGGGGTCGGATTGTTGTGAATATTTCATAAAGTTGGTTGTGAGGATTGTTGAATCTTGCCTTGGATGTTTATTGTCAATTTGTTGGAAAACTAGTTACTGTCATTCAATTGATTAAATGCAGCCATGGATATTTGTATGAAGGATTTTTCCTTACTGCCTCTTTGTGAAGTATTGTGTTATCACAAACCTTAATTTTTGTTAAGTATAAACTGATGGGAAGTGGAAAAGGGACCTAAGAGTGGTTGTTAACGATGAAGAAATGGACAATGGAAAATAGATTAAGTGTGATTCTCTGTTAAATAATTTCCTTGTTAATTAAGCATATAATTTGACCTAAGTTAATTAGCGTATAAATTGTCCATTTGTAATTAGCATATATATTACAGTATAAATTGCTCCATGTGAATCAGAATAAGAAATGTCCCATGTTAATCAATATGTATTATTTTTGTTACATTCCTTCTGTTAAATAGCCTATAAACTGTCATTGCTTAATTAGTGTATAATTGCCCTATTGAATTGTTAATTATTGTTCCTATTAACAAATGCTTGATTTAATTGATAATTCTCTTAATGGTGCGTTACATATATTATCGATAAAATGCTAGACAATAGAAATGAATTGTTTTAGCTTAAGCATGATTTTTATATACTGCTATGAAGTGTTAGACTGAATATGAACTGACATTTATACATCACGATAGGACTTATGAAAATGTGATATGTGCATGGCACGATAAACGAATTAAGCGAATGAATGTACATGGACGTGTGGGGGTTTGGGAGTTAGGGGGACGGTCGTAGGTGGGAACCCCCTAGATGGAAAACTTCACTCATGTAGATGTTGGAGTTGGTTAGTCCACACTGACCAACAGGATATCCCTGCTCTTAGTCCTTAACGTCAGAAAAGACAGAGATTGGTGACAGTCGTAGGTGGGAACACCCCAGATGAAAAACTCCACTCATGTAATGGTTGGAGTCGGTTAGTTCACACCGACCAGCAAATGTGCCCATTCTCTGGTAATGAAACGTAAAGAAAAGGAAAAGATAGGTTCTTTTTGTTGGGAGTAATATGCTTAACAAGCAAATGTAATAGAACAATTTGATAATATATGAATAAATTTATATTGATTGACATTATGTTAACATTTTATATTATATTTTATAAAATTCATAGAAAATTCCTTGATTATTTATGGTAATTTTATATTGACATATATATTGTATATATGTGGGATAAAATATAAAGAGTAATAACCAGAATATGTCCATGACTTATATTTGAAGTATGGAATCTTCAAATAGTTAGTAGTCATAAATATAGTTTATCCTATTAAGAATGTATAGTCATATCCCGACTAAATATATAGTGACATACGATAATTTTGTTTTATATAATATGATTATATATGACTAGACCAGATAAAATTATATTATTCTGATAATTTTCGTTAAATATAGAACAATTAATTTTATAATATAATGGTCATATATGCATGATCTTAATTCATTGTATTTAACAAACTTCTATTTTATTTTAATTTATTCTTTGATTTAGTCGATAAAGTTTTATATGAGTTACGATTCGTATACCTTGTATATTGGGAGTGAATTAAAATGAATAGCTGAGAATGTTAATATCGATACAATGAAATCCATTTCTATAGATTCCCTTGTTTGTTAGTTCAAGGATCGAATAATTAGCGCGCAATTCATAATCATTATGAATTAATTATTCAATCAAGAACTAATGGTAGTCGAGAATAAAGACGCAATATGAGAGGTTAACGGATTATAAACCTAGCTCTATTGCGAATCTAAATGGAGGGTTAATACATATGTAATGACTATATCAATGGACATTGCTTTGAGTAAATATACTCTATAGTTTTTTAGAGTACAACTCTAAGTATTTAGTAGAATTACTTTAGAGTTAATAATTATATTTATTAATATAAGAGTTTATATTAATTAACAAAATATTATTGGAGCTTAAAACTATAGGTCCATCGGTCCCTTTATCACCTTCTATCATTATTCAAATAATAGAAAAATGAACAAAAAAGGTTAAATAATTAATGATGAATTAATTATTTAATAAACTTAATAATAAATTTATTATTTTTCATTGGATGAAATAATTGAATTATTGATTATCCAATTAATTAAGACAAAATGACAAAATTTGTCATAGTTAATACATTTGTTATATTTCATGAAATGAAATAATTGAATTATTGATTATTCAATTAATTAACAAATATAAAGTAACTTTTGAAAATAGTTTTTAAAATGGATTTTGTCAAATTTGAGTTAATGTCATAGTGCCAAGTGTTGAGATATGGTGACAAGACCTTTTGTTTGCCATAACATTTTTGTTATAAATGTATTATAACTTAAATGAGAGATTAATAATTTAATGTCATAATGCCAAGTGTTGAGCTATGGTGACAAGATCTTTTGATTGCCATAACATTTTTATAAATGTATGAAATTAATTGTAACTTTAATGAGAAATTTGTAGTGTTTTTCTCTAAATGTCATAATAGCCATTATGGAGCAATACAACTATAAATAGAGGTCCAACCTCATTAGGTTAGAAGGTTGAAGTCTTTGAGATTAAAGAATCCATTTTGAGAGCAAAATTTGTGTCTTTCGTGTTAGCTTTATAGAAGTGTTTTCTATATCCAAATAGATTATTTCATGTGTTGAGAATATGATCTATCATAATTTGAGTGTGATCTTGTTTCATTCATCATGCCCACACATGCTTATTTAAGGTGAGGAGGATTGACGGAGAAGATCGAAGGTTGATTTTGTACTAGTGTGAAGTAAGCTACAAAGGTAATATTCTTCTTCTTTTAGCTTAGATCTAAATAAAGATTTCTAAATACATATTATTATTAATATATTATAACAACGATCCCTTTTATATTCATGTTAAAATTGTTTTTCATGATACATAAGTTACGCACGTTACCGTTGTTATGAACATCGGTAATTCCGCCATACGAGGGAACCTAAAAACCAACAATTAGTATAAGAGTTTCGTTGTAGTTATGTTATATTTAATAATGTGATTTTATGAAAATCATGATATGTGATGATAAGTAGGCTTATGCATTTTTTTAATGTACATATATTTTTGGAATGTTTAATGTATGGATATATGCATGATTGAAATAATGATCGTAATTTCATGTGACTGATTTGGGTTAGGAATATTTTTTAAAATTTCTTATTTTTAATTTTGATGTAAACCCAATTTGTCTTGGGTAAATACTCTTTATGTAATATTGATGGAGATCAAAGAAAGAATGAGGATAAGACAAATTTTGGAGCGAGACTATGGTGTGCAATTATTGTCACCGCGTCGTATGACGCAAAAAATTGTGGAGGCCACCAAGACTTTTGATAATTTTTTGTTGTTTATATGCAATTTTAGAAATATCTAAATCGATCCGGTCATTATTTTATTTACTTTTTTGCTTGATATAAGTTGTTTTATCATTGTCATGCATTCACATGTCATATAGTACTTGCATATAGAGCCTACTTATCATTTAATTTTCTCACATTGATATGCATTCTTAGCTTATATTTTATTTATTTAATTTTAATTAATTAGTTTGTTAAAAATTAAATGGTTTTAATTAGATTAAAACTATTAATTCATATTCATGAATTATGTGAGAAAATAAAATAATGCAAAAGTTTATTGTTAAAATTTGTACATTATTTTGTAAGTGTTAAATAAATTGTTTATTTAGTATCATTAATTTTATAATTTGATTATAAAATTAATAATCTATATATAAAATAAATTTATTTCAATTAAATATTTTTTTTATATAGATTTAATAGAATATGTGATATTCTATAAAATCACTATAATTCAAAATAATGAGTGGGAGCGGAGAGTTAGGCGTAACTTTCCATGGTCTCCATCGTTGATACAACAACGTGAGATTTAAGCAGGGCTTCGAGACGAATTTGTTATCGTCCTCCCTAAGGAGAGTGTTCACTTAGATCAATACCTTGGTTGATCTCTTAGAGATAGGTTTTATAAAATGTATTTTATAGTTGACCGTCCTTAAGGCGGCAATTATAAATTAAGTTTTATAAAACTGAAACGATGGTATACACTCATAAAAATATGATATAATGTGTTAATCACATTTTGATCAAAACTAATTGATAGTTAATAAATTTTGAATATATGAGATATTTTGAATAAATTTATTAATAGATAATATTTTACCATAAGGAAAAATATTATGTATCGAGACAATAATATCATTTGCATTTTATTTAGTGATTTAGCATACTCATGCATCATTTTACTTGTCATATTTCTTATGAATTTTATGTATAATATTAATCTTTGTTTATTTATTCATTAAAGCATAATGTATTCTTTTATAATTAACTTACTTGCGACTGAAAAGTTGACTAGCGATAATTTCGTCAACTGGAAAGAGAACATGAATATGATTATTATGCACGACAACTTGAAGTTTGTCCTGACTAAGGAATGTGCTTCGATCCCTACTGAAAATGCAACAAAAGAGAAGAAAAACAATAAAAAAAGTATCTCGAGGAGATAAAACAAAAGAAGACAGGTAAATCTAATTTACTTGTTATTGAATCTTGTTTAGTTGAAAATGATTTATCACCCTGGATAATTGATTCAGGTGTGACTAATCATGTTTGTTGATTCTTTACAGATGCTTGGTTTCTATCGGAAGCCAACAGATGGGGAGTTCACTATGAGAGTGGACAATGGGGCACTAGTTTCAATTTCAGCAGTGGGAGAAACAAAATTATATTTTCAGAATAAATTTCTTTTATTGAATAATGTTTATTTTATATTGGGGTTTACTAGAAATCTCATTTCTGTTTCTCACTTATTTGAACAATGTTATTCAATTTTTTTAATAATAATATTGTTATTGTTTCTAGAAATGGACTAGATATTTGTTTTGGTTTTATGAAAAGTGGACTTTATACGATAAGATCCACCAATAAATCACTGTTGAATACTGAAATAAGCATTACTGCTGCCTAATTACGAAATACGATATTGCTCAGTTTGTGGCGTTGGGTCAGGTGTGTCAACTAGTGAAAGCATAAATATTAGAGACCTGGTGGAATGCTTCTGTAAAATCTGAGATTTTAAATGATTTTTCAATGTCACGTATAAATTTTTTACGAATTTTTGGTCAAATGTAGAAAAAGGTTAACTAGTTTTGTCGCATAGCGGCGACGTGTGCATTTTTCAGTCAAACGGTGAAATTAAGTTTTTTTCTGAACGAGAATTTTTTTTTTCAGAAGTGTTCGGATAACTTTTTGGACTGAAGTAAAGTTTTCAATTAGCGTTTTGAAACGAGTCGGATTTAATTGAGTAATGTGAATTTTGATATATTGTTTTAAAATATTATATAATTATAATTTATTAAATATTATTTTTTTAAAATAAAGAAAAATGACAGGAGTAGCTGCTTCTTCCTTCTTCGACGGCTTCTCCCGATTTTCTTCTTCGGCCGAGGAAGGAGCTTCGCGGGAGAGAGGCGTTGGCCGAGTCTGACCGTCGACTCCGGACAACGAACAACGTCGACCGTTGAGTCCTTCCTGAGGCGTTGAGCGAAGGAGGTCGATCGACGATCGTAGCGAAGAAGCTCGGCCCTGTCTCGGCCGAGTTGGCTTCGGGACTTCGCGCGACAATGTGTTTCCGTCCGAGGGTCCTGCGGGGGTTTCTGGCCAGGTCGAGCTGAGGGGTGGCCTTCCCCATCTCCGATTGAGGTAAAAAGCGCAGTAATTTCCTTGTAGCTCTTGACCAAATCTGTGAATTTTAGGGTTTCGTCATTCATTTCTGTTTTGATGAAATTGACTAGTTTTGAGATTAAATTCTGTTGCTGTGATATTCTCTGCTTCAGTTATCACCTAGCGGGAAGAATTTGGTCCCTGTTCTTGTCTCGGTTCTGTTCTGGTTGTTGTCCAAATTTCTGTTTTGCTGAAGTTGCTGGATTCTGAGTTGAGTTTTGGGTCTGTTGATGGGAAAACTCCCGAGGAGAGTGACCAAATTTCGTCCCTGTTTTGATGTCCAGATTTGGTCCCTGCTTTGATGCAATGAAGCCGAGAGTTGTGTTCAATTTTTGTTTAGGTTGGTTAGGTTAACTCACAGCTAATGTTTTGTTAACTGCCCTGATTAATTTGGGTTTCTGATTTTGGTTTTGGCCTTTAGGACACTGTTGAGTATAGATTTCTAACCGTAACGAGGGAGATAGGTTGATTAAACTGCTTTGGGTGATAGAATCAAATTGGTTGTTTAGTTTTCTACTCGAGAGACGTTGTGAGAGATATTGTCCTGCTGCTTTGTGGGTTTGAATCCAGTCTTTGGGTTTAGTTCTGTTTTGATGGGCAACTTAGATTAACCAAAAACTTTGTTAGATTGGATTGTTGTATTCTGGTCAGGTTACCGTGTAATAAATGCTATTGAGAAATTGGTTACATAGAGTGGGCTTTCATTCTTCAGCGTGGTTATTGTTTGAAGGTCATTTAAGATGGAGTTATATCTTGTTGAATGGACTTCTGTTCTCTTTTCATTACTGCCTATCTTTAATTGCTAAAGAGATGACTATATGTTTAGGGTGGTATTGTTATGTCTAATGGAACTGATAGTTTTGTTAAATCCTTGGTCAGGTTGTTGAGAGAGAAGGTTAGGGATTTTGTTGAGATTTCTAGATTTGGTTTTCGGGAATGGGACTCTTGGTTGTCCCTAGAAACTGTCATGAATTCTAGTTTTGTTTAGGACCTGTTTGTTATCCCTTGTATAATTGATGAGATGTTGATACCGACCTTGTTGTATGTTCTGAAGGTGTCAGATAATTCAACTTTTCGCTTACGATAGCGCGTGGAGCTAGTTCTCGATAAGCGTGTCGTGGTCGCCATCAAGGTAGGGATATTTATAATTTTTGCACTACATTTGCATCATGGTTTTCAAAATATTATTTTGTAGACTATCATACCTGCACTGCATTTGCATCATGGTTTTCAGTTTTTATTATTTGTATGTTTTGTCGCGTTTACATTCCGTACATGGTTTACTGATGATAATTGCATAGATATTGATGATGTGATTTTTGTGCCTATGTTTGGGGGATGAATCATTTTGATGCTTTAGGCATTCTTGTACTAAAGCATCATGAGGCTATCCCGTCAACCTTCAACTGCGAGAATGTTGACATTGGTTATGTACATCGGGAGGACGAATCTTCTTGATCTTTAGGCACTCTAGCGCTAAAGCATCATGAGACTTCCGGTGCAATCTTCTGCTGCGTGAAAATTGGTTGTTATGTGTGAAATACGATTGGGCATTCATGACATGTCCTCAGGTTGCAAGTCCTAGAAGTGAAAAAAAAGAGGATGAGGCATTGATGATGTGTCCTCAGGTTGCAAGTCCTGAAAGTGGAAAATTCGGATTGGAGGGTGATGACACCTCGTTGGGTTGCAAGCCCCTAAACTTGGCCAGGATATTGTCACACGAGTTGGCAGTGTTGTCAGTCATGAAGATTAGCCTATCACAGTACCGTTCCATTTGGCGAGTTGGTTGGACGACTTAAGCTTGCTCGTCGGCAACTCTTGTCAATTTGGGACATCAAGGTTCTAGTGAGAAAGGGTCTATCGTGGGGAACCTCATTCGTTACATTGATTATAAGAGTTGTGTCGTCGTTGACTGGTTCGACGGCAACTTGGGTGACGTGCTGGATCTACGGATTGTCGTCATTGGTATTTTTCTTACCTCATGAGCTGTTGCCATTGACAGATAGCCACATTTTTGTGACTGTGCTGGGTGGTTGCGCGAGTTGTGTCGTCATTGACTGGTTCTCTAACAACTCAGGTATGCATTGGATATTGAGATCATATCGGTGGTAGCTACGACTTGTCGGCACATCCGAGAGATCATACCATCTTTCGATGATGAGTGGCAGATGGGTCCTTGAGTGACCATCCTTTTTCACAGATGACATTTTCATACAAAAAATGATGTTGACATATTTTGCGATTATAGTTGTCTATGTATACAACGAGTTTTAATCAAGCCACATCGAGGGCCATGAGTCAGATTTATAAAATGATAAAGAATTTTTGAATGTTTAAAATTCATGTACGGTCAATGAGAAGCATAGAAATGGTTTTCAAAAGAGGAAGAAAATGGTTTTAGCATGTATTGCATTTAGTATAGATTTTCCTACTGAGTCAGTCACTCATCCCTTAGACTATTTTTCCCCAAGTTAGTGTGTAGATTCTGTGCACTAGTTTTGCACGTGTGGTAGCTGGGCGAAGTTGGCGTTCCCTGATGGGTGTCTCAATCTCTCCGTGGATGGGTGGAGGTTCGTCTCTTCAATCCCTCCGTTCCTAGTATATTGGGATTTTAGTTTTGATGTTGTTTGATTTAATTTCTGCACAGTACTTTCCTTTATTATGCTATTATGTCTATAGTTGATTACTCTGTGGACTCCAACCCATATGATTTGGGTTTAGGCTTGGTATTATTCCTGTTAAGTCTTCCGCATAAAAATTCACTCATTGAGCTGGGTAATCAGGTTTTCTCTGAGAATCGGGTCTCCTGACCCGACAGTTCTGTTCGGGCCGCCTCCGAGTCGTGACATCTTCAGCCTGTGCCAATACCTGAATGGAAGTGAGAGCATATCAATATGGATTTCGTTACGAGCTTACCTAGAACTGCTAAGGGGCACGATGCGATCTGAGTGATTGTGGACTGATTAACCAAAGTTACCCACTTCTTGCATGTGATGATAATGTACAAGATAAATCAATTTGATGATTTGTTTGTCAAAGAAATTTCCAATTGCACGGTGTTCTGTGTCTCCATTGTATTTGATTGGGACTCACGATCCACTTCGACATTATGGAAAAGTTTGAACAAGGCTATGGGCACAGAATTGAAATTCAGTACTGCATTTCATCCTCAAACTGATGGCCAGAGTAAGAGAATGATTTAGACATTTGAGAATATGTTGCGTGCTTATGTGCTCAAGTTCCAAATTGGATGGGGAAAGACACTGTCGTTGGTCGAGGTCGCCTATAATAATAGTTTTCATGCCACGATTGGAATAGCACCCTATGAGGCGTTATATGGTAAGAAGTGCAGATCTCCTTTATATTAGAGTGAGACTGATGAAGCTGAACTATATGGCCTGATATGTTACAGAAAACTGTTGAATCTATCGCTATTATCAAACAAAGAATGCTAGTCGCTCAGAGTCGTCAGAAAAGTTATGTCGATAATTATCGACGAGACTTTGAATTCAATGAAAGAGACCTTGTATTTCTGCAAATATGTCCATTCAAGGGAATTATGCGTTTTGGAAAATGGGGGAAGTTAAGCCCAAGGTATATTGGCCCCTTTATAATCACGAAAAGGATTGAAAATGTGGCAACTAGTTGCAATTATCAACTTCTATGGAGGGTGTGCATAATGTATTCCATGTATCGATGTTGAAAAAATGCCTTGGAGACCCGACTCTCGCTATGCCTATTGTCTCCTTGCGATGTGGAAGTCCAGACGAACTTAAACTACAAGGAAAGACCCGTGCAGATCTTGGATTCTAGAATAAAAGAGTTTTGACACAAGCGGATTCCGCTAGTCAAGATTTTATGGTAGAATCATTCAGCTGAAGATGTCATGTGGGAGAGGAAGGAGGATATGGAAGCAAAGTATCCAGAGTTATTTACTTAACTAAATTTTGTTCACAAAATTTTGTTAAGGGTGGTAGAAGGTAATACCCTGATAAATTCCTCAATTTATGTAATATAATGAATTTTGTGAAATAAATAGTTTTAATTACGGGATGGTATTTTGTGGTTGGAATAATACCGTGTAAATGTATGGAAAATATTGTGGATTGATCAAAGTATGGATTTTTAAGGAAAATGTGCATTTTGGGTTTTCAATCGCCGGGCAGTATTCGTCGCGGTTGAGGTTCTCGTCCAAAATACATTACATATTGCATTTTGGGTTTTTGGTCGCAGTACGGTCGAGGTTCTCGTCCAAAATGCATTACAGATTGCATTTTAGGTTTTCGGTCGCAGTGCGGTCGAAGACATGGTCGAGGTTCTCATCCAAAATGCATTATAGATTGTATTTTTACGATTCGGTCGTTATGCGGTTGCGCATTTCGGTTGAGGTACGCGACCGAAATGCATTCCACATTGTAATTTTCATGTTTCGGTCATTACACGTTTGAGCGTTTCAGTCGACTTACTCGAGCGAAATTGCACAGTTTCACGAGAAATCTATTTAAACTATCTAGCATTTTGTCGTTTTTTCATTTATTATCCACTCAAATGACAAGCCAACACCCCCTCCACGTTTTGGCAACCTCCTTAAGCTATTTGATGAGTCAATCAAGAGCCATGATTGAGGTATGGGAAAAAGGAGTGATGGGTTTCTCTTGTTTTTCTGTTGTCTTGTTGGACAGAGGGTGATTTAAGGGGGAGAGTTTTGCTGGAATGAAGGATTTGGCAGTGGCTAATTTGTAACTGAGAGAGTGAGTCGAGAGAGAATGTGTGAAGCAAAAATGGTTATTTTGAAATGGTTTGAGAAACGATAAACATTTTGTGAATCAGGAACTCATGTTTAACTATCAAATCATATTTTGGATTTATTTATGTTTATACTTATACTCTGATTTATTCTATACATTTTTATTTATCTTGCTCATTTTCATTATTTCCTCTCATATGTTTTAAATAAATAAAAAGAAAAATTTTTACATGGGAATGAAAAAGGGAAAAGTTTCAAAATTAACGCTGAGCGTTATAGTTTCTGTTTTTCTTTCCGTTTTTGTTTTCTGTTTCTGTTTTCTTTTGTTTCTGTGTTGAGTTTTACCTACCGGTTCACAAAAATGTCTATTTACTTTTCTTTGGTTTCTGTGTTGGGCTTTACCTTTTGGTCCACAAAAACATCTATTTACGTTTATTCACATTTCGTTTCGTTTATGTTTCCTTTTCAAAAACCATGCTTAAAACAATTTTCGTGATATTTTGAAAACCATGATGCGTGCAATGTTCATGAATGCATATAGTTCTATATCCTCAAAGCATGATAAGTATCAATCCTATAATTCTCAAAACATGATCCGTATCAAATCCTTAACATAGTATAATAAACATATCATTAAAAGAACTTAATTCTAATAAATACACAACAAACATCAATACATCATCGAAACATGATCAACATCTTAATATTCTAATAAAGTAGTAAATAATCAGCAAACAATTCATAACTCTTGTGATGCAGACTCCAAATACCAAAACACATAGTATCAACTTAACTGTTTGTCTTCAATGTAATTTAGTACTACTTCTTGTCCTTTCGACTATTCTCGTGTGCCTTTAAGTAATAAAACCTATTCATCATTAATATCCCCCAATAACCGATCAAGAGTTCCATAAACCATAACAGTATTTCTTAACACCTTTCATCATAGACTTAGCCGATATGAATAACAAAACTTCAATCAACAGATAACTATCCTCAACAGTGAACTTTCCATGATAATATCCTTCCATTCATAGCATGTCATAGCCCAAACCCATTAATATTCAGCATATTTAGTAAAGCAGTAAACAACACGGGCTAAATCACAGTAAAATAACGCTTACCAGAAAACCCAAGAAGACAGAGGAGACCCTTCGACTCGGCTTCTTTTTCACCTTCAGGCCTATCCTATCTTCTATCATTTCTCATGGCTCTATTCCTCTTCTTCTTCTCTGCTTCTTCCTCCAGGAGCTCACCTTACATGTGTAACACCCCGACTTTTTAAGTTGGACAATTATCGGGGTATTACCAAGGACGTATTCGCTAGATTATTATTTTGAAATTTACTGGATGATAATTAAGGATTAATTTGTAAAAGAGTAATTAATTGAAAAATTAATTTGGGAAAAACGAAATTAAAGAAATTGTATTGGACCGATAATCATCGCCAAGTGATACTTGGAATAAAAAGATAATTTAAAGAATTAAAAGGAAATGTAATTAATGGAAGAGGGATAAATCGGTTCGGTTCGGCTGGAGATTTAGTGGCCCGGTTTGGTTTAGAAGCAATTAGTTAAAGAGGAATGAAAATTAGGTTAGTGGGATTAATTGGTGTTAAGTCTTCTAGAGAGAGAGAAAGAGAGAGAGACAGAAGGTGAGAAGAGAAAGAGAGAGATGGGAGCCGAGGGTGAGATTGGCAACGAGCGAGAGACGCGTTGAGGGGACGGCGAGGCTTGGGTTCGTTCCGGCAATGGCAAGCATGAACTGTTGCGACGACATGGGATGTGTCGATGGATCTCACAAGGTGGCGTTGGGCTTCGCGATTTTGGTCCAGTGCGAGGCTCGGGTCCCTGAATTGGAGTCAACTGTCGATGCTCTGTTGATCTCAGTCGTCGATGGCAAAGGATGGCAATGGCGTTGGCGACAGCAGAGGTGTGGCGATGGTGAGGCGGCGGTCTCCAGCCTCGGGTTGAGCTCCGACCCGGGTACTCCGACCCGGTTCGACTCAACACAGGTTGGCTGCAATTTTCCTCTTCGCGGTTATGCGAGGTAAACTCCTCAATTGTTTGCAATGTGTGATTCGATTTTGTGATGGGGAGACGGTGGATGAGCTTCAGGTTGGTGCTGGCAGGGACTCGCGAGGTTAGCAGCTCTCAGGTGTACGGTGAGCCCTCTGCTGCTGTGTGATCTTCTCCGTGAGGCTGAAGTTGTTGGTGAAGCCGAGCTGGGACGTTGGATGCAAGGGCGGTTGTTGCTGCCACCTTTCGGATGTTTTGGGTAAGGCCTTCCTTCATTTTCTCTATGGATTTTGAAGATAATATGTAAGAAATTGATGAGTGAATGATATGTTGTCTATTGGTTGTTTGATGAATATGGGCCATTATTCTATTTGTTATTATTGGGTTGATAAGTTGGTTAATAATTTATAAATTGTTGCTATCTATGGAGACATTGTGCGCTGCTGATCGATCTTGTGATGTGCATTCTGGGTTATCTATTTGGATAAAGAAATAATAAGATGACCTCTGTTAATTATTGCCTAAAGTACGAATATGTTGGATTTTGTCTCGCTGTGACGATATATTGGTTACTCAGATTCCTGTTAGATGAGTGAAATCATATTGGGATAAAATATGTTATTATACAATTTAGGATAGGAAAAGATAATAAAATTAATAAATCATAATTATTAATGATAGATATTTTTAATTATGAAGGTATTGGAAAAAGAGAAAGGAAGATAACGGTTAAGCACCGATACACGTTAAATATTCGAGGTAAGGATTAGGTAGAGTCTTGGCCATCAAAGCCCTACCCACGAGTATTGTATGAATTGTATTACATTTCCTTGATGTGTATTCTTGATTATTTTGTGTAGTGTATTCTCTCGGTTGTGATTTTACTGAGTTGTTTAATTTCTTGTATATTTCCTACTATAAATGTTTAATTGAAATGCTTAAGAATAGAACGAATGATGAATGGAAAGTGATAGGATGATAAGATGTGCATAAATGAGTTATGAACTGTATAAGTTGAGTTTCTATCTTTATGAATTGTTTTACTTGCTGTAAATTCTTTGGTTCTAGTTAGGAGCTATAAATGCTCTAGATTTAATTAGGATCAATTCGTTTAGCATGATTCTTGTTATATCAAATTGTAGAGCATGTTTCTAGTAGCATCAAGATATCATGTACGTTTCCGTTAATTGTCTTATTCCATATAATTTTTAGTTAGACGAGTATGTATGATTCGTTAGTTCATCAAGCACGTTTCTAATATTGTTTGAGAAGCATGGTTATATTCGATTTGGTTTGTGTTTTAGTTTGTGTTTGTTTTGTTTCGAAGAGCATGCAAAGTTAGTCTTAATTTATTGTTGTGTGATGATAAATCAAGGATGTTCTATTGTTTAGTTAATAAGCACGTTTCTATTTGTTAATTATTAAGCATGTTTAGGTTCGGTTAGTGTAGATGAGCATGCGTAATTAATTTGGCTTAACACTTCGTAATTATAATTCTAGCATGTTTACATTTGTCGTTTGTTGAGCATGTTTCCTTTAATTGTTAAGTTGCATCTAAGCTTTCGTAACACTGTGAAGCATGTTTAATTCGTTTAGATATCTCGTATGTTATTAGTTTATTATTCTGGTCATATCCTTATTGTATGTTTGGTAGAATTAAGCATGTCATAAGTCGTTTTCACTACACTTCTATGTTGCTTTCAATTATAATATTCTTGTCTTCGTTGATTTCCATTATTACTATTATTACTATTCGTTGTTTGCTACTTGTATTGCTTGATTATCAATTCTTTTATATTATGTCAACATGCATCATGTTAATAGATACAAGTAGGGAGTGCCCTCGGTGTGGTACTTACATGCATGAGTGAGGAAAATGAAATGAATGAATGATGATGATGATGATGATGATGGGAAGTGGAGGGGCAGATGAGTAATTCGGATCTAGCCCACATAGGGTTAGAAGCCGATCAGACTATTCCGTCATATATGTTTTCCTTCAACTTCCAACTCGATGTACAAGTAATGAACGAATGAATAAAATGTAATGAAAAGATTAGTTTAGGATGGACCCATTCCAAGTAAACTAAAGAGAGGCATGATCATATTGCATATTCCCTTTTCTTACTAAGCCTTTTGGGCTTACAGTTTACTTGTGGTGTAGGTTTAAGTATGACGAGAAGAACAATAAACAAAACACAAAGCAATCAATGAAATATTTACACGGGCTGAACTTGTGGCTGGTCAGGCTAAAGATGAGTAAAGTAAATTGTAAAACATAATGATTTACTTAGCATGTTTTAATTTGAATGTTTTCGCTTTCGCTATGTTTTAAATTAATTAATATTGCTTTCGCTATGTTTTGATAAACGATTTTCATAACGAATGTAATGAATGGACTTTGATGCTCGGTTTTAGCACTCTGATTATGAAGGATTTTAACTGTCTTACAAAAGTTGTAAATTTCAAGCATTTTAAAAGCTTACGAAAAACTGGATCGTCACAACAAGACTCTCTCAACCATTCATTTTTTCGCTCACTATCTCGAGAACCTCCTTCCTCTTCTCTCTCTCTCTCTTTCTCTTTTCTTTTCTTCACTTTCTCTTTTCTCTCTTTTCCTCTCAGCCTTCACCTTCTCTAGAGAGCTTTTCTCTCTTCTCTCCTTTTTCTTCTCTGCATTTCTATTTCTTCTAGAGGCTCTTTGTCCCTTTATTTCCCTTCTTCTGCAATCTTCATCCATCCCCATAAACCTAACAGTTTGTAGGAGTTGCCATCTGTAAAGGAGGAAACGTGGGAGAATCATAGAAAATGCCACTTGTGATTCATGCCTCAAACCCACAAATTCGGAAACACATAAAAACCCAACCTACCATAGTTTTCAGTGGGACCGTTCGATCAAGTGATCGACTTATCCGTTGTAAAATCTTCACTACCATTTTATCGATCGATCAACGATCGACTGGTCCCACATCTTCCTGCCATTTCACCATTTAGCAGTTGATCAATCGATCAACCACTCCCACTGCCTTCTCTTTACGGTTTTCTTTGCAGTTCACTGACACCACTGCTCTTCTCTTTCCTATTATTTGCATCTTAATTAAATTAACAATCTTTTTTACTTGACTTTATAACCATATTTATCCATATCTATTGCATTAACGTACCATACACTATTACGGAACGTATTTCATTTTTATCGAAACATATATGCCACAGAAATTCCTTACATTATACAATAGATGAATTTATCCGGGTATTAACATTGCATAATAAAATCACCCCTTAATCTCAATAATTCACAATTATCATAAGGTAAAATTTCTTAATTATCCTTAATTTCATTACAGAAAATCGGCGTATTACAAAAAATCTCATGATCAATCAACTGGTGGTTCATCTTATCATCGTTGGAGGTATTTAAGTTGGCTGCACAACCTTGTTTGGTTAACCGCTGCTCAAATTAATTTTGGCCAACAATATGTCAATTGTTTGATCAACCACACTTATTGGTTCTGCCAACCAAAGTATTAAGATAGGTCGACTGCATGTTCAATCAAGGTCGACTGCATAGCCATTTGTTCTCTACCATGTTAGTGGTCAACCTTAGTTTCTCAATGGTCGACCCCCCAAGGGATAGGTAAACTTCATTTTTTTTTATCCTTTAGAGCCATAGCGATCTGATTGTACAAAAAATACTCATCCAACAAACATCAATATGAATGCTAAGCTAATCTGTCGAGCATCAAATCAATAAATTGTAATGGAAAGTGGTATTTTCATGTGGATTTGTTCAATTTTCAATAATTCATACACACTCGCCATGAAGTTTCTTGTTGGAATTAGCTCATTGTATGCATTAGTCACCATTGTCATACCCATTTCTTTGGCACACATTGCAAAGATATCACCAGGGCTGATGAGCGGAATGGAGCCTTATAAGATATACTCAGCTACACTACGTCCAAGGAGGAGGTGAAAGATGTTCCTTTGGTTATGTCTTGGTCAAGGTTGCAAGGTTACAACGGAAACACGTCGAAAACGGCATAGGAGGCCAGTTGAATCTATTTTTGGTAACACACATGGAATTAATTCATTATCTACGATTGTGGGTACCCAATGAGGCCAATGAGAATAGTATATATTGGTTATGCAAGTGGTTGGAATACAAGATGTGACATTTTTTGGTAGATGAAGTGAAAGTACTTGGAGTAGAAGAGGCAGAAATGCACAAGTTGCGAAGTGGGGTATACTAGAAAGTTCTTTAAATGCGTTCAACCCCAACGAGGATTATGAGTTGGAGGTTAAGGGAAATTCTTGAAAATAAAGTATGTTGTATGAGATCAATTTTTTATGGAACTAAATGTTGGAGCACTATAGGCTATTTGGTGTCTAATGTATAAGGAAAACTATTTGGAGGTTGCAGAACTGGAATGTAACAAGGATTTGTTGGAGCAGACTTCACATAGTTGAAGATTAATCAACATTACCCTTACTCTGGGAACACAGGGGAGTTGTGCCAAGAATTTTTGTCATGACTCAAAGACGGGCCTAATAGAAACGCTGGATCAGTTGACCTAATCCTCGAAGAGGATTTAATCGCCCAACCCAAGCTATGTTAGTAGCGGAAGTCTTAATATAAAATTAAGCCCTAAGTCCAAAAAAAAAGGTCAGAGTTTATAGAGTGATCAATATGTGTTAAAGATAGCATAAAAATTACAAAGAGAAAACACTGTGTAAGAAAAGAAACCATTCAACACCATGAGAAAATTAACAAAACTAAAGTAAGAAAGAAAAAAAATCTTCAACGAGGACAACAATGAGACACTGACTCTCGTGATCTAAACTTGTGAAAAACAATATAGGTCAAGGGATGAATGACCAACTGAGTAAGAGAAATTTATACTAAATACAATGCATGAGAAAATTGGTTTTACCTTTCTTTTAGAAAATCATGGTTTAATGCATCTTGTTATCGTACATGGACTTTTAAACCAAATTTAAAAACTTCTTTATCATTTTATCTGAAAGCAGGGCCCACAGGCCATCAATTAAATTTTTTTGTAAAATATGTTATATACATAAACAACTATATTATAAAACTAGGTATGCATAGTTTTTTATCCAAAAATGTCATCAGTGAAAAAGATGGTCACACAAGGACCCATCTGACCCAAAACACAGAAAGTGATCATCCGTCAATAGCAACACCTCATAAGTAAAAAAGAAATGCTGCCCGCAATCTGGAGACAAGGTGATGACACCATACGTATAATATATTCAAAGAACTAATAAGATTTTCAGCAACGAATTACTCCACTACTAGCTACTTGCTAGATCCAATTTGATAAGGGTTGTTAGCGAGTATAGCTCTGAGCAAACACGCAAGCCATCAAATGGAAAGGTACTAAGCGAGCAAAACTTAGCAACTAACAATTTTCCAATCTGTGTGACTAAATACTTTAGCCAAGTTTAGGTGTTTAAAACCCAAGGAGCGCATCATCATCACCCTATTACCCATTTCAACTTTAGGGATTTAAAACCCAAGGACATATCACAAATGTCCTATTACCTATTTCGCACATGCATATAAGCAATCTTCATGTAGTAGAAGATACGCGGGATAGCCTCGTGATACTTTGATACCAAGAATGTCTAAAGTATCAAGAGGATTTATCCTCTCAGATATATAGATAGCACAACAAAATTGAATACCATGTATGATAAAATAAACATGAGAAAACACACACACACACACACACACACATATACGTAAAAATAAACGGGCTATCGAACAGTCTTTGTCATATTTATATAAGTGGCAACCCACAAAAAAAATAGTTTGAATACTATGATACAATGCAGTGCATAAAGTATAAAGATCCCTTCCTTGATGATGACAGAAGAGCTCACCTGACCAACCACACACGCCGTCGGGAGCAATCACCAAAACGGGGGGGCACTATCGGAACCAAAAACCAAACCGACATCAAAACTCTGATCCAAATCTAGGAATACCATAAGAGACCTAGATCATAATACAAAACTAAACCTGGAATCAGAGATGGCTGATCAAGTCGAGTGAAGTTCACTAAACCTAAACTTCAAGAAACAAAAAAGTGTAGTCGACCAATATGTAACCGTGGTTGACCAAGCACATCAACAAACAACCAGAAAGACCAATCAGTTAACAAGACATGTTGTCGGTTGACAAAATACAACACTACCAACCTATTGACTTAGCAATCATGGAGACTCAGCTGGAGTCAACCAAACACTACCAAGGTTAACGAGACAACCTAGTATCCACAAGACACAGCGATGGTCAACTAGGACCACCAAACAATCAATAAAACCTAGCAATGGTGGACAAGATCCTGCAGTGGTCAATTGAGAACAAGCAATAGTCGACAACAGCTACCAACAATTGCCTAAGACTCAACAGCAAAATACCTTAAAAGACCTAACAGTTGAAGAGATATAACACTCTTGACTCAAATGACTCAGCAATTGAGAAGACTTAGCTAGAGTCAATTGAGTATGACTTCATTGAGAATCGACTCAAAATCCATAAACCCAACTGAGTCTAAAACAATGCCAAAGTTCTAGAATTTCCATTAACAATGGCAAGGAAAAAGTGGAAGGGTTCTATACCAAGTCTAGGAACACAACCGATCCATAAACAACTCAAAAACATGAAAAATAACATTGTGTGGTCGACCTGGGACTTCCTCCGATCAACTAGGAACCACCAGTCGACCTACGACCTCCATAGTCAACCAGAGTCCTTCAATGTACAAATTGTCCATTTCTCGGTCGGCTAGCTCACTGTTGCGATCGATTTGAAACAGTCAATGGCCAAACTACCCGATTCAAATGCTTTAGAATCAAACACTATGCTTATCAATGTCTGAACATGAAAGTGATGGTATTAATAGAATACACTAATGAGGTTGAAAGTGAGGATGAAAGTGAAGCACAAGAAGCACATGAAGAGGAAGCACAAGTAGAGACCTTATATGCTCAAGAGGGTCCCCTCCTGATGGACTATAAGGTCCAATCACAAGAGCAAGAGCCCAGAGACTCATAAACACCTACATTGCTGACTATTTGGAAGGTGGATCAATTATGGCCAAATGGAGGAGCTTCCAACCCATGAAGACTAGGGGAAGCTCATGCAATTATTATAATGGAAAGAGGCCCATGAAGACTCACTTGAAGGATAAGAAAGACCAAAGGAAAAAGAGATAAGAAACCTACGAAAATCAACCAAGCAAGTGGACAAAACTCAACTAATTTGGCAACCATCCAAGTGGAAAATTTTGAAGGAAAGTAGCAACCAACCAAGCATCCATTTCATGGTCCTCAAGCCAGCAAGAAGTTGTCAAAATATTAGATTTAGAAAGTTACTCAAACCTATGTTTACTAATCGGCCAATTATGACCGAATATTTAGGGTGTTTCCTATTTTATTGTTTTCTATTTTATGCTTTGTAATTGGCTATATAAAGCCACCTAATGCTTAGGTTTTAGACAATTAGAATTGAAGTTTGAATAGAAAAAGTTCTTTTCTTATTTCAAAATTAGAGAGATTCTTTTTTCAAACACTTTGGTGAGTTACATCCAAAATAGCATTGTCTGAGTACTATCACAAAATTAGGCTCACTTGGAGTTGGGTGACTTCTCTTATTGGCATCTGCAACCTAGTCATTGAGTAAATGTTGTGAGAAGTGGTGTCCAACCATCAAGAGACGTCATCATCAGCAAATCATCCATTCGGAGGATACAAGTTTCCATATTTGCTAAATCCAACCACCTGGAGTATTTGAAGCATATTTTTTAATTCTTAAAAGATATTTCTAAAGTTATTGAAGTGTTCTTTTCCTTATTAATTCAAGAAGGATTGGTCCACATTTTAGCTCTAAAGCTTCTAAAATGAGGAAGTTACAAGCTTCTAAAGTTGGAGTTTTCATATTTGAAATTGCGGCAAAGTTAAGGAAAGGAGATTGGTCGCCTGCCTCAACCGCTTACTCAACCACCGTATCAACCGCAGTATAAAAGTCACTACTAGCTCATTTTTTAGATGACTAGCTCATCCACTCAGCTAACTGACACAACGACCAATTTCCAAAGATCTCCACTACCTTGTTTTTCGGACGAGTAACTCGACCGCACCATCAACCGTACAGTCGATCGCAAAAGCAGAATATTGAATAATATATTTCAACACTTCAACCACATATTTTCACGTTATATTTTAATCTCCTTCCACTGGTGCATTACCTCCTTATGGTCATTTGAAGAGCACTCACTACAAAGGCAAGCATCGACGATTGTCAAAGAGAAAACATTTAATTATTGATAGAGGAAGTTGTGCCAATGTGGTTTGTATGGATCTAGTGAGTAAATTAGGGATAGAAACAACCTTGCATCCAACTCTTTACAAGCTAATTTGGTTAAAAAACAAAGAAGGCATCTAGGTTAGTAAGCAAGCTCCCATCAAATTCTCTATCGGAAGTTTATCGAACAAAGTATTGTGTGATGTGGTTCCTATCAGAGCAAGTCATCTACTCTTGGGGAGACCATTGCAATATGATCGAAAGACTATGTATAATGGCTTCACAAATTGCTATACATTCAAGCTCAACAACATGACGATCAATTTAGATCCACTCCCATCAGAGCAAGTGGCCAAAGACTACGAGTCAATAAAGGAAAGTAGGTTGAAAACTACTTTATTAATGTCAAATAAAGAGATGCGGAAAGTTATAAAGAGAAAGGACTCGGTAATATTAATGATGTTCCGTGACAAACTTGTGGAGATAGGAAAGATACCCGAATCGGTCATCACTCTTCTAGAAGAATATCAAAATGTATTCCCCGAAGATCTCCCTCAGGGCTTCCATCAATTAGAGGGATTGAGCATCAAATTGACTTGGTGCCCAATGTTAGTCTCCCAAATCGGCTTTCTTATAGACTAAATTCGGAAGAAGCCAAAGAATTACACAAGTAAGTGATCGAGTTATTAGATAAAGGCTTTATAAGAGAATCTCTAAGTCCATGTGTCGTGCCAACCCTAGTCATACCAAAGAAGGACAGAAGCATGAGGATGTGCGTGGATAATTAAGCCATTAATCAAATCATGATCAAATATCACTTTTTGACACCCTGGCTTGAAGATATATTGGATGAACTAAGTAGGACCTCATTATTCTCAAGAATTGACTTATAGAGTTGGTACCATCAAATTAGAATGAGGGAAAGAGATGAATGAAAAACAGCTGCAAGCCCAAGTATGGGCTTTATGAATGAATGGTCATGCCTTTCAAACTATGTAATGCGCCAAGTACCTTCATGCATGTCATGCTCCACACGCTCAAAGACTTCCTAGGAAAATTTATGGTGGTTTATTTTGACGACATCTTGGTCTGTAGTAAGATTTCATCTTCACATATTGAGCATCTTAGAAGTATTTTTGAAGTCCTCCGATCCACCAAGTTCTATGGCAACTTAAAGAAGTGTTCATTCATGCAAGGAAAGGTCTATTTTCTGGGCTTCATCATCTCTAAACATGGAATGGAAATAGACAACTCAAAGATCAAGGCTATCCAAGAATGGCCTACACCTACAAGCATCACCAAGGTGCGAAGCTTCCATGGCCTAGCTTCCTTTATTGAAGGTTTATTGAAGACTTCAGCACCATCGTGGCCCCTATAATGGATTGTACAAAAAAGGGGAAAGAGTTTTCTTGGAATCATGCATGTCAAAGAAGCTTTGAAGAAATCAAGGAAAAATTATGCAACACCTTGATCCTCATATTACCAAATTTTAGTAAAGTATTTGAAATTGAATGTAATGCATCTAGGGTAGGAATTGGAGCGGTACTTATGCAATAAGGAATGCCTCTAGCCTATTTTAGCGAGAAACTAAAAGGAGCCACCTTAAATTACTCTACGTACGACAAAGAGTTCTACTCAGTCATAAGAGCACTATACATATGGCAACACTACTTCTTTAGAAGGAGTTCATCATTCACACCGACCATAAAGCTCTTAAGCACATTCAAAGTCAAGGCAAGCTGAATTAAAGACATGCTAAGTGGGTTGAATTTCTAGAAAGATACCCCTACCTCATCAAATATAAAAAGGGAGACACTAATGCGGTTGCTGATGCTCTATCTCAATGACATTCCACCACTTGCAATCAACAAGACTTATCATGCCCCTATGATAGCAAAAAGGATGAAGAAAAGTTGATGTTTAAAGAAGATTTGAGGTCAAATCATTAAAAACCCAGAGAGAATGATGGACTTCAAGGTACATCTACAAAGACAAAGGCCTAAGGTCTCATCAATTCATTTCCTTCCAACCATTTGGAAAGTAACTCATCAAATACCCAAATAAAAGAGCTATCAACCCAAGGAGGTCAAAGAGGTCCCACGCCCCTAAAGCTATGGAAAGAAGCCTAAGAAGACATGTTTGAAGGGCAAGAAAGACCAAATGAAATATTGATAAGGAAACCTTCCTTAATCAACCAAAGAAAATTGAACAAAGGACATCCGATTATGCTTGGTTTTGGCAACCTTCCATGTGGTAAAATTGAAGAGGAAGAACCTAACAAAAAGTCACCATTTTGTGGAGCCAAAGCCAGGAAAGAATTACTAACGTAATAGCTTTAGAAAGTTACTAAATTCATAGTATAGTAATCAGCCATACAGGGCCAAATACCTAGTGTGTTTCCTTTATTGTTGTTTCTTATTATATGCTTTGTATTTGACTATATAAAGCCCCCTAGTTCTTATATTTTAGACATTGAATTTTGAATATTAAAAGCTCTTGCTTTCTTTTGAATTTGAAGTGATTCCTTTTTCAAACACTTTGGTGAGTTGCATCCAAAGTTATCCTTGTGTGAGTAGTATCACAAGATTTGGCTCACTTGGAGTTGAGTGAATTCTCTTACTGGCATCTGTACCCCTACTCCTTGGAGGAAGGCTGTGTGAAGAAGTGTCCAACCATAAAGAGGCGTTTCCATTAACAAGTCATCCATTTGGAAGTTGCAAGCTATACTACTTGCTATTTCCAACCACTTGAGTTTTTCCAAGTATATTCTTAAAGCTTGAAGGTTCTTTCCATAATTCTTAAATGAGTTCTTTTCTTATTCATCCAAGAAGGCGTGATCCAAATTCTAGCTCAAAAGCTTCTAAAACGTGGAAGTTATTAAATCTTAAATTTGGACTTTCCATATTAAGGTTTATGGTACTTTAAGCAAGCTTTAAGACCCGATCGATCACCTCCAGCGTTGATGCTCAACCAGTCACAAAATCACTCGCTTCTGTATTACTTATATACGTTGACGATCGACTGCCTGCTCAGCCGCAAATTCCCTAACAATCAAAGCTCTTCAATTTCGGTCGATCTCCATCTGCATATGATCAACTGCCTCGCTTGAAAGTTGCTACATCCAGTTTATCAAATCTTAAACCATTCTTCCACACTTCTTCAACTAATTACATCAACAACTTCATCACATATTTCAAGTTATATTCTAATCTGCTTCTGTTGGTGCATTAACGATGTTCCACCCTCATACTGATGACCAATCAAAGAGAATGATTCAAATATTGGAGGACACGTTATATGCTTGTGTGCTTGAATTTCAAGTCAATTGGAGCAAGATGTTACCTTTGGTGAAATTTGAGTATAATAATAGCTACCAAGCCACGATTGGAATGACACCTTATATGGCTATGTATGGAAAAAAAGTGCTGGTCTCCGTTATATTGGATCAACGTAGGTGAAGCTCAAGTACTTGGCCCTAAGATTATAGTGGATCTTATTAAGCAAAAAATGTTAACCGCCCAAAGCTACCAAAAAAGCTATGATAATCAAAGGTAGAGAGAGTTAGAGTTTGAACTAGGTCATATGGTGTTTTTGAAGGTTTCATCTTTCAAAGGAATTATGAGGTTTGGCAAAAAGAGTAAATTTAGCCCAAGCTTTATTGCATCTTTCTTTGTTACAGAGAAAATAGGAAGAGAAAATAGGAAAGATGGCCTATAGACTGAAATTACCATCTTCAATGGAAGGAGTCCATAACATTTCCATGTGTTGATGTTAAGAAAATGTGTTTATGATCCATCTCAGGTGGTGGAACAAAAAGACATCGAGTTTCAACCAATGTTGAGTTATGAAGAAAAGTCAGTGTAGATCTTAGATTTTAAGATTAAGGAGCTTTGGCACATTAAAGAAAGTTTTATGGCAAAATCACTCATCAAATGAGGTGACATGAGAAAGGCAAGATGAAATGGAAAAGAAGTACCCAAAACTATTTTTGAATGCAACCTTTGAAGACAAAATTTAAATTAACAGGGAGGACACCCAAAACTTTTTAATATTCGTAGTTTGATTCATTGATGTACTTTTACATTTAAGTTTTTGATATGGGTATTATTGATCATGTTGAATGAATATATATTTGGAAATTTATAATTGTGGAATGCAAGAAATAGTTTGATAGTTTGTGTTTGGGTAAGGTTTGAAATTAAGGCTCATTTTGCACTTTTGGAAGTTTTACAGTCGACTGAACCTTGGTAATGGCCGACTGGACTTGTACAAAACTTTAAGTCTTCTCTGTAAATTTTTTAGGTTGACTGGGCATGGTTATAGTTGACCAAAATAATAAGAATCAAATTAGGACCTTTCTGGAAGTTTTCTGTCTACTTGATGTGGAAAACGTTAGACTGGCAGATGAAAAATTGACATTCTATGCTTGCTGCCCATTTAGCAGTTGACTGGTCAAGGAAAATTGGTTGACCAAACCAATGCAAAAGTGTTGGGGTGGTCAACTGGAACTTAAAAGGAGGTTAACTGGTACACGTTGGACTGTGAATTTAACAAGAAAGATTGGCTGAAAACCCATGCATAGTTTCATTTGGAGAACCGAGAGGGTGTCATTTTCTCTAAAATTCTCTAACGTACATTTGATTTATGTTGGAATTTCATAAGTTTAGATTTATTGATCATCTATTTGATAGTTTATGGTGATGGGTGAGAATAAAGATTGGAATCGTAAGAGTTGATATTAGGATTTACTAAGAGGAAACCTCATATTCTAAATTTATGAGAATTGGGTAAATATTCTTGTCTCAATGACATATTAACAATTTAAAGGAGAAGAAAAATTATGGGAATTCACAACCTAACACCTACCTCACACCTAAATTTGCCATTTAGGGGTTTTCAAAAATAATCTACTCCAATGAATTTCTATTTTGTCATTGACTTAATCTTTTGTACTTCAAGGAAACTAAGTATTTGGAAACAAAGTGAATTGAAAGTTGTTCCAAATCAAACATGATTGTCCTAAATGATCAGATCTCATTAAGACCCCAAGTTAAGATGTGTTTGTATACCGTTGGCTTTTGGCCTACATCACAAAGATGCTAAGATTATTTTGATGTTTCTAACTATTAGGTTGTGATTATATTGACTAATTATATGATGCTCAAAGATATGTTACATTCAATGATGGATTATTTGATAGTATATGTTGATCTATTTGTGAATATAAGGATATGTTATACTGTTTGATAGTATGCTATGTTTCATTGACTCAAGAATGTGTTGTCATGTTATGTTTACTTTGAGGATATGCTATAATGTGCTATGTTTCATTGTCTCAAGGAAGTATTGTGATGTTATGGCATAGTTATATGATAGGTTGAGATACACATATGCTGCATTTTGTTTCATGCATCATGTTTTTTAGAAAAAGAACGAAAATCGCCTTTATGCATAAGTTGTTTTCATTAAGAAAGAATGAAACAAAAATAAATGTAAAGAAGCTTCATGAGGGTGAGACTTGAGGATAGGTCATCCCAAAGGTTGAACCTAATGGGGCATAAATTTGTTATTGAGGGATTTCAAGGGCTTCGCCAAAGGTTGCAAGGTCGTCACATATAAAGGCCTAGACAAAGGTCGCGAATGGTCATGCACAGGAACCTCGACAAAGGTTGTAAGGTTGTTGTGCATTGCTATATGTGACAGCTAACAGAGGTCCCCGATGTTGGGATTGTCTTGACAAAGGTCACGAGACATAAGTGGTGTGTGGCTCATAGTTGTGCCTACTCTTCCCTTAGACAATTGTCCCATAATGATAAATGGTTAAAAAAAAAAGCGAAAGGAAAATGAAAATGAATGTTTTTACAAAAATTACATCTTATGACATTTATGCATCTCTTACTATGCATTAGAGTTATAGTTGAACTTTATGATGTAAGTGAGGATGACATTAATAATATACTTGACGATAGAAATGATTAAAAGTTGTCGTTAAAGAGGAATTCTCATGGGCGAGGTTGCAATGTTGTCAGAGCGATGTTGACCTATGGATATTGGCTCAAAAAAAGAATTTTATGATCTAACAAACTTATATTTTATTATGCATTTAACTCAATGTTAAATAAAGAGCTTTTATGAATGTTTTGATTTTAGCTAATGGATTTATTTTCTTTTAAGCATATGTATGATGGATTTTAATTTGGATCTTATGAAAGATTTTGTGAAAATCTTCCACGGTTATTTTCAAAGAATTGTTACTATTTTTTAAAAAAAACATAACATGAATAATGAATTACATCTCAAGGTGTTAAAAACATTATCTTCTTTCTTTTTTATTCCTTTTGCAAGTGCCCTCAATTTCTAACTTGAGAGGTAAAAATTCAACACTTTTTTCACTTTGCATGCAAACACTTTAGCAGATAAAAATAAATAAAAACAAAAACAAAAACTTTAAATTAAAAGTAAAATAATTTCTATTGATATTAAAAATTTTAAGTAAAACAATTCCCTAGCAACAACAATAAAAACTTATTGGTGATTTTACACAATGCTAGTACACATGTCAACACAAGTAATAAAGTGATAATTAGGATATCGAACCCACAAGAAGTTGATACAAATAGATTTTTAGTTACCAATATAATTTTACCTTGATTTTATTTAAACAATGAAAACTTGTTATTTTTTAATAATTAAACTACGAAAGCATAAAATTAAAATTAATTTCACTTCAATTAATAAAACCTAGGACTACAGTTAGCCCTCAATAATTCACCTAATTAAATTATCTATCTTTTCTAATTAATTAATTTGCATGAGATAACTAATCGAGAAACCCTAATTATCTAAAAGACTCTCCCGATGGTAAGTTAAAAATACTGGTACAAATTCAATTCACTATATTCTTATGCTAATAAGAACACAACAATTCACTTATGCTAATAAGAACACAACAATTCAATAAAGTCAGGTTCTCAAATAGATTACATACGTTATGTAAATATATTTTTATCCTTCATAAACTCATGGTTTCTACTCAATGATTATATATTATTATATTTGTATCGAACATGCAAATTATTTTCTCAAATTCTTTATCTTGTTAACTAATGGATAGTTAATTAGATAAATGTTAAGTTCCAAACATAATAAACAAACTCAATGCGAATCAAAAAACAGAAAAAGATAAACACCTAATTAGGTTTCATGTTGAGTTCTAATTTGTGACATCCCGTTTTTCCATTTAAAATTTTTCTTTTTTAAAACTTGTTCGTAAAACAAGTGAAGGGCAAATATCAGAGTAAACTGAAGCAAAAGTCTTTAATTTAAAACACTCAAACAATACCAAACAGAAGTCTTTAATTTAAAACATTCAAACATCACCTATAAACAGTTTAAGCAAGCATCATTTAAAAACATTTAAAACAACTACTTAAAGTCCTTGAAAACATTCAAACAAACTTTATTCCATTTATGAGCCATAACCCCCAAGGTCAATTCACGCCAGGTAACGTAAGCCCCTATTGCATCATTCTTCCTCCACATGCACATCACTAGATTCATAGTCATCACCTACATCACAAGAGATATAATGAGCCGAACGCCCAGTAAGAGATATAATGAAATACAATGCTCATGTATGCTTATGCAGTCATGCAGTCTGTCTCAGAAAGAAACATATCTCTTCTGTCATTCAATTTACGTTTCTCTTTATCAGTCCAAATGTTGGGGATTTTTGGTACGAAAGCAGAGATGAACCCTATAGTCCATACTGGGTGTAACCGTCACTCCATTCCAACATAGAACGAGCTATATCCATCAGGGGTGTAACACCTAGGACCGTCATCAACCTCCTTAAACCCCACACGTCCATCTACATTTATTACAATTCATTTCCTTTAAAATGCAATGTATGCATATGTCTACCTTTTCATAACAATCTACTTATGATATATGTTATGGATGCAATTCACACAATGCAACAGTTAATCTTACACTTTGAGAAGAACAATATAGTATATGTAACAGTTTATTGAAGCAAGAAACCACAAGTCATTCAGTCTATCAACCACATGTTGTAACTAACAATTTAACAAGACAATCTATCAACCACATGCTGTACCTAACAATTTAACAAGGTAGTAACAACACATATTATATTTCCAACAGTTTATAAAATAGCATCCACAGAGAGTATTCTATAATTTAAAACTCCAATCTATAGTATGTTATAAAGATCATAAATAAAACAGGGAGCTAAACTGAAATAACATCATTTTCTACAACCTATAAGTAGTAGTCAATAAACAAAACTCACGCAAATCTAACGAAGTATCATTCATTTATGTATTATCAATAGAGACAGTATATCCTCCTCCTAAACCAATTTCATTACTGTTACGGTCAACAGAAGACAATTTCTATCCAACAACATAATTTCTCATTACCAAAGCATCAACAGATATTAACTAACATGTATCACTGAAGCATGGTTTCTAACAGATTCTATTTACTCTAAAAGCATATAGAGAACATTTCATCCAACAAAAATATCACCAGTCACAAGTTTTTATAATCACAAAAGTATATATATATATATATATATATATATATTAAGAGATCACACAAAACCTATTCTTGTGATGTAGGCCACCTCCAGCAAAACCAAAGCAAATCTCTTATCTCTCTTTGCTAACTCCTTCTTTGTCAAAATCCTCTCCCCATAAAACCGCATAACACAGCAAAGCAGCAACCTTCCAAAATACAAAAAGTGCAGAAATTGCCTTGAGAGAAAAAAGACCAGAAGATGTGTTTTCTTTCTGCCAAATTCTCTCTTCTTATAAGCTAATGAACGTTCAGAGAAAACGAGAAGTCACGACACTTCGATTTCTAGACGCCTCTTCCATTTTCCAAACGTTGGTTAATAATTATCTAGGCAATCCTTGACATTTTGGTAGATCAACTCTTTCCTACGATTGACTGCAAATTCTTCAGAATTATACTTTTTGTGGCCACGATCGATCTCAAGTCTTTAACAATCAACCGCAAATCTGACTTTCAGAATTACCAGTCAATCACCGCCTTAGTAGATGATCGACCGCTGCGAATGGACTATGGGTCCATTCTATTATTAATCAAGTCTCAAAGAATATCATAGAGTCATTCAAGGTCAAGCATAAGTGGAAGTTCAAAAAGCAATGGAAAGAAAAATAGAAAGACTTTCCAAAACTGTCTTCCTTTTGACCTCCAACAAGTATTTGACTATTTTGGCTTTCAAAATGATATCATTTCAAACAAAGTGCTTCATAAAGATTGAAGGTAGCTTCCTAAGCTTTCTAGAATGAGTTTGATCTCTAAATTTGGACTTCATGTGCTTAGTCAAAAGCCCATGGAATAGACAACAAAGAATAAGGAAAGTCCAAGTGTCCAAACTTGGAGAGCAAGGAAAATCAAGATATGGAAACCATCCAAGTGGACGATTTCAACATGGAATAGCTACCAAAATACATCTAGAGTTGGAGAAGAAGAAATGAAGATATTAATTAAATATTCTTTTAGTTAATTAACCTAGTTTCTATTAAGTAGAAAATCAGACAACTTATTCTATGAGCCGATTAGGGTTGTTATTGCTTAATTAGGTTATTATTATTCTATGCTTTGTAATTGGCTATATAAAACCACCTAATGTTTATGTTTTAGACAACTTGAATTTGAATACAAAAAGCTTTTGCTTATTTCGAAATTGGAGAGATTCCTTTTTCAAACACTTTGGTGAGTTACATCTAAAGTATCATTGTGTGAGTAATATCACAAGATTGAGCTCACTTGGAGTTGAGTGAGTTCTCTTATTGGCATCCACAGCCCTACTCATTGAGGAAAGATTGTGAGAAGTGGTGTCCAACCATCAAGAGGCGTCATCATCAGCAAAGCATCCATTCGGATGTTACAAGTTTCCATATTTGTTAAATCCGACTGCATGGAGTATTTTTAGCATATTTACAAATTCTTAAGGGATATTTCCAAAGTTCTTGAAATGTTCTTTTCCTTATTCATTCAAGAAAGAGTGGTCCAAATTTCAGCTCCAAAACTTCTAAACAAAGTAGTTACAAGCTTCCAAAGTTCACTTTCCAAAAGTGTATCTCTGCCAAAATAAGGAAAAAGGAGCTCTGGTCGATCAAGATCGTTCACCCATCACTGCCGAACAAAAATTGAATCTGTGTTATTTTTTAGACACCATCATTGAACGTGACCTCAACCGCCCTTCGACTACCAGTTCAGGATATAGCCAACTTTGGAAGATCAACATATTCCAATACTTCAACACTTCAACATCTTATTTTCAGGTTATATTCTAATCCCCTTCCACTGGTGCAGTAACTGCCAAATTCGACAAGATTTTTAATATTTTTACCTTGGAACCGATCAATCATACCCCTTTAGATGATCGACCGCTTCTAATTTTGCTGCTCTCTGTAATATTTTGTCCATGAAGGAGATCGACCTCATCTCCCATGATTGACCGCCTGCCAACAATTTCCTTATTTCTTCATTTCTTGTTAATTCCTTCAACACATAAATAATTACACTAACACCATTATCATCCTATATATCCTTAAATATCAATAAGCTTATTATCCTCAATGGTATGAACAAATTTCACTATGACCAACATCTCTTTACACAAAATAAAAGTTTTACATGTAGACGAATTTTCTAGGGTATTACAAAATTGTAACCCCAAAATAAAAATATAGCCCATGATTACAAGAGGAAAACAAACAAAAATTTTAAAATAATTGATAGTCATGAACACTACCACGAGAAAGAGAAATAAAACTATCTCAATCCCTTTGTCTAGCTTTTTTGTTGTGCCCCGCAGTAATCTCCACAATGAGCTTGAATGAACAAGCATCCAAAATCTACTTTTACTGTTGATTTCTTGAGTCTCTAGCCTCTCTTCATCATTTGGTGTGTCTCGTGTTTATAGATTGTTATTAAAATATCTTAGTTGACCTAATTTATCAACAATGGCACTGTAGCGCCCTTTTATAAGAACAATTGTGTTACGATATTTGATGGGGAGCGCTATAGCACTTTGAGGCGGCACTGTAGTGCTCCTCTGGGGTTTTCAAATTTTTGGACAACCACAGTAGTGGCCAAGAAGAGCTACTATTTTCAACATTTTAACTTAAAAGCGTTACAACAATTGTCATGAGCGTAGTGGCGTTCATCCCCTGTTTGTGGCGCCTTCTTCTTTTGGGAGCTATATCACTCCAATGAGCTCAGTAGTGTTGGATCTTCATAAAGTTTACATTTTTGTCATTTTCAAATCGATTTTCAATTTAATCTATTCATGAAACCTATTTATCTTAAAATATACCAAAAACAACTCAAGACATTACCAATTCTCAAACATACAAAATTCACAATTTTAAATATTCAATTCCTCACTATAAAGCTGATTCATCAAGGTTGTGTTCATATTGACATAAACATTTGAACTTGTTAATATGAAGGATATTCATAACGACGTAAACATTAGAACATGTTGAGGTGAAGAATAATCATGAATTTCAAATAAAAATTAAACTCCTCAAATTCATTGAATGTATATGCAGTATCATCATTATGTGCATGTATGTAGATAAACATTAGAATCTACCTACGTTAATGAAGTAAGGATTGAGATGACTGCATTAGATGTTTATTTGCATGGTTATTAGCATATGCATGTTGATAGATGTACATTCAGAGAGGAGAAGACTACATTATTTGGTTGTTCACTGTATAGACATTAGTAGATTCATATAGATAGAAATATTATTATTATTCTACCTAGAAAACAATGCAATTAGGATTAAAAAATTGCACTAATATAATTTCACATGTAGTGTTAGTTAGTTAAACATTGAGTGAAATTAGAAAATAAGTGTAAGAACATAGTTGCACTGATATTACATATTAAAGGCATAGGATTAGTTTCACTTAAGAATATGTGTGCAAGAGGTTAGATGCACATCAAGTTAGACCATTCATTACATGATATTCATGCATGACACATTATTCATGACATATAGGCTATGATTCATTATATCATATGTCTACGCATTCACTACATACATTATACACTTTTGGCACATAGAAGAAGTGTATGATATCATTGACATATAGACCATGAAAATGTGTGAACATGAGTGACTAACTAACTTGTCACGGAATGTGAGGACTAATTTTGTATAGCATACATGGTTAGGTAGAATACCATGGATGATTGACTTTGTGTAGAATGTCTAGATATGGGCAATAACATATGAAAGCTAACAAATAAACAAATGACACATGTAAGAAAGAAAGAGGTATAAGATAAATAATAACTCTTATAATATAGGAAGGAAGAAAAAAGATAACTTTAGAAGAAACACAAATATATAACCTTTATAAAATCTCATTATATGGTTCATTCCTATTTTTAGGAGCAAATAGTAATAACTCAAGCAACAAAGGTAAAGACAAGCTAATCTAATTAGTTTTGAGCACAACATGGGTCTAGAGTATTTTCATTTACTCTTTTGTATATTTTTTGTCCTAGTATGGCCCAGTGTTTGTATTTTATTTGAGGTAGAGTTTTGTATATAATAAGAGTCATATTATATTATCTATGGGTGTTAGTTAGACTTTACTTTATTTTGGCCCCGTGCATGAATAGTTAGATTCTAGTTTTGAATTTATGCATGTTTAATCTTTATAATTTGTTTCATTTGGAATGTTAGTTTTTTTTTTATGTGAACGTGTTAGTTCCTACTATGGGACATTGGGTTAGCTTTTAGTAGCTGTTGCATTCCAGTTATATTGTAAGGCCTAAGCATGTGTTGCTCAATCCCACTTCAAGAATCCAAAAGTCACAAGCATTTTTAGGGTTTCAAAACGGGCTGTGAAAGTCATAGTTAGGGATACTTAGCCTTATATATTTCATATCATGTTGGTTTATTCTATAGCACAGACTTTCACATTATTTGAAGTGATTGTTGAGACTTTTTATGTTAACCTAACGTTATTTCTGTTTTGCCTTCGCTGACTTATTGTAGGGTTACTTAAACTTCTGTTACTGAGAGTGAGCCAATTCAATCCTTTAATGGTCGGATTGTTCTCCATTTTCATTGCAACCAACCTTCAAGTTGTGGCAGATTTGATCAGAGTTATCCCATTGTTTCTTTTCTTCATGTCGGGGGGTTTCTATGTTAGTTCTCTATTTATTTTCATAGCGTGTGATATATATGCTTAGTCTACTAGTTACACAACTTACTTATGTAACTTGTTGCTAACTTCATATATTTAATTATTTAATCCTTGCAAACAAATATCTATGGGTTGATTTTTCTGAAATAAACTAAAATAAAGTGGAGAAAAATGCTTTCTCTAATTGTACAAGAAACTTGTTAATTTCCATTCACTTTATAGAATTTATATAGAAGATTGAATAAAAAAAGTAAAAAAAGAACTGCCTAACGACACATCAACATCCATATGGATTATCATACCTTTATCTTTAATACTCCCCCTCAAAATTGAGAGTAAGTTTGAGACTCCTATCTTGTGAAGTAATTGCCAAAATGGATGTGGATGCAAAGGCTTAGTAAGCAAATCAGCCAACTAATATTGAGAAGCAACATGAAGTGTTTTCACATTACCAAGAACTAATTGCTATCTAACAACATGGAAATCTATGTCAATATGCTTAGTAGGTTCACGGAAAATAAGATTTGTAGCTATGTGTAATCCTGCTTTTTTTTCACAAGACAAGAGAGATGAAAACACACCTTTAAACCCTAAAACTTGTCTATCTACTAAAACTTGTCTGTGGACTAAACCCTAAACCCTAAACCCTAAACCCTAAAAAGAGTGAGACATAGTTCATTGTTTCTTTGATATCCAAAAAATTAAGGACTCTCTAACAAATATGCAAAAACTAGTAACTAATCTTCTTAAAACAGTATGTGATACCCAATCAGAATTAGTAAATGCTTTTAACTGACATTTTTAAGAAGTATGATAGAATAAACCTTGTCCAATTGTATATTTCAAATATCTCAATACTCTGAATGCTGCCTGCAAATATAAGCAACTTCCCACTACAAATGAAATATCAGGCTGAGTTAATGTTAGATACAATAACCTTCCAATTAACCAAAGAAACTGTGAAGGATCAGAGCAAGAGGGGTGCCAATTGTATTTGACAGTTTACAAGTGGGTTCTGTAGGACTGGATGAAGGCTTACAACCAAGATATCTTGTATAAGATAATAATTCCAATGTATGATGCCTTTCATGAAGACAAATTCCATTTTGTGAACAAGCCACTTCCAGACCAAGTTAAAAAGTAGATCACCTAGATCTTTTAATTTGAATTTGGTATTCAAAAAAAGTGTAATTTTTGTTGTGGCAACTTTTAAATTTCTACCCAAAATTATATCATCCATGTAAACTAGATTGACTAGAAAGGAATCACCATTGTTTCTGACAAAATCCTTAATCAATTAAAGCATGCAATAGAATTTTGAGGCTTTACAGTAAAAAGCATAGCAACCTGAGAATAGGTATCTAAATGATCTATATCTTATACCTGTCCCCTCAATATTAAGTTTTATTTTATACACCCATTTACAACCAAATTAGTGCTTCCCCTCAGATAAAGTCATTACAGAACATGTAGAATTTCTTTCTAAAGCTTTTAGTTCAACAAGTAATCACATAAGCGCACATATTGATATGGTAAGTAATGAGATTTTAAGAATCAGACATCTTACCACAGAATTAATTTTTTAAATTTAATTAAGTACCAAAATTTAGCACGCTATACTTTTCTAATCAATCAAAATTTAAAAACTTTTATAACCTAATCTACTAACAAATAAAATTACTTTTTTTTATATTTTGTAATTAACAAAAACAATAAAAATTCAAATTTTAATATCTTAACAACTTTAGCAAACTAAAAATTGAAGTTTTTTTTAATAACAATTTCTAGAATTTCAAATTTTCCCAACAAAAAACGTAATTTTCTTTCTGACTTTTTCATTTCATTACATATGCAAACTAAATCAACCAAGCATTCTAATTTATTTACAAAACTCTTCCTATGTTTTATAAAAATTGTTACTTTAATTGTCCTTTTTATATTCTTATGAAAAGTTAATTCTCATTAAAAACATAACGTTTTCATGCAAATGGACATGACCCATAGATATATTTCTATTCTATGTGCAAATTAAATTATTAATAACTTAGTAAGATGACGTGTGTTGTTTTATACAATTCTGAATTTTAATCTTCTTTTCTACTTCAATTAAAATTATAACACTTTTAATTAGTAATCAAGCAATTGAAATCTAGTGGTATCACAATATATCTTTAGCGGTCTAGAAATTGAATCAATGATTCTAAGCCCTGAAATAAAACTCTTTATCCATACACCATGCGAAGTAGCCTCAAAAAACGATACGAAATCAGCCTTCATAGTGGATGTAGCACTCAAATCCTGTTTAGCACTCCTCCAAGATATAGCTCCACCGGCCAACATAAAAATGTATCCTGATGTTGATTTATGAGAATCAACGCAACCAGTAAAATATGAATCGGAGTATCCAATCACATCCAAGCTATCTGTCCGTTTGTACGTAAGCATGTAGTCTTTGGTTCCTTGAAGGTACCGTAACACTTTTTTTACAGCAGTCCAGTGGTCTTTACCAAGGTTACTCTGATATCGACCCAACATCTCAACGACAAATGCAATGTCAGGTCTTGTGCAGACCTGAGCATACATCAAGCTTCCAACAATCGAAGCATAGAGAATGTTCCTCATTTGGTCCCTCTCTAGATCGTTCTTTGAGCATTGATTCTCATGGAACTTGTCACCCTTCACTATGGGAGCAACACTAGGTGGAACAATTTTTCATCTGATATCTCTCTAAAACTTTATTGATATAAGTTTCCTAAGACAATGTCAAACAACTTTGGAATCTATCTCGATGAATCTTAATAACAACGACATGGGAAACATCATCTATGTCCTTCATATCAAAATTTTCAGAGAGAAATTGTTTCATCTCATGCAATATACCTTTATCATTAGTTGCAAGTAAAATATCGTCCACATATAGGACTAAGAAAAAAATTTCACTCCCATTAACCTTCTGGTATATAAATTGATTCATAATGTTCTCTACAAAATTGAATGAAGAGATAACATCATGAAACTTTAAATATCACTAATGGGAGGCTTGTTTCAATCCATATATGGATTTATTAATCTTGCAAACTAAATGCTTACCATCACTATAGAAGAATCCTTCAGGTTATTTCATATAAACCTCTTCCTCTAGCTCTCCATTGAGAAAAGTTATTTTCACATCCATTTGTTGCAAATCAAAATCAAAATGTGTAACTAAGACCAAAATTATGCGAAGAGAATCTTTCTTAGATATAGGAGAAAAAGTCTTTGTGTAGTTGATTCCTTCTGTCTGTGTGAATCCTTTAGCAACCAGTCTTGCTTTATATCTTTTGATGTTGCCTAATGAATCTTTCTTAGTCTTAAAGAGTCATTTACAACCTATGGCTTTTACACCATTAGACAACTCGACAAGATCCTAGACTCCGTTTGAATTCATAGAATTCATTTCTTCTTTCATAGCATCATACCATAGACTTGATTCACCACAACTTATGGCCTGTGAAAACGTCTCAAGATCATTTTCGACTCCTATATTATAGTTTGACTCTTGTATATACGTGACATAATCACTAAAGGTCCTTGATCTAGTTTCTTTTCTTGTGGATTATAAATTCTGACTTAAGACAGGCATCCCCAAATCTGTATATGTCTCAAACTCAGTTTCCAACCTTTTCATAACTCAAATGGCGTCTTTTCGACAGTCTTAGTTAGAACTTTATTTAATATATACACTTTTGTCTTAAGTGCATCAGGCCACAAGAAATCTGGAAGTTTGGAGTTGCTACGCATGCTTCTCACCATGTCAAGTAATGTTCGATTTCTTTTTTCTGTCACACCATTCTGATCCAGAGAACCAGACATAGTGTATTGAGAAAAAATTTCATGCTCTTGAAGAAATCTAACAAACAAACCAGGTGCTTGTCCATCCTCAATATATCTACCGTAATATTCTCCACCTCTATTAGTCCTCATGATCTTAATTTGCCTACCGCATTATTTCTCTACTTCTGCCTTGAAAACCTTAAAGGCTTCCAATACTTCATTTTTGTTTTGAAGCAAGTAGAGATACATGCACCATGAGTAATCATCAATAAAAGAGATAAAGTATCTAGGACCATTTGAGTCCATAACTGGACTACAAATTTCTGAATAGATGATCTCTAATATCTCTAAACTCCTCTTAACACCTTTGTTAGTTACATTGGTTTGCTTTCCCTTAATGCAATCCAAACATGTATCAAAATTGGTAAAGTCTAAAGTACTAAATATTTTATCATCTACCAATTGCTTAATTCTGTGTATGGAGATATGTCTCAATCTCTCGTGCCACAACATAGAGGAATCCTCATTTATAATACATGTTTTAACATCAGTGTGAACATGCATAATATCATGAGTGGTATCATTTTGTAAATTAATAGAGAAAAGACCGTTAGACATTGTACCATTTCCAACAAGATCAGATTTGTAAAATAAACTGAAGTTTACATCTGAAAATGTAAAGGAAAAACTCAAAGGTACAAGACTTGAAACTGAAACAAACAAAGTTTTTTCAAAATTCAAAATAAAACCACTACTGAGAACTAAACTGTATGTTCAAATAGCTTCTACATGTGAACGCATCTTGCTTTTTGAATAGATGCTCTGTTCACTTCCCACTGGTTTCCGAAGGTTTAGCATTCCCTACATGGTATTCAAAATATGGATTTTAGAACTAGAATCAATCCACCAAGTGTTATAAATAATATGAGCCATATTAGATTCATAACAAACAAATGAGATTGATGTTCCTTTTATTTCAAGTCATACCTTAAATTTGGTGGAATCTTTCTTAATGTATCCATTCTTGTCACAGAAATAACACTTGATTTCCTTATTGATTTCACCATATTGGAATGGTATTTTACCTTTCCCTTTATCTTTCTTTTTGGCTTCTGTCTTTTTCTTTCCATGGGTCATCATGAATGCACTATCACCTCTTTCCATTACCAGCCTCCTTTCCTCTTGAACACACATGGTCATTAATTCATTAATGGACCATTTATCCTTATGTGTTATAAGAGATTTTAAAAGGACCGTATGACTGTAGAAGAATATTCAGAATATAGTACACCAAGAAAGAATCTAACATATCAACCTCAAGTGTTTTAAGTTGAGCCACAATATCTCTCATCTACATGATGTGCTCATGCACACTTGCAACTGAAGTGAGTCTTAAGAATGAAAATTTCATAATAAGTGTACTGGCAAATGCCTTATATGAAGTCACAAATTGCTCTTCTATAGCCTTAAGTAATGACACAACATCATTATATTGCTCGACAGAACCACAAATACCAACAACGATCTTAGTCTTATGAACATAACACTAAGGCAATTTGAACGTTCCCAATGATCATAAAGAGCACGGTCATCTAGAGTGCTGGTCGAAGTAATTACTAATTTGTCTTTTCGTATACTATAATCGATGTCTACACAACCCAAATAAAGAAGAACTTTCTCCTTTCATATTTTATAATTTTCACCTATTAACTCAAGTATATTACATTTTATATCTGAGAAATTCAAAGAATTTATAGCTGCAAAGAGTAAATAACATGTTTAAATAAGAGGCAAAACTAAATATCATGTTTTACCAATGTAAATCATGCAATAATAATGAATCTAAAAACATAAAACTTGTCTGTGGACTACAGTTCTAATTTAATTAGACTCATTTTCACTCAATTAATAAAACTATCAAGTTATATCATTTTTCTTAATTTTTGTGGGTAATCAAGAAAAATAACTTGATATTTTATTCTAATTAATCAGATAAATATAGTACAATTTTCTGTAGGATAAATTTTACCATATTTATAAAATTAATTACAATAAATGTCATAATGTGATTTTTAATACTTAATATATAATTTTGTTTAATTAAAGATATTGTGGTTACTCTTCAATTAAATAAAATTATATTAAATCATACGACATTAAATTCACTTAATTTCAATGTTATTATATAACATGTTATTATTTTTCATACATTATAAACAAAATTATGCATACAAAATAAATAAAATTATGTGAAACTAAATATGCATGTATAAATATAAAATTAATTAACATGTTATTTAATTGACAAATTACTTACAGTAGAATATTTTAGCATTTAATTCAAAAATTTAGATGCATGAATTAAACAGTAAAACACATTTTTTCTGCACTTAATTTAATTTATGCAATTTGTATTAAAATAGCAACCAGAAGATGAGTATTTAATAAATGCAAATTTGATAGAGTGGCAACCCACTCATTTAAAAGCCTTGAAATCCAAGGTTCAAATCCTCGAAATGCAATTTCTTTTTTATTTTAATAAATATCCATCAACTAAAGTTTATTATATAAATGAATTCAAAATTGTTAACTGAAAAAATGTTAGGCCGAGTGGCAACCCACTCATGATAGCCTTTGCAGTGCATGGGTTCTAATTTTTTCAGGAATTTAATTGCTTGAAACTACACGTAGTTCTGCCCTACCATTATGCATCTTCCTAAATGGAAAAAAGACATTTAATTTCTTAGACCATAAAGTACATGTGGTCCAGGTCATCTTCTTCCTTCAGCAGGGTCTACGTGACCTGGTTCGACCTGACTTTGGACCCGCTTTAAAACCCAACATTTTCTACTCATTTTGGACACCAAAATCAACAATTTTTGTTGCAAAACATTCATAAGAAAATTTCTTGATGATTCGTATCAATAAAATTCTTCGAAAATGTACAAAAATTAATCTTTAAAAAATCAAAAAAAAAATTCAAAACTTTAACACAGCAAGGCAGAAGTTTCACAAGCTCTGATACCAAATGTAAAATTATCCTTAAACGATCTAAACATACTTTATAAAACAAAATTAAAGCATTTAGATGAAATTGCAGAAATTGATCGGAAATACCTCTGGCCATTATTGTTGAAATCGAGGACAACTGCTTTCTCTCCTCTGAAGAGTTTCTTCCAAACAACTCGACCTCAATATAATGGTGTATTTACTAAACAAAATTAAAGGCTAAGGGAACCTCTCCTTGAACATTTTCTTACTTTGAAAACTCCGTAATTTTTCACTATGTTTCATGTTCTTCCATCAAGAACATAAATAGAATTGAATGAGCGTAATGTGGGCAGTTTCCTCAATGGAAACTGCCTAGAACTAGACCATCATTAAGTTGGCGGTTACCAAATGAAAAATAATTGCCAACACCATAATCATAGCTCGACTCCAAGTATTGAAATTAGTTCCAGAAAGTGGATGAGAAACAAGAACTAACCATGGTTGATCACCATTATGCAAAAAATAAAGACTATTTACTCATTTGTTGCAGAAGAAAATGAAGACGAAGATGATCCTCTAGCTGCATTTGAAGAAGGCCAATATGAAGATGATCTTGTAGTTGAATTAGCAAGAAGTCAATGACACTGCTTACAGAGTTCAACATCAAAAACTTTTCTCTGATACCATTTTACTAAAATGAACTGAACACAAAATTGAAAAAAAATGCTTGATTGCAAAAGAAACGTTGTTATTTTACATTCAGTTTACATAAATGAATTTATAAGACGATTAATGAAGAAGAGTAAAAAATAACCCACTGACTAACAAACTATATTACACGTTAGAATCCATATGCGTTATCAACTCTTTATCTTTAATACATGAACCACGATTCTTCATGTCATTTAGTATGGATAATAATTATATTAAACAAAAAATTAAATATAGAGTATTGAACACTTTTTAGAAATTTATTGAAACACGAATACAATATATCCTTCTTCCTCTCATCAAGAAGGATTTCTTCCTCTCATCAAGAAGGATTTCACCTCACTTTTTATTCTAGGGCAAGCTGCGTCTTGGTAAGATGAAGAATAGTCTTCAATGGTGTACCAAATCATCCACGTCTGAGGTAAGCCACGAGTTTGAGGTAAGCCACGAGTCTTGAATCTCATCTCCTCGTTAGTATTGGGTATTAAACGACATCGTTGTTTGCTTAAAGGTTTGTTGTTTGGACCTTGAAATTTTGTGGCCGACTCCGGCGATACTTTAACAGTGAGAGAAATTCTCAAGTCAAGATTGGATTTTTCTCAATTCGGTTCTTTCTGGTGATTTTTGGAAATTCTGGATTTTTATTGTTGATTCTGGACTATTGAATTGGTATTGGATTGTGTTAGAAGAGTACTATGGTTGGTTTTTGAGTGTTGTAATGCAAGCCATGGGTCAAGAGTGAGATTCTGATAGGAATTCCATCATTCTCGACCAAACCATGTTTCGGCAAACTAGTGGCAATATGGTAGGGGTTATTTTATGTTTAATGTTCATTAATTCATGAAATATTTGACTTACCGTTCAGTTCAGTTACATTGATAGTTGCAATTATTTACTTTTAATATTAAAATGGGTAATAGAACAGTTGTACGTGTCGTGTCCTTGGGTTTCAAATACCTAAAGTTGAAATGGGTAATAGGAAAGTTGTACGCGTCCTTGGGTTTCGAACCCTTAAACTTGATCAGGGTTTGTTTAAAGGTTTGCGATCACTTGAGTATTGCCATTATTTAAATTTTGTTATTTAATTTATTGCTCGTCATTAATTTTTTTTCACATATTGATCTGCTTAAAATAAATAATTGAAAAGCACTCATAATATGTATGATATAAATGTTGAATATAAAATTTAATCCCTACTGAGTTTATTTGATTCACTCCATATTTGACTCTATTTTTCAGGAAATAATCAAGGTAATCCTCTGTTTCCACCTCAAGAGTAGATTTTGTACTCGTCTTGAGATACTTAAGATATTTTAGTAAGGTTTGTTCCTTAAAAATATTTTAATTTTATTACCGCATACTTTGGACCTTTTTAACATACACTATATTAATGTCACTTTTGGACCTTCTTTTGAGTTTGGTTTGTAATTAAATTTTTTAAGTCTTCCATTGCTAAATATTGGACTTAAGAGAAGGGTCAAACAATTTGGTCTGTTTCGGGCTAGATCGTTCTCCGTTCTATCTTGGGTCCCCTTTGGGGCATGATAGAAATTTTGGTATCAGAGCATGGTTGACATCCTGAAGAAAAAACATTAATAAAACAGATATTGTAGTGTTACACAGGAAATGAAATTACAATACTTTAGAACAAAGTACAAAAATTAATTTGCATTAAGGTGCTGTTTGCAAGGCATGTTGAGGTTACCCGCTGATGGATGAGAGTATTTCTCTAATCAGACACGAGTAATTTGGAGTGGACTGGATTTAGTTAGAAATGATAAGGAGTACAATTTGTAAATAATTAGAAACAACATTTCTAAACATATGAGTCTGGGAACTCTTCTGTAACATGTGTATGGACCTGTGAAATTTGAACTTAAGAAACTTATCTTAGATGGAAATCCAAAGTCTCAATTTTTTTTAAAAATCCAATATTTCCCTGTCCTGTTTGGAATTTGTTAGTCAGAATTAGAAACTTGCGGTTGTAGATTTGGTTTGAAAACTATTAGAAGAAGTTTCTAAATAGATTTTGTTTGGGGCGTTTCGGCATTAGTGTAGATTCAACAAAAGTTGTTGAAAACATTTGTCTGTGGATTGGAGTCGTTCAAGTGGGTTGTTACGAGGGACAACTACGATGGAGGTTTCCCTTACTAAAGCTTATTTCGAAATGTCTAGAAGTTATGGTGGAACTATTAGAGGCCATTACTGTGCCTTAGAGAATAAGATTTTTTACTATTATTTATTTTTAGGTAATGAAATTTTTTTTTTTTTGAGGATTAGTTATTGATTGAAGCTGTAAGGTTGATGAAAATTTAGGCAATGTTCAGTATGTGATGTGTTTTAAGGATAGATCCTAATTTGGAAAAAAGTAAAGTCTCAATTCTTGGAATATAAAGTTTAGTTGTGGAGCTGATATATTACAATAGAATCCTAGATTACAACTAATGAAGTTGTATGACTAAAAAGCACTTCAGAAGCATGTTTACCCCTAGAATTACAAGCTTAGTTCTATTATTGTAGGTTTGGGTACTATTTAAAATGTTAAAGAAATTTTTGTTAAGTGCTTGAGTAGGTATGATAAATAATTGGAATGGAGTGATGAAATTAGAGAGGGATACAAAGAATAAGTTTAAGAGAAGTCTTTGAAGCATGTTTATGTAGTTGGATGATTTAATGTCTGTGTTTGGATTAACAAAGCAATCCTTTTGAAGATTAATGGTAAGGAAATTTTAATCTCCACTTTCGTTGAAGTGCATTAAAAGTTGATGATTAAGTGTTTTATATTTAGTGCAATATGATGTTATAAGATTTTTGGACACAAGTAAACAGTGAGCATTTGGTTTTTCTTATTGTTAGATTAGATGTAATTTCAAATTTTGATTGATTGAGTGAGTTTAAGTTTAAACTTAATTATGGTGCAAAGAGTGCGACTCTTCAATTGTGAGCAAGCAAGTTGATACTTTAGAAAATATTTCTCACATTTAATGTTTGTCTATGTAGTTGTGGAGATTAGAGAGTTATGAGGGTATGTTTGTTGTTAATGGAAATTATGAGTTAATTGGCAGAGTCTATTTATGTTTGTTGAGATGGTGTGTTTTGACATTATTTTGAAGATCTTTCAAGGTCGCCATCCTATTGTGAGCTTGAGTTATGCTTTTATTTCATCCCACCAATGCTCTAAATTTTGTTACTTTACACATGATGCTTTAGGCGAGGTGAATAAATGTTGATCGTGACAGATTGATTTGTTGTGAAATAAGTTTCATATGTTTATCATGTTATGAGGAGAGATGTCAGTTTTGATGATTATTTGGAAATGGAATGGTTTGTTTCCAATTTTTTTCATTTTGTGCTTCAAGTTTGAACAAGTGACGATTGATGTTAATGATCCATTAAATGGAGGAATGTCCTAATTGATCAGTTGAAAAGATTAATAAGTTTCGCTACATATGAGATCAAGTTGGACTATCATCAGTAAATTTGCTAATGAGATAAAGGTGTGATCAACTTTTTGAGTTCATTATAGTTAATTTGAGTTTGAAATTTTGACGTTGGTTTAACATGTTATTGTTATGAATATGAGAAAGTGAATCTTTGGGTCCTTGTGGACTAATTTGATTAAGTATTCTTTACGTAATTAAGTATTGTGATATTCATGATGAGTGTATGAAACGACTAGGAATTTTGTTGTAAACTTTTTAAAGATAATCAGTTGTAAGCTAGGTGTAGTTGGATACAACTCTTGGATGATAAGTTAAACTTTGCAAACATAGGGATCTTGAGTTAGTATCACATTGGTCTTTATTTGGATTACAATTATGTTACCTTGGATCCACTAAAGTGTATCAATCAATGAGATCTAAATTTTCTTGAGATTGGATAGTTACATTGATAGCTAATTGCAAGAATTCTTCTATTATTGGTATTGTTCAGTAATCTTATGAATAGAAACATTAAGATTGGTTGAAAAGGAAAACTGTTGGTTGATTTATGAAGAATTGAGATTCAAATTGGCTACTGCGTTGTTATTAGCAGTAACATGTGCACGTTCATTATATGTTGATTTTGTTGATGCTTCAAGAATTTGGTTTGGATGCTTAATGTTGTGGAGAGATGATTTTTTTACCTATAAGCTCTGTTAGTTAAGACTGACGACCTTAACTCATGAGTTTATGTTAACAAAATTTAGAGTTATTTTATGGTGTGAAGTTCAATATTATCTTAGATTCTAAAGTTTGAAATATTTAAAGTAAATTCCACGATGTACTGATATGTGGGGAATGTGAAGAGTTATGAACCTGTCCTAGAGTACAACCATGCGAGGTCACTTTTGTGATTGAAATTTTGAATTGTTAGCCTCAAACCTTTAATTCTATATTAAATGTTAAAGGATTGTAAGAAATATATGACTACTAAGGTATGTAGATTGATATCAACTCTTAAATTTCTGCAATGTAGTTATAAATTATAGAATCTTAACGAAGAGCTTAAAGAGAGATCTGACAAACTGAAGTAGAATGAACAACATAATTATTGAGAAATTAGTGCCGATGAAATTATGACTTCTGATTAGGATATATAGAGTCTGGTAATTTAGTTTCAGACAAAGAAGTTAATAGATGGTTTTAAAAATGTATTTTGTTATTCGTACGGATAATATCAAAAGTTTGAAGCATTGAAGCATTAGTGTAAGTGGACTCATTTGGAGTTAAGTGTGAATGATGTGTGGTTAAATTTAAATTTACTACCAAATTATGAATTGAATACTTGAAACCTGCTAGATTATTATGCTTTTTATCCATTAAGGTGTGAAAAACAAGGTATGACAACTATTAGTTTTATGACCTAATTTATCGAGGATATTTTAGATGTATGGTGATGTTGAGTTGACGCAAAACAATTGATCTTTCTGCTCAGTTCTTACATTTTCAGTGAGGATGGACTATTATGGCTTTTAGTTGAGTTGAATAAATATGGAAGTCATTGTTCGATCTTATATACTCTTTCAGTGTTACGTCTCATTAAGATCTAAGTGTTTTGATTAAATTTAGCTTTACAGAGATTTTGACGAATGAGTTAACTTGAGCGATTTATAGTTCTCGATAAAAAGGTAGTTTGAGTTTCGAACTTATAGGGTATTAGGGTGAGCTATCTAGCCACGAATATGATAAAGTCCTTCAATTGTTGTTGGAATTTAAACTGTAACATCTTGTTTTTCTTCGATTTTTAAAACGCATATTTTGAAAAACATTTTCCTTCCTAAAACGCATAAAATTTAAAACACAATTTCTTTTTTGAAATATTACACAATGAAAGACTTAAAACGTATAGTTTGAAAGACGTTTTCCCGTATAAATTTAAAACAACTTTTATAATACACAACAGAAGACTTTGCATTTGAAAATTAATTGAAATCAAAGGAATTACATAAATAAAATTTCTTTTACGAATTGAAAACTTTTTTCCTTTAAATCATTAGCCCAGACAGCCACAAGATCCGCAACGCACAAATTCTTCATCAACTACTCATTTTCTCATTACCATCCATACCTACATCACAAGACTTAAACTATGTGTCTAATGCTTAGTAAGAGATAATAAATATGAAATGATCATGCAATGTAATTTTATAAAATGTTTGCAGTTTTCAGTTTTCGTTTTCAGTTTTTGGTCATTCAATTTGTGTTTCAGTTATCAGTCCAAACGTTGGGGATTTCTTGTACGAAAGAAAAGATTAGCCTTATAGTCCACGCTGGGCGTAACTGTCACTCCATTACTATTGGGGATGAGCTGTATCCGTTAGGGTGTAATGCCTAGGACCGTCACTAATCTCTCGAATCCCCACACACCATTTGCTTTTATTCTGTTTAAGTTGTTTATAGTTTAATGATACAATGGATAATCACACATCCCAAATAAATGTTGTCCGTTCGATGATCAGCCCTTACGAACTTGTTCTTGTTAGGATAGCATCCCATACCACTAACCCAGAACACATCCACTAGAAATGTACGAGCATCCATTTACCATTTCTAAAAACAATGCATAAAATCATTTTTGTATTGTTTTAAAAAACCATGATGCATGCACACAACCTAGCAAGTTCTAACATATAATCAAACAATTTCAAAGCATGAGCAATCAAGCAATTAAAAATCATCCTCAAACAACGGTACGATCAATTATGCCTAGTCTATCAACATATCAATTAACATAAGAAAGCAGTCCAAATCACCTAATACTATCCTTGTCAAAGCAGTAGACATACAGAGACAATAGTTTATCAAGCATTACGGAAGACTTATAAACTAACTGTTTTATCCTTCCATTTATAACATCTCTAAGAAGAAATAGGGAGTAACGTAACGAGCACTAACCAACAGAAGCACATACAGTCATTTGATTCTAATTGTAGGAGGTTATGGGGAACAATTTCAACATTTATAGTTAACCTATCAATAACCAATTTCCACAGATTGACATCCTCATAGACATAACATGTTCAAGGCCTATTGTTATCTTTTACCACTATCAAGTATCATATCAATTTGCAGTAAGGAGCAACTCCAAACTACATACATGAAATCCTAAACCACGCAAAGGAGCACTTCTAGCAATTAATAGCAGCATCCAATCCTTAATTTAACAATCTCTTATTAACCTTTACAATATAGATTAATTTCTAACTAACAGAATATTAATCTCAAAAGATTCCCTCAACAATGTAACATACATAGGGCAATTTAGAAATCAACAAAACCTCAATAGAATAGAACATATCTTCAATAAGCTTTTATCGATGAGTAGAATAATATGACCTCAACAACATGCTCTTAACCAGCAGTAACTAAAAACATCAAAGCAAGCATCTCCGGAGTGAACCCTAATTTCTTGTGATGTGGGCCTTTTCAGGTAAAACACATGCAAATCTACTTACCTCCTTTTGCAAATCCCTCTTCTGTTGAAGCTTCATCTTGCACTAATTGTCCAGCAATGTTTTCAAGAAAATAACTCTCTTCATAAGATCAAAATGCGCAGACTATCTCCCGAGGACACCAGAAAATCTCTCTCTCCCTCTCTGTGTTTTTCTTCTACCCATTCCTTTCTTATAACAAGCTTATAATGCTTCAGGGATAATCGACAAGTCATGACTTTCCGTTCTCCATGCATCCCTTCAATTTCCAGACGACGATTTGCCAAATTTCCAAGCGATTCTTGGAATTTCGGTCGATCGCCTTCTTCTTGTACCGCAAATCATCAGCTTCACAAATATCTTGACCACGATTGACCGCCTTTCCTTGATGATCAACCGCAAATTCTGATTCTTTGAAAATACCAATCGATCATCCCTTAGTTGACGATCGACCACTTCAAAAATCACTGCCCATTGTATTATTTTCTCTTTGGAGCCGATCGACCGCTCCGAAATAGACAGCAATCTGTGATATTTTGCTACATTCATGACCGACCGCCCCTTTTTACCTCAATCAATTGTGAACCCATTTCTTCACAAAATCACTTAAAACTCGGTTCATCACTAATTCATGGATAAAATCAACCACTCAACACCCCATGATCAACCACAACACCACCAAGACTCCAATCTCTTCAATATAAATACTAAGTGGTTGATCAATAGCTTCTCCATGCACACTTACTTAACCTACTATACCATGGAAAATGCTTCTTTTTTCCAATCCAAAGATCCATGTTTCTTCCTTCAATTCAATCCAACGGTCCAATGACCTCCTGCATTTAAGTGACATCAAACACTCCTGCGAAAACATCTTTTTTCAATCCAACAATCCACACGTAATACCCCGACATTTTTATCGAAATTAATAAAGATAATTGGAAGTAATTTTGGGACCTTGGGATTAATTGAATAATTATTGGGGTATTACCAAAGACGTATTCGTTATATTATAATTTATGAAAATTAATGTAATTAAAATAAATATTAATTCAATTAATTAAATTATAATATATGTGATTAATTGGGGGTAACTAAATTAAATTATAATATATGTGATTAATTGGGATTAACTAAATTAAATTATAATGTATGTGATCCATTGGGATTAATATTTATAAGTGGGGAGAACCAGTTCTATTAAGGGATCGGTTCAGCACATCTCATTTCGTCTGGCCTTCGGCCATTTGACGAAATGAGAAATGAGAATATTAAGATTTAAATTGGATTATTAGGGATTTAAAAATGAAAAAGGGAGTAAATTGATTAAATGAGGTTAAAGAAAAATTAAGAGAGGATGTGGGAGGACATGAACTGGTTCTGCCCGAACCAGTTCACACCACTTGAACTAGTTCACTAAGTTGACCGGTTGAAACGTTAAAGAAGAATGGCTGAAAGCCATTCTTCGTGAAGGGGACCCTAGCAAACAGACGAGAGAGAGGGGAGAGAAAGGAGAGGTGAGCTCGGGCTCGTTCCGGCGAGGGTGCGACGATTTGGGAGTGACGAACGACGGAGCGTACAACGACAAGGCGGACTCCGGCAGTAGGAGAGCGAGTGACTGCAGGCGTCGAGCTTTTGAGGGTGGCGACTAGGGCTCAAGCCGGAGCTTCAGCTGTTGCGATTCCCTGTGCTAAGACGAGGTAAGTCTATTTTTCCCCTTGTGCTCTGTATTTTGGATGGCACAGCTGCGATTCTTGCCTTTGATTTGCAGGGGCTGGAGGTGCTCCGACCGAATGCTTCAGCCTCGGGTCGAGCTCCAACCTGGGTGCCCTGACCTGGGTGTGATCCGGTCCGACTGGACTGGTTTGGGCTACTCGTTGTTCGCTAAGCAGGCAACACCGTACTCCCTTCCAGCCGGGAAACATACAAAGTGGAGTTAGGGAATTGTCGGCATTCGAAGTGCAATACTCTGCTTGTGTTGGTTTGCTGGAAACTTAAGCTACGAGAAGAGTGGATTTGAGGAGAGCGTTCTGGCGATTTTGGTTGAGAAGATGGAGAGACAGAGGTGAGGCTACGAGTATTGGCAAAGCTGGAAATCTAGCTCGTGTGTTTGGTGAAGTGTAGCTCGGGTTGGCTACTCCTCGGGTCTGCTCGGATGTGCGAATGGTGTTGTGGCAGCACTCCTTCACGTGGTAAGTCCCCTTGTCTTCTACTCCTTGGTTTTTTGGCCGTGTGTGGCTGTCTTCCTTCAGTTATGACAATTATTCTGTGTCTGTTGGTGAGCTGCTGTGTTTCGGTCATTGGATGGGAGATGATGGTTGTTGCAGCTGCAGTTCCGAGTGATCTTCAAGGTAAGGATTTCCTTCCTCTGCTGCTTATGGATTTTGGGTTTTCTCTTTGTTCTGTTATGGGTTGGGTGAAAAACGTTAAATGTGGATTTCTGTTGTCTGTTGGTTTGTGGAAAATATAAGTGTTGTTATGGACGATATGAGCTACCTTGTGAACTTCTTTGGAAAATGTGAATACTAAGATATTGTGCTCAGTTGTTTAAATTAATGCTTTGTGAGCTGCTTCTTTGAAGGATGTTATGAAGCATCTGTTTTGGTGTATATACTGCCTATGGATATGTAGTTGGTTTAAGTGAGGTTCTGTTAATTTCTATTGGCTGTTATTTTATTGGAATAACTTGTTGGGGTTGGTTTGATGGTCATGGGTTGTCCTTTATCCTATTAGGTTTGGCTGGTTGTTCTACATTTAAGAATATTGTTATTGGGATTAATTTATTAGGACAATTATATTCCATTTTGGACGTTAATGGGTTCCGTAATCTGTTAAGAGGTTAGTTGAGATTAGACTATGAAACTAAGTAACAATTAGACGTTATTAAATTGTGAAGGTACAAAGAAGAGAAGAAGAATGAAGATTAAGTGCTAATATGAGTTATCGCTACGAGGTAATGAACTTGGGTGTGTCTTAGCCATTTGGAGGTCCTACACCACAAGTAGAGTGCGTGCATTTTATGTTCGTTTTTCTAAAATGCTTACTACTTATTCCTTAGATGATTTCCTTGTTGATTGTATTTCCTTGTTGATTTCTTGCCATGGATATTCCCTTGATTTGGATAGTGTAGAATTGTTAGCACTTGTTAGAATATGATTTGCTCCGTGATTCATCTCCTTATTTGTTAGTTTTGCTTTCGTAGTTGTCTCTGTAATTGTGATCAAATGCTTTACTTCGTAGACATATTCTTTATTGTTAATTGTTCTTCTTACTGCATATGTTTTACTTTAATTGTTGTGATGGATTGCTATGATAAATATCAATGAGTGAATGTGATAAGTGTAAATGATGAGGGCGTGAATGATAAGGAGTATGAATGTGTTAAGAGTTCTCTTAAACGTTCTGTCATGTATTATCTACTTGCTATCTATATTACATCTCTTATGATAATTCCACCATCATTTCTTTCATTTAATGTATATATCGTTCGATTATTTCCTTTTGATATCCATATTTAATTAACTAGCATGTTAACCAATCGTTAACCAATTGAGCATGATAATTAACTAGTTATAATTAATAACTAATTAATTGAGCATGTTAGACAACTAAACTAGCATTTATTAATTGTACTCAAGCATGTTAACTAACTTAGACAATGATAGTAGATGGCTTAATTATACTTTACTTGAGCATGTAAATCGACTACAATAACCAATTGTAAACTTGAGCATGTAAATGATTAGAACGATATTAGCATGTAAACTACTTAACTTGTATTTATATTCTTCTGAGCATGTAAATCGTAATCTTCCTTCAATCATGTTAATTATTATTTAAGCAATCCATTAGTTATGTAAATTAACCAGTATGTTTAAATATCAATTAGTATTGTATAAGCATGTTAATTAGCTTAACTAAATTAGTTAATTTGAGTAGGATAACGAATTAGTTGAGTATGTAATTAAAATAGATTAATATTCGCATAACAATTAATTAAGATATGCCATGTAATAAACATGTGATTAATATGTTCAATTAGTATGTTTAACTAACGAACTAGAACGAAAGCATATTTAAATCACCTAGAATAATAAATATAGGAAACATGTAAATGGGCTAGGAGGCTAACTAGATAATTGGCATGTTAATTCTTGTATGCAGTATTATAAATGTTCCCAGTATCATTGGTTGTTTTCATTGCTATGCGTTTCAATTCCTATTATTCTTTTATATGCTCTTTAATTTCAGTTACTTTTGTATATGTGCACTTCAATTTCTATGAATGTTATATTGTGAAGCATCATGCATCATGATAGGTTGAGAATGTATGGTCATGCATCATGTTAATAGAAACCCGTAGGTATTGCCGCCTTGGGGTGGTACTCACCTATGCATGAGTGAGGAAAAATGTTAAGTAATAAGGAAATAGAAAACATTCAGGATGAGCGGGATACGTCTATCACTGGAATAAAGCCTCGAGGGCGTGATATGCCCGAAGGGAAAAAGAATGTTTCAGGATGGGCGGGATACGCCTATCACTGGAAGAAACCCTAAAGGCGGGATAAGCCGAAAGGGAAGAAACCTTAAAGGCGGGATACGCCGAAAAGGGTAAGGAGTTGGGGTAGATGGGTAGTTCAGATCTAGCTTGGTAGCTAGGATACACCCTCACCTAGTCGGGAAAGGGACTAGTATGCACACAAGAGGTTAGAAGCTAACCAAACTAAGTCATCTCAAAGGACAACCTCCAATCTCCAGCTCGAAGTACGAGTAACGAACGAACAAATGAACAACCAAATGAACGTAATGAAATGATTGGTTTGGGTGGCCCTCCTTCCAAATGAACTAAAGAGAGTCATAAGCATAATTGCATTAAACTCTTTTCCTTATTGAGCCATTAGGATCACATATTACTTGTGGTGTAGGTACAAACGATGAACATATAATAATAGGCTTATATGCGAGAACAACGAACAAATAATAAAGTAGAGGTGAAGGATTTGCAAGAGCGAAATTGGGGCTGGCCAGACTAAGAGTAAAAAAGAAAAGGTTGTAAATGAATTGTAATTCATCATCTAGTTTTCCTTTCTCAAATGCGGTATTTATCTATTTAGTATTTCTTCATTAAATGATTTATTTACGCTTCTGCAAAGTTTTGATAAACCCGCTGTGTTTTCATAAAAAGGTTTTATAACACTTTCGTACATCTTATCAATTGGTTTTCATAATGAGTTTAAAGAAAGAGTCAATAGTGATCCGATTAGACGCACTCTTATACGTGTTGTTTTAAAAAGAAAATTTTCAAATTTTATGCTTTTTAACGGATTTATGAAAAACCGAGTCGTTACACCACGTTCCTTTCTCAAATTCAATCCAACGGTCCAACAACCTCCTGCATCCAAACGACATCAAACACTCTCACAAAAGTACCTTTTTTCATTTTGATTTGATCTCGACCGTTCTCATATCACATCCAACGGTTCATCTTGCATCTGTTCCTTCTCATACACGATATTTCCTTAATTCCATAACATAAAAACATAAAAAATAAACCAAAACTTTCTCATTTTGTGAATTATCCAACGTCAACACATTATTCTCTATTAATTCTAATACACTCGATTTTCCTAATTGCTCAATAATTATTATTTTATTTTAATTTTTCTAATTCTAATACTTATTTAATAATTCTAATATATTTTATTCCTTTATTAAAATTTTTCAATTGTGATAATAATTTATCTATTTAAATTTTAAATGGTCACATTGCATAAAATTGATCGTACAAATTTTAAGGTATTATATTTTCATTGGTGAGACTTTATTCCTATTTTAGCTCAATTTATTTGGAGTTATTTTATACCATGGTGTTATTGTTTACACATATCTTTTATTAGACTTATGATTACATTATTTCTTATATTACTATTAAAGCCCTTTGGGTAATTCCAAGTTCTTAGGCTCTAACTACTTAACTTATTTTGGTATTTAAATATTTCGTTGTGATTTTATTGATTCTATTGAGGATTGGATGGTTTGATTTTTAAACTAGTCGAATCATTTCATGTTTTGTTGCTGTCATTTCAAGTAGTGAGAATCATCTTACTTCATATTTGTTTGTGGAACTTATACACCTAAATAAGTCATGAGAGTCATCTTACTTCATTTTTTTTTTTTTGGAACTTGTGCACTTAAATCTCATTTCGGTTTAGGTTTTAAGGTTAAAATCATAATCAGTTTTCTCAGTAGCCCATAGATCTTGTTTGATCTAATTGTTAGCTTTCTTGATCTAATTGGTATTTCAGAAAAATAAAATAATATTTTAAATTTAAACTTTCAAGCCATATCTGCAAACGGCCAAATATTTGCTTGTGTTTTTTTTTTATCTATTTTAAGTAGTTCAATACACGATGCATTAAAAAACAACATAAGATCTGCTCTAGGTTCTGTTTTTAATTTTGTCTTCATTAAGTTATTGTATCTTAATATTTGCAGTTGTTTAATAAATAAATATTTTACTATTTTTTTTATAAAATAAAACTTACATAAATTTATATCAATCCTTTTTATATATAGTCTGTGATTGTCAGAGTTGAGTGTTATGAATTTGTTTTGGGGAGGCTAAGAAGCCAGCATTGGATCTCTCATGTGAAATTCGTATCAAAGTGAAGATTATTAGAGTTCGGTGTGACTCGAATTCTAATTGAGTTTGGTAGGGACCGTATCCAATATTAGAGTTTTCTATTTTCTCTATATATTGATACTTGAATCTAAAAACTCATTGCACCTTGATTTTCAAATTGTAAATTTTTCATACGCCGTGATTTTTTCTCGTAAGGGTTTTCCACGTAAATCTTGGTATCTTTGTTTCTATAGTTTTTTTTTTACATTTCTCGTTCAATTTTCAACAATTGATATTAGAGAAAGTTGAGTTTTAGTACTCAGATCGAATGAATTTTTGGGTTTTTAATTTTTGTTGAAAAATTACAATTTGAAAAAGAAATTAAAACAAAAAAAGGGGTAAAAATCCAATTTTCCCTAGTTGTCGGTTGTCTTTGTTCGGAAAAAGAATTTTCTGCAGCGGTCCATCAAAGAAGGAGAAGTCACTACTCCCCGTCTTCATTAGCCGAAAGACGAAAGCTTAACCCACTACCCTGCAATCTGCTACCGAGGAACAAGAGAACTACTGCCAAACTGCCAAACTGCTGTCGATCAGTCTCCACAGAAGTCGCTCCTGGCATTCGTCGTTGCAGGCTGATTTCACATACATAGTAGCCACCGTTCGTGAAGGGAGTCACCATCGTTGTGCTGTCTCCCATCCAACCACTGCCAAACTGTCTAAACGATGCTACCCTTCATCGTTGTTGTCTTCTATCTCTCTTGCACAGGCTGTAATTTTGTCGGCTGTTGATTTTTTGATTTGGCACATTGTCTGCTTGCTGAAATTTGGGTATTGTAGGGAGCTGATTTTGGTTGGGATATTGACATTGTTGAGGCTCAAATTTTGCGTTGAGATATTTTTTGGTTAGGTTATTTTTGGGTGAAATTTCTGGACGGATTTATTTTGATTGTGGAGTTGATCTTTGTTCATTGAGATATCCTTTATTATTTGGCTTTAAATATGAGATATTTTGTTGTTTGGTGTGATGAGTTCATTGAAATTTGATACGAGGTTTTTAGTTATGGGAGGTGAAGATGCGAGATGTTCTCACACATATGGATTTAGACGACGCATTATTAGGGATCAATAAAATGTTCACGTATTTGAGTGTAGAGGAGAAACTTTGGAAGAATCGAAAAGGCCTATTTTTGATATATTTGTATTTGTCAAATCAGATTTTGCAGAATGTTTTGAACAAGAGGTTTTCCGCTAAATAATGGTTCAAATTGGAGCAGTTGTGGATGAGGAAAACTCTGCTTAGTTGCATTTAAAGCAACGACTTTACTCTCATCAGTTAATGGAAGAAGGTTCTATTGAAGAACACTTGACCACATTCAAGGAGTTAGTTTCAGATTTGGAAGGATGCAAGTACGATGAGGAGGATTTATGGTTGATTCTACTATGCTCGTTTCCTGCTTCACATGGTACTTTCAGAGATATGATTTTATATAGTAAAGAAAGTCTAACTCTGGAAGAGGTTTATGGTGCTTTGTTATCAAAGGAAAAAATGAAGCAAATTGTTGTTGGATCTGAGTCTCGAGGTGAGAGATTTATCGTTCGAGGTACAACAAGAGAGTCAAACAACAAAGATAGTGATACTGTTCATAGTTCGAAGGGCAGATTAAATTCAAGGAACCATGATAGCACTTGTTACTTTTGTTAGAAGAAGGGGCACATTAAAGCTGAATGTCGTAAATTACATAATGAAATAAAGAAAGGCTGCTGATAAGGGAAAACAACCGATGACATTCAGTGAACTGGTTGTTGCAAAAGACGAAAACTATAGTGATGAAGATCTTCTAATTGTGTTAGAGGGAAACTTAAAGCCAAACAAAGTTGTTAGTTTCATATGTGTTACAATTGGAATTAATTTTTGACATATGAGACCATTTAAGAAGGTGCTGTCTTAATGAGTAATAACACATCTTGCAAGATAGCTAATATTGGTACCGTTAGAATCAGAATATTTGATGGAGTTGTGAGGATACTGGGTAATGTGCAACATGTTCTCGATCTAAAGAAGAATATGATCTCGTTGAGTATTCTGGATTCGACAGGGTATAAGTATAGCGTTGTAGGTGAAGGTATAAAGATAAGTAGGGATACTTTCGTCATGTTAAAGAGACACAGAAGCTCTACAAATTTGTATGTGTTACAGGGTTCTACAGTGACAAGTAATAAGAATACAAAGTTTATGAATTCACTTTCTAAAGGTTTTTTGGAGAAGACTTAGAAGAAGTCAGGTTCTCATGTGAAGTTCAATTGGAACCTAAATCTACATCAAAGCCGATACATCAGCTTATTACAGATGTTCATAGTGATTTGGTCACCACATCGTCAACAGTTTTAGTTTCACGTCAAAGTGGTATAGTCAAAGGCAGAACCAAAAGAAAGGGTAAAATTCCACAACGATATGATAAAACTACTTCAGTGGGTTATGCATTGAGTGTGTTCGAGGGTATTGATTCTAGTGGAGAGTCTTTAACATATTCACATGCAGTTCGTTGCAACATCTCTGATAATTTGGTGGTACCATGGAGGAGATGTGATTTTTTCATGAGTGTGTCTCTCAAGTTTAAGCAGAGCTTAAACTTAATCGGTATCAATTGCTAAGTTGGCCCTAAAGAGGCCATTGTGAAAAATGAGGTTATTTTTCGTTAGAGTTTTGCTGATTCATTTCCTTTGCTTTGGAATTTCTTTGAAGATGAAAATTGTTAGAGTTCAATGTTCTGTATTCATTTTGAGGTGGGCTTAGAAACCTACATTGGATCTCTCATGTGGAATTCGTGTTAAGGTAGAGATTTTATTTTTTCTATATATTGATATTTAAATCGCAAAACTCATTGCAACTTGATTTCAAAATATTAAATTTCTTCTCTGCTAATGATTTTTTTTTCATTAGGGTTTTTCAAATAAATTTTATTGTCATTATTTTTACAGTTTTTCTTTTTCGCTTCACGTTTGATTCTTAACCGCCTACCTGCCAACCCCCATTACAGTAGTGGGCCAAGCTTAATCCGGTCTCAAGCAGGCTCCTGACTTGCGAGAAATAAATTTAAAATAAGTAGACCTTGGCAAATAAATAAATATAATTTGAGGCTGGAATATTTTAAAGTCATGAAAATAAGTCCCACTTTGTCTTCCTAGCGCCTAACCCAATGCCTCGTCAAAAAAGCCAAACCACGACCCAATGAAAATGAAACCATACCATTTTTTTTTTCTCTCTCCACCCTGGTTTTATGCCTCCCCGTCCGTTCTTCTAGACTTAGTGTCGACCACCCAGAGTTACCCTATTCGCTTATGTGCTGTAAACTGGAGAAAAGGAGCTGTGGAGGAAAAGGGTGTTGATTTGATGAAGATATAGAGGAGGCCAGTGATAATGGAAGGGGCGGAGCTGGAGCTTGAGAGGAGGAGCAAGTTTCTCAACAGCCTTATACTGAAGAAGAAGGAGGTGGAGCATCAAGAGCAGACTGATCGCCTCAACGTTCGAGTTCGGGCTTCCGACATGCCCTACGCTTTACAGAATCGCGCCTTTCACTGCGCGCGGGATCACCTCAACTCCTTGCCCGGAAAGCTCGATAGCAAACGCCTGGCTCTCACTCTAAAGAAGGTCGATTACTTTTCACAAAAACACCAATTTCTTTATTTCACTATCTTCTATCGTAGTATCTTCTGTGTTTTCTTTTTTAGACTTATAAAATGCTTTCTGGATGGTTTTTGAATTTTTGAAGTTGATAATGTTGAGTATGTTTTTCTCACTAATTAGTTCTTTGATAGATTCTCTTGATTTAAGAAATGTGATTGAAGTTTTGGGTTTGAAGATCTTTTTCTGAGAGCGCATGATCTTAATTAAGTACATCCCTCATTAAATACTTCACGGATTGCCCGCCCATGGAGTTGTAAATTAAATGGTTTTGCAGAAATTCAATGAGTAATTAGAAGTTTTGACGACATCTGAATATATGGTATTTAACAAGATTTGTGAGGACTAATTAGTCTGCCAAATACATTTACGAGGAATCATCCTATGAACTTTGATTGCCAGCTTGTCTTAACTGGCCCCAGGAAACAAGGTCATCATTAGCAATATTAACCAACAAGTATTGGATGAAGTAACAGCTGCTTATATCTTCTCACTGGATGAGAACACAAGTTCGATCTCCCGGAAACTACACTCGTTGGTAATCGAGAAGACTTTAAATTAAAAGCCTTCGATACTCCGATCTGAGAGGGATTAGACTTCCGCTACATAAAAGATTAAGGATATCCATGATCAGACAAAAACAATTGTCACTAATACTATAATTAAAAGTTATAGACCATGCTTGTCAAAAATTAGCAATTGATTTGCTTCTTGTTCTTGGGCATGGTTTTTGAGGAAATGAACTTTAGTTTGGTTCTAGCTATAATGAGAGAGAGAGAGAGAGAGGGCATGGTTTTTGAGGAAATGAACTTTAGTTTGGTTCTAGCTATAATGAGAGAGAGAGAGAGAGAGAGAGAGAGAGAGAGAGAGAGAGAGAGAGTCAGCAGGCCAAACGTACTGAACGG
>CM039483.1:29788553-29896761 GCA_022433065.1 Begonia loranthoides
AGAGAGAGAGAGAGGGGGAGCTAACCTCTCTCTAAAATGTGCTTTTTGTTTCTCCTTTTTATGTTGACCATTAATTTAACAGCTTTAGGTCCTTGATTTTGCAATTTGAATGGAACCTTTTACTTTTCGCAGTGGCTTTACACTTTACAGAGCCCTACCCTTGTTCTTACTATGAGCCCAAGCTGTTAAGAGTTAAAATCCTCATTAGCTCTAGCATTTTTCTTACCTAAACTTTCACTTTAAATCAACTGATTATACCTTTATGTTTTGAGTAATGCAAGATGGACACTAGAAAGTGACATTCTAATGGATCCGTCACTCAAGGAGTGACACTTTTCCAGTCCATGAAAGAGTTTTGATCATAAAAGTTTCCAAACAAGTATATTTATAAGTTTTTCGATTGTTGCTCTAAATTTCCTTCCAAATTAGAAGAAAAATTGATGAATTTCATTACTTTTGTAGGAATTTGATTCATCATTCGGTCCTGCTTGGCACTGCATCGTCGGAACTAGCTTTGGTTCGTATGTTACTCATTCCCGTGGCGGGTTCCTCTATTTTTCGATCGACAAGGTTTATGTGCTTCTCTTTAAAACTGCAGTCGAACCGCTGGCCCTCATTGAAGGTCAAGTGTCTTTGCTTAACGTGTGATATTTTTACAAAATTTTTGGTCAATATTTATATTCTCAATCACGTTATCTTGGTCTATTTATTCCATTTTTCCAGATATGTATGAGAGTTTCCTGTCACTACTAATAATAGTTATGTAGGATAAGCTTGAGTATGGTTCTGCAGGCAACACCTCTCTTCTCTTAACTAATAAAATAAAATATTGATTAATTTTTTTTGTGTCAAATTAAAATGTTTAATACTCAAAAGAGATTGTGCTTCCAATAGTTAATGTATTGTCTGGAAAATCACAACCATTGTTTAGAAAATATTATATATTTTTTGCTGATTTCTAATAATTAGTTTTTAATAGATTTTTGTGCATTCTTGTATGTTATTTTGTATGTTTTATATTTAGGGATATTTGGAAAGCTAAATATACGAAGAAAAATCATTATTCAGGGAAGTTAATTAAGTCAAATTCCAATATCTTGGATAACATAAATTTGAATATACCAAGTCGTGAAGAAAATCTAATGGAAGATGCAATTTTAAAGAGAAATGATAACACTTGAAAAATATTTATTATATGGTTTTATTGTAAATATATTTTATTTGAATTCGGTGATTTAATAAATGAAAATCGTATTTTTCCTACAAAATATGACAAAAAACTGCAGCACCGAAGATATATATAAAAATCTATTTTTATTAATAATTAGGATAAAATTTTATGTGAAATTATATTTAATGCAAAGTTACCTTAAAAAATCATTTATATGCAAAGTATGTTGGAGTTTCTTAAGAGAAGAAAAATGGAATCACAGAATAGAGGATTTTAAGAGATAAGAAAAAAATGTTTGTTGGGAAAGGTAGGGATGAGAATTGATTGGGGGCTAAAATTTAGAAATAGAGAAAATATTCCAATCTTATATTCAAAAATAGGTTGGAAAAGAGAAAAGGTCTTTGCGCAATTAAGAAAAGATAACCCATTTTAAAAATGAGGCAATCTATTGATAAAGGGAGCTCCGTGAGAGAATCAAGGAGCGAGAAAAAAGAGATAACAAAGGAAGGAGCTGGTGATAGAAAAAAAGAGGACAAACAGAAGATTGGAAAGAAGAGGAAATACGGAGAGAGAACAAAAGTAGTGTAGCGAGAGGAAAGAGAGGACGAGACAACCAACGGAGAAGGAGATTTAAGCTCGATTGGAGGAAGTTTCATATAGTTTCGCGCGCGTGCATGTGTGTGTGTGTGAAGAAATCTTCTTCTTCTTTGCGATGAGTAGCTAAGAGGAGAGACGCGGTTTGGGGAGGGAGGAGTTGTTCAGAGTGATTCTAACTTTCGACGTCGATTCTGTGTTTCCGTCGTCTGCGTGAGCAGCTTATGTGAAAGCGGTTTGTGAATCGGTGAGTTTTTCTTCCCGTTTTCTTGTTTTGAAGTTAGGGTTTCGTTTGACCTCTGATTCGATATTGGAAACTCGAATTTGGGGAAAATTTCTGATTTATATTGGTTGTATTAGAGTTTATGTAGGGTTATTAATCATTAGGAGTCAAGAATCGTGCAGAAATACGAAAAACCCGCGATTTTTGACGATTTTCGATCGACTAGTAGTCGATCGGAAGGGGCTCTGATCAATCAGAAATTGACCGGAATGGGCCTGGTAGATCATGAATCGACCAGGGGCATGTGGTCGATAGACCAAAAATTTTGCAATCGATCGACCGAAGACAGTGGTCGATCGATCGGTAATAGGCCGATCGCAAATGACCAAAAATGGGCAAATTGCCCTGTAATCTGTTCTAAGTCAACCCCGTTGTATAAAAACACATGTTATTGAGCCATTTTTCCGTGAATTGTGACATTTTATACGATAGATTCCTCCCAGAAGGGAGTGGTAAGGTTAGAAGTTAGCTACCTGGATTCTAGGGTTCACAATTTATCTCGTTCTGAAACCCTCAACGTCTTCAACAAAAGTGAGGATACCTGCTTGTGGTAACACCCCCGATGGATATATCTTCTCCTCGGAGTGACTAGTTAGGTCACATGACTCTGAGGAGTATTCCACCTTAACTTCCAGAAGAGAAACGGTTCTCTTCTGTAATGCATTGTATGTTCACGCATCATTTGCATTGCATTAATTATGATTCTTGCTGGGTGTTAGGCTCATTGTTTTCCTCATAATGTAGGTAATGATTATAATGAAGATGATGTGCTAGTTGAGGAAGAGACATTCCAAGAAGATCCCTCGTGTTATCAACTTATTTGACCTGCTGGGTGCGAATCATGTATTTCGAGAATTGATGGTATTTTGAGTAAGGGGTATTTTTGGTAATTTTCATTGTTAGTGTTTTGGATATTCGTATTGTAATAGGGACTTTAGTACTTTTGATAAAACATTACACTATGTTCGAAACCTTCTATGTTTATTTCGTAATATTTCTACGATTAATTGCTCTGATTTTTCGTTCTCTAAAAATGGATTTCAAATGACAAGTAAATAAATCGAGCGAAAAAATTTATGACGTATTTTAAATCAAGGAAAAATTGTTTTAAATTAACGGGGTGTTACACTTAATATGTGTATTAATGTTTACTAACGTATTTGCTTAAGTTCATGTAACTTATATGTTGATCTTTGGGACTTAGAAGAATAAAAAAGAGCAAAACACAGAATATAGGTTAACTTCGGAGAAGTGGTGGTCAACCAAATTTCTGAAAAAACAAGGGAAGCGGTCGATCAACTTAGAAGTGGTCGACCGACTTTAAAGATAGAAGGCTCGACATTCTAGTGGTTGAGGAAGCGGTGGAGTTGATCAACTGCAAGTGCATAACTTGCTGAAGAAGTGATTGACCGATGAAGAAATGGTCGACTGCAAATTAAGATAGATTCGAGCCAGTTTATGCAATATGAAGAAGCAATCGACCAATGAGAAAGTGGTCGACAGGTTTGACAGACCTGAGCGACAAATGGACGACCAAAAACATAACGGTAACTTTCCAATGGTCGGAGGTAGTCGACCAAAAAGAAAATGGTCAACCGCTCAAACGGGGTCTATATATAGAAGACACTCCGAAGCTCAAACTAATGAAGGGGGAATCGAAGTGAAGCTCTGTCAAATTTTATACTCGATTCTAAATCAATCATAGCGTGTCAAACCTAGTTCTTCCATCCTAAAACTTGAGAGTTTGCATTTGAAGAACTTAGGTCATTTGTTTGTAATTTTAGTTCTTACATTTTTATTGTACTCAAACGGTGAAATGTTAGATCCTGTGAAGATCAATCCAGAGGGTGACGCCATGAGAATAGTCTGTAAAGGTTTGATTGACACTCGTGAAGTGAATCATCACTAAACGCAGAGGTTAGGTGATTTAAGGGTCTCCAAGTCAGGAACTTGGGGCGCAGACGTAGACCAGGATTGCTGTAACATCCCAGTTTTTATTTTTTTGAAAATCGTAAGAAATTTAAAAATTTTCTTTTATAATATCAAAGTAAACCTTTTATTTTATAACCGAGTGTTAAATCCATTCATTGAAATCTTTTTCCCATTCATGAAATAATAGCACCGAAATAACTTTTATTTATAAAATCATTTTTCTTGAAATATAGCGGAAGTATTAAATAAAACAATTAAACTGTTTATTTATTATTTACGAAACCATTTACTCTTTAGCCTAGTTAGGCACAAGATCTGCTATGTGTAAATTTTTTATCAACTGCTTTGTATATTGATCGTTTACTTTCCAACATATATCTACATCGCAAGACAGTAAGTTATGAGCCTAATGCCCAGTAAGTGATAAGAATAAAAACTGTATAATGCTCATGCTATGCTCTTTTGAAAACCATATGTGTAACGACCCGGTTTTATTAACTTTAAAAATTCGTGTAAATTTAAAACTTTTCCTTTTATAAAAACATCAGAGTATTTTCCTTTTATAAAACCTGATCATTAAAACTCTTTACTCAAATCATTTATCAATTTTAGCGGAAGTAATAAAATCATTTTTATGAAACGCAGCGGCATTAAAATAAAACATTCAAGAATATTAAATAATTTACAAATTTTTTTACAATTAATCTCATTTAATTCTTTAGCCCAGGCAGCCACAAGTTCTGCCCGTGCAAATCCTTCATCAACTGTCTTCACCGGTTCACCTATGCATATACCTACATCGCAAGACTTAACTAATGAGCCTAATGCTCAGTAAGTGATATATAATGTATGATGCACATGTCATGTAACTTTTAAATCTCTTTTTGTTTTCTATTTCCGTTTTCTTTTTTGTTCTTCTACTGTTTTCTTGATCTTGACTTCGCTTTATCTTGACTTAACTTTACTGTTTACTTCTTTAGTTGATCGTTACTTCATTTTATCTTTATCATTTTAAATTTCGATATAAAAATTCGGGATATGACAATATGTGTTTCCGTTTTCTATTTTTCGTTTACATTTATATTTCAGTCTGTCCCGGTCTTTATCCTGGGACTTAAGTCTTATCAGTCTATCCCAGTCTTTGTCCAGGGATTTCGCAACTGGTATGGCAACAATGGCTTGCTCCGAAAGCTTAGCTAGTGGACAATGGCATTCTCCGAAAGCCCACTAGCGATTGTGTCCCGGTCTTTGTCCATAGACTTAAACAGTCTCACGCATACCATTTGCCTTGTATTAAGTCTTTTATATTTATTCTGTTTTAGTGGGATCAATGGATAATCCTACAGCCCAAATGATGGTTATTCACTTTCAGTGATCAGCCTTCCACGAATACCGTACACTTAGTATGTATGAACATCCATTAAACCACATTTTAAAACTATGCATGTAAAATCATTTTCGTATCCTTTTTAAACCATGATGCATGATGCTAGTGAATAGATACAGTATAAAATCTCTAAGCATGCTCGTCTATTAAACATATCATTAAAAGAACCTAATTCTAATAAACATCCAACAACCAATAGCACAATATACAGAACATGCTCAATTTCTGGTAAAATAGTAAACAACCTAAATATTCTATGAAAGCAGTAAACAGTCAGCATACAACCCCTAAGTCTTTGCAATGTAGGGTCCAAAGACCAAAACACATGCATATCAACTTACCTGTGATCCTTAGCATGTTTCTTTATCCTTTTCCCGTTTAATATCTTCAAAATAATTATCGTTTATTTATTAATATATTTATCCATTATAAACCCAAACCTTGATACAACTAATTCTTTATTTATTAATTATCATTTATCGTATATCTTGTTTATTAATTACTTCTTATCATATTTATATTTATTACGTTTATTGTATGTCTATGTAGTATTATTTCCCATATTTATATTTATTACTAATTATCACTTAACAACTTTCTATTTGTTTATCTTTCTTAATTTCATGTTTACTAAACATATATATTTCATTTACACATTTTTCTCTTTTTATACATTCTCTATTTTCTTAAATACGTTTTAACAACAACGTGATAATAATAGTGTAATAATACTAATAATAATAATAGTGAAACTAATATTTATTCACTAATTATGAGGATAGGAATATTACCACAATAATCCAAGAGCTACTGCGTAACTTCTCCCGATTGCCGAGTAATTCCTCCTCTACACTTTCACCCTCAAATATTCGAGACCCAACAACAACATGGAATGTTCACAAGATGCCTTGGAAATTTAAACGGATTAAGAGTTTGACCCGTGATCTATGGAGAGATAAGAACCGAAACTACCAAAGAAAGGAGTTTGATCCAAACTACACTTGTTAGTTGAACCAAAGCTATCAACTTTGATCTCTTCAAGCAAACAATTGAAGAAGATCAAGTCTTCAAAGAGAACTAAAAAGAGAACCACTCTCTAAGCAAAAATGCTCTCAAATTTCAAGTTGTAAGTTGTGATTTACTTTGAAGGCTTGTCCATTTATTTATAGGCAACTCAAGGGGACATGGAGACATTATAAAATCACATAAATTATGCAAAAGAATGCAAAAATTCAATGTTAGGTGAAGGTTTGCCGCGGGTGGCATGTGGGAGGTGGTGTTGGGCGCACGGTCAAGGCAGCTGGTGCAGCAATCAACCTTGGTGGGCACACGGTCAAGGTAGGCTGGTGTAGTGTCGGGCGGGCACACTGTTGGGAGCATGCGTGTGTCAGGGGGCTTCCTATCGGACGGCTGTCTGGGCGGCGCGCCCATTGACTTCTGGGTGGCGCGCCCAGTGGGCCTAGGCGTGGGCTGCTTCAGTCCATCTTCAATTTTATTCCTTTTCTATTCAATTCATTCCTTCTTTGGGCCTCCACTGGACCCTCCTCAATCCCTAACACCACCATGGCCCATGACTTTCCATTTAATGGGTTTTTAACTTGGACTTCATAGATTAAAACATGTATACTTTTGTTCATAGATTAAAACATGTATACTTTTGTCCATCTTATTTGTTATGGATCCTTTCATTGGCCTTCTCATATTTAGTAATGTATCAATCTGGGTATAACATCTCGATTTATTTATGGGATATTACAATTGCTGAACCACGTTAACAAACTTGGTGTCGTATTTCTTTCCCTAAACTCTTTTATTTTTGTAATTGTTTGTTTATTTATTATTGATAAATCACTTAGGGTTTAGAATAACAAATATCGTACGAAAAAATTAGCATGCCTAATTCACCCTACCCCCTCTATAGGCGAGAATATCGATCCAACAAGTGGTATCAGAGCGGGGTTAATAAAACTTTTTGTGTGATATTGTGATATTGTGTAAATTTGTTGATTGATTAAATTTCTTGTTATAAATCTATTTGACAAATTTCTTGATATTTTGTATACATACATATCATGGATTTCAATTCTCACATTGAAGAACAATCTATTTCTATACCTCCACTTTTTTTATGGGAATGATTATTTATATTCGAAGTTTAGGATGAAGCCTAGTGGCAATTTCTGCTGGGCGGTTGAGTGGTGTTATCGCTGGGCTAGCTTCCATGTTGTCTGTTGATTGGGAACGTGGGTTGCACTTCTCAATGGACTAGTGGCATGTCCCTCAACCAGGAAATTTGGTTTTCCTATTGCTTGCTTCCAGCCTCTACAGCGACCTGGCCAGTGTCGTTCGGGAGGTTTGTATTAGATTTGGAAAATTTGAGTCCCTGGATGTGGTGTTGTTTCTTACAAGGGTTGTTTGTGTGTTGGTGACCTTGTGGTTTGCGCTTTGTTCCGCTCGTTTCTATTGAAACCCCTGTGTTGTGATAGTTGGTGTTGTCTATTTAGGCTTTGTTTGTTGTCTATCAAAGCCTACCACTTCTCTGTGTGGATCGGGGTGTGTTTCCTTGGAGGAGGGAGTTTTCCTTGTTGTTCAATTAGCCTTGCTGATTGTCCTTGTAGTTTTGGACAGTTGTTCTGATGCTACCAACCGTGGTTCATTGGGCATCTCTTGGTGTCGACTTTGCATTTCCGTTATGGGATTGGGCATTTTGCGTTTTCGGTCTCACCCTTCAGTTTGACCAGTGCCGGTTGCCTTCGTTGTTCATGCTATTGTTCCAAAGCTGATGTGCATTATTTCACTCGATGCCATGGTTTGTTTTCTTGTTCTAGAGTTGGTCATTCCTCATTCTGGTCTTACCTTTTGGGTTTCACCAGGTTTCGTTGCTTTGTGGATGTAATTTTTAGATTGTAGATTTGCGGGTTTTTTCTGAAGTCTTGGCTAAATCCTCTAGAGGTTTGTGCTCGGTAGTAGCAAATGTTTAGAGCCGCGCTAAAATTCATGGATTTCTGAGCCCTATTGGCTGTTAGATCCTTGTTAGAGTCATTTTCCTTGTTCAACTCGCTATTGTCCTTGTGGAACATGACGCATGTAAGGTTCGTGTTGGGTGTTTTTGTCCTGGTGCACTTGGGTCTAAGTGTCGGTTGTTGTGTGGATCATATCTGAAAATTCTTGACTGGTGTAACATCAAGTGGTCTGCTTCGCTGTGTCAAACACTTGGTTTCGGTAGTGTTCTGGTGCATCAAGGCATTGGGGTTACCCATGAGTCCACGAGATTTAGTTTTCATTGGATGTTAGGTTACCTGACTTTGCTTTGATTTTGGTCCGAAGTCCTATTCTTTGTTTCGATAGGAATCTTTGCATGTTGCAAATCTCGAAAATTCCCTCTCTTGTTGGGCTTGGTGCTTGGACATCATGAAGCCAAAGAGTGTTGTGTGGTTGCAATCTTAGTTTAGAGTATTGCTCAGTTGTGGAGAGCGTCTTGATGGACACTCTAAACCCAAGTCCAACCAATGTCCTTTCGTTTTCCAGTTCCGAATGTATTCCCAGATGGGGAATTTGTTAAGTCACATCTCAGGTGTTACAAGGATTTCACACCAGTTCGATATTGTGGAAGTCGTTGTGGCCAGTTGAATGAACCTACTTGTCTCCTGTCAGATCATGTGGATCTTTTTTTTGGAGATCGTTTTGTCTGTTGATCGATCAATTGGGTCACCCATTTTGTTTCTGTTCGGGTGACCTTTCCTTGCCTTTGTGGAGTTGTTAGCTAATTGTGAACTTTGCTCATTTCATGATAGTTCCTTTCGGTGTCAGTTTCAGACATGTTCTTAAGTTTTCGTCCTGGTTTAGGTTTGAGGAAAGCTCTAGACGTAGGCAATCAAGTTCTTCTGGGGAGGTTCTCTTGGTTCGTGTGCTTTGTGTATCACATTGAATAGAAAGTTTGCTAGAAATTTGCACTTTTTTGGTTTGTTTTAAATTTTGAGACGAAATTTCTTTTGAGATGGTTAAGATGTAAAATCCAAAATTTTTAAATGATCTAAAAATTTTACGCGTAAAGTTTTTCGTAATTTTCAGTAAATGTTGAAAGTTGACCCGTTTTGTCACATAACGACCCCATGTACGTTTTTCAGTCAAACGGTCAAATTTGGGTTTTTCAAGTGGGAGTTTGATTTTGGAAATTTTTTTTGTAAATTATTTTGACCAAGAAATTATTTTTGATTGGTGTTTTAAACGAGTAGGTTTTAAGTAGGATTTCAAATCGAGAATTAAATTGGGTTATATTAAATATTTTTAATATTATATATATATGTGTGTGTGTGTGTGTGTATTAAATATTTTTAATATTATATATATATGTGTGTGTGTGTGTGTGTGTGTGTGTGTGTGTGTGTGTGAAGAAGAAGAAGAAGAAATCTTCTTCTTCTTCACAATGAGCGACCGAGAGGAGAGCCTCAGTTGGGGGAGAGAGGAGCCTTTCGGAGCAGTTCTGACTTCCGACATCAGTTTCGTGTTTTCATAATTCACATGAGGGAGTGGTTTGCGAATCAGTGAGTTTTTCTTCTCGTTTTCCCATTTTGAAGTTAGGGTTTCGTTTAGCCTCTGATTCGAGCTTGAAAACTCAAATCCTGGGAAATTTTCTGGTTTATATTGGTTATCTTAAAGTTTATGAAGGGTTATTAGTCGATAGGAGTTGAGTCTCCTATCGACAATTTTCTGACACATGGTTTTTGACAATTTTCGATCAACCAACAGTCGATTGGAAGGGGCTTCGGTTGATCAGAAATCGATCAGAATGAGCTTTGTCGATCATGCATCGACTAGGGGCATGTGGTCAATCGACTGAAAGTTTTGTGGTCGATCAATCAAAGACAATGGTCGATCCACCGGTAATGGGCTGATGACCGCAACAACCAAAAAAGGGTAGATTACCCTGCAATCTATTCTAAGTCGACCCCGTTGTATAGACACATGTGTTATTGAGCCATTTGTGCGTCAGTTGAGCTCCTACACTTGACATAGGGCCCTTCCACCTATCTTTGTGGTTCATTGTTGGAAATTTTTGTCCATTAATAAGGTTTGAGGCTTGGTTTGGTTTATGGTCTTCAAGTCGACCTTTCCACTAAGGTCATCCTCAATTGACTTTAGATGAGTCTCTAAGGCTGTTGAGTCTTGGATGGTTGCGAGCATGTCTTATCGACCGCTGTGAAGTCCTGGTTGACCGTTGACGTGTCTCGTCGACATTGGATGGTCCCGGTTGAGTGTCGTAGAGTCTGGTCGAGGATGTGATGTATCGGTTGACCTTCGTTTTGTCGCGACGACTGTTGAATGGTCTTAGTTGATCACTGTGATGCCTTGTCGACTATGGATGGGTTCGAATGGCTTCAATTATGTCTTCTCGACTGCTGAGTGGATTAGGTCAAGTGTGTTGTGTTTTGTCTTTCATCATCGTGTCTTGTCAACCGGTTGGACTTCCTGGTTGTTTGTTGAGTGCTGGGTTGACCGTGGTCATGTTTTGGTTGACCACACTGCTTGTTTCTCGGAGTTGGGTTTAGCACACTCCATTTGGCTTCGTTAGCCATAGCTTGTTCTTAATTGTGTAGATTCTCATATCAAGGTGTAGGGAACTCGTCGTTCCTCGTTTGAGACGGGGAGTCTTGTGTTGATACTTTCGGTCGGGGTTGGTTTTCGGTTTAGGATCCTTGTTGTATTCCGAGATTTGGTTTCTGGTTTGGGACTAGTGATTGTCCCTAGAGACCTTCTTGAATCCTGAGTCTTGATTGAGACTTTTCCGTTATCCTTTATATGTTTGTTGGGATGTTGACATCGACCTTGTTATAGGTTATGGAGATGTTAGTGGTGCGACCTTCCTTCCGATATCGCATAGAGTTGGCTAGTCGGTAAGTGTGTCATGGTTGTCATCGAGGTAAGGATCTTTATACTTTCCACACTGCATTGGATCATGTTTTCAAACTGCTATTTTGTGGGATACCACACTTGAAAACCCGATGGGGACTGTTTCGACAACATGTCTGTTTTTATGTATAAGTATGTTTTCTCATGTTTATTTTATCATGCATGGTATACTGTTGGTATTCTACGCACATAAGATGGTGTGACATTTTGTGCATATATGTTGGGAGGATGAATCCTCTTGATGCTTTAGGCACTATAGAGCTAAAGAAAGCATCACGAAACTATCTTGTGCAATCTTCTACTGTGTGAAGATTGGTTGTTTGTATGTGCAAAAAAGTGATAGGGTATTGGTGACATGTTCTCGTGTTTCAAGCCCCAGAAGTTGAAATGGAGATGGGGCGATGATGATGCTTCTTTGGGTTTCGAGCCCCAGAACTTGGCCATGGTATTTAGTCACACGGATTGAAGATTGTCAAGTACCATTGCATTTGACGGGTCGCGTGATAGCTCGTAGCTTTGCTCGTCCGCAACCCTCGTCAATTCGGGACATATGGGTATTCTAGTTGAGAAGCAGTCTATCGCGAGCAACCTTATCCGTTACTTCTATTATATGAATCGTATCGGCTGGCACATCTGGGTGACGTGCTGGATCTTCCAATTGCCGTCGGTTATTGTCTTTTTGTCTCATGAGGTGTAGCTCTCGACGGATGATCAACTTTCTGTGGTGTGTGTGTCGGATAGGTCCTTGTGTGACCATCCATTTTCATTGAGGACATTTTCATGCGGAAAATGATGTTGGCATATTTTGTGATATAACTGTCTATGTATAAAGCAGGTTTTGATGAAGCCACATTGAGTGCCATGGGCCAGTTTAACAAAATGATAATGATGTTTTAATAATTTAAATCCATGCACGGTAAGTGAGAAGCATGAAATGGTTTTCAGAAAGGTGTGAAAAATAGTTTTGAGCATGCATTGCATTTAGTATTGACTTCCCTACTGAGTTTGCCACTCACCCCTTAGACTCTATTTTTCCCATGTTAGAGTGTAGGCTCGATGTATGAGATCTACACTTGTCGTCGTGGAGCGTTACCGGTACCCCTCTGGCGGGTGTATCGATCTTCTCAGGGATGGGTGGATGTTCATCGGTTCAATCCCTTCGTATCGAGTACGTTTAGGGTTTGTAGTTTTTGTGTTGTTTGATTTAATTCTTGCACAGTACGTTTCTTTATTTATACTATCATGTCTCTAGCTGATCATTCTGTGGATCCCAACCCATGTGATTTGGGTTTGGGCTTAAATTCCCGTTAAGTTTTCTATCTCTTTTACGCCTTGTGCTGAGTAATCGGGTCCTCTTCGAGGATCGGGTCGCTCGACCTGGCGGTTCTGTTAGGCCTATCTCTAGGTCGTGACAAATGCTATGCCCACCTACATTTCCATAGCTTAAATCAAAGCTTTCTGTTGAAGCATTCTGATGACAATGAATGCTACAACACAGAGTAGCATAGTAGTGCAAGGAAGAACTTTCATATTTTTCATGTTTTTATATTATGATATATTTGACTAAAATATTTATCTTCTGATCTTCTCTTCATTTATAAGCTAAAAATTTTGTAGGGTAAGAGAAGAGAGTACTGAATTAAGTGAAATTAATTACCTTTTCTATATTTGGATACATAAAATGGTTTGGATAATTCAATACGTTTTATTTAATAATTTATTCAGTGTATTGAATGAATATAGGGGTTTTTATTTACTTAACAATAAATAAAAATTAGGACTTATATTGAATTGTGTAATTCATTAACTTTATATATATATATTATATTGTTAACTTCTAATATGTACATATAGTTTGAATCATATGTCCATTAAAAATTGTGTTTAATTGAATTCTTTATGATATTTTTCTATCATAAGTTCAAAATCAATATTATAAAAATTAAGCAAGCAACTCTAGTGAAATTTGCATAAAATAAATATTCTCACTTTTCCGTCATCCAAATAGTTACTGCAACATTTTATAGTATTTGTAGTAAAATTCATATAAGAAAGGAAATCAACTCTAAGCCACCATTCTCTTATTTGATCTTATTACTTTATTCATTTGTATTCTATTTTAATTATTTATCACATTATCAATTAATTTTTATCTTAAATTAGCTTTATTTTACTTAGTGTCATATTTAATAAGTTATTCTAATGGGATCGATACTCTACTTATCTTATTACTTCATGGCAACACGTGCAATTGCAAAGTATTATAGTTTTGCACAATAAGTTTTTGGTGTCATTGCTAGAGACAATTTTATCAATTTTTTTTTGTGAAACTTTTAAAGAAAAAATTGATACCTTTTCTTGTTTCTTTTGCAAGAGTTTGTTGATTTATGTCTAACCAAGATGATCAAGATTTAGTTCTATTCAATCCAAAGATTGAGAGGACTTTTCATGAAAGAAGAAGTGTCATGTCCAATAATTCTCGTCTATATTTTTGTGTGAAATACTCGTACATTTTTAAATACTTCATATCTTAATTTTGAAAACCTATTATATAGCGGAAGACTTTTTCATAAAATACATTATAATTTAAATACTTTAAAATATTGCTTCATAAAATCTTTTCATGTGTATAAAACATTTATCACTAAGTTCTATCTCAAAATGTTATACAAACAACACATGCTTACTTTTTAACTTTTTTGTACAAAACACTTTATCTTGAGTCATAACTCACTAGTCAAAATCGTAGTAACAACCTCAAGTACACCTCATTAGTTTGCACCATCAATTGTGTCATCATCCAAAGTGAGCCGCATTGTTTAAATTTTTTACCTACATTACAAGATTCACCTATAATCCTAAAGTTCATTAAGTAATGCATAAACGATATAAACCTTATTTGTATTTTTTGTAAAAAAGTTTGTGGTTCTGTTCTTTCTTTTCTTTTCTCATTCTTTCTTCTTTTTTCTTTTCTTTACTTTCACTTTATTATTTTAGGAGAGTAGGCTCGACAATGGGAGAAATGCCACTTACATCTCACATCTTTGGGAAACAGTTCCAATATCGATTGAGACCTCTATTAGCTGTCACGTTCATCATGCACAATGTTTTTATGACCTTTGTCGAAGTCGCTATTGATCATGATCTCGCAACCTTTGTTGAGATCCTAGCACGTAACAACCTCGCAACCTTTTTCGAGACCCCTACATTTCCAGATTAATAGGGTTATCCCCCATAGGTCCAACCTTTGTGATGGTTTGTTCCCAACCCCTCGTATCTTCTTTATGTATATTCATTTTTGTTTCAATCTTTCTAACATGAAAACATATGAATGATAATCATTTTCGTTCATTTTTTGAAAACATAATGCATGAGAATGAACACAACATTTCACATAACTTAACAAATCATTAACAATACGCTATTAGCCAAACAACATTATAATACAACACATTCTCGATCAACCTTTGTCCTAACTAGCATAACACATTGTTAACAAAGCATCACAACATGTTCTCGAGTCATATAATCAATAAAGCATCACAACATGTCTTCAAATATTAATAACAACCTAGAATCTTATGATGTAGGTCAAAAGGCCAAACACATGCAACATCACTTATCTTAGAGTATTAGCATAAGTACTAGCAATTATCCAATTTATCTATTTGAGTTGGAGGACCTATAACATGATAATCTTCACATTAGTACGATAACATACATATATCTCACATGTGCATATCTTTTTGTACATGTAATGCTTTGTCTTTTCTTTCTTTTTCTTTTTATTTCATGTTTCATCGTCATCAATGGGGATCATCAAATCAGCCAAAGCTTTTGGTTCTAAAATTGGGATACACCATCAAAGCTAAATAAAATAATTGGAAATCACCCAAAGCTACATCAACAGTACCCATCGAAGCTACATTGATGCGGTATCACCAAAATTACTTACATATTTTTCAATTGTTCTTTATCTTTCTTATCTTTCTTACTTAGAAAACATATGCATGAGAAATTATTTTTGTAACATTTTTTGAAAATCATGATGCATGAGCATAAGTGAATGCAACAACTTAACATATCATCAACACAACATATCCTCCAACATCAACATGATCAATTGAACGTAAAATCTATTAAACAAACATCAAACAATATATCCTCGAGCAACAACATGATCAATAGAACTTAACATCTATCAAACACAACAACAAACATCATATCTTCGAGTGAATAAACAATAACCTAACTCTTGTAATATTGCCCGAAGGCAAACACATACAATCATTTCTACCTTTAACCTCATTGAAGAAGTTAAGAGACAACAGCTACCTAAAGGAGTTTCTTTCTCTCCCAAGTATTTCTCCTCTTCTCATCTCCCACGGTTCCTCCTTCTTTTCTCCCTTGATTTTTTCTTCTCTTTTCTCTCAAGGTTCTACCTTCCATTTCATAACAAAGGGTGTTAAATAATATACCTCTAGCCATCTGAGAATAAGGTGTCACTCCTTCTCTCCATTCCAATGTTGAGTAATCACTTTTCCTCCTCTTAAATCGTGACATATATTCTATTTTTATCGACTATTCATATTCCCGATTGACCACCCCTGTATTTTTGGTAGACCACTCTTGTAATTCAACAAAAATCCACACCCAATATTCCTTTACGCGAAAACATAGCCTTTCGTGGAAACCAACTTTACACTGGTTTGCAGATACTTGTAAATCCACTTCTAGGCGACCACAAATCTATCTGAGGCTAACAAATTTTCATCTCTCTTGATTCCAATCGTTAAGTCCAGAACGTGTGTTTTCACATGTGGACGCCTACACTTTGTCCAAAATTACATTTTCATATTAAACACTCCACATCTATATTTTCCTCAATTCATACTTAATATCTAATAATTCATGACTTTAATATCCATCACACCACTTATACTTCATATAAGGAAATTCAGGGTATTACAGTAGCAAGCATAAGGAAGTCAACGCCAGTCTTGTGTCCACCTTAATTGTCACGACCTGCAGGCGGGTTGGACAGAACTGCCGGGTCAGGCGACTCAATTCTCAGAGAGAACTTGGTTACCCAGTCTAAGGCATGAATTTTTATGCGGAAGTCTTAACGGGAATAATATCAAGCCCAACCCAAATCATATGGGTTGAGATCCACAGAGTGATTAACTAAAGACATGATAACATAATCAAGGAAAATACTGTGCATGAATTAAATCAAACAACACCAAAACTAAAATCTCAACATACCAGGAACGGAGGGATTGAACTGACGAACCTCCATTCATCTACAGTAAGATCGAAGCACCTCCAAGAATCTCTATCATCGCTCACTAGCACTTGTACAAATCCAGTGTACCGAACCTACACCCTAGTTCAAGGGGTGAGTAACTAACTCAGTAGAGAAATCTATACTAAATGAAATGCATGCTAAAAACCATTTTCCTCACTTTGAAAACCATTTTATGCTTCTCATTTACCGTACATGGATTTAAATATTTAAAACCTATCTATCATTTTAACAAAACCGGTCCATTGCCCTCGATATGGCTCTATCAAAACCCGCTGTATACATAGACAACTATAACCGCAAAATTTAACATCACTTTCTGTATGAAAACGTCATCTGTGAAAAGGGATGGTCACATAAGGACCCATCCGTCACTCATTATCGTAAAGTGGTGTAATCTCTCGGATGTGCTGATGGGTCGTAGCCGCCGCCGATACGATCCGAAGATCCAGCTCATTACCCGAGTTGCCGACTAGCAAACTCTGCGATGACACAACTCATGTAACCGCCCAGATGTTTCGACGGGTCGTAGCCACTACCGATACAATCCGAAGGTCCAGTGCATTACTAAAGTTGCCAGCGATTAGCTCAACAGCGACACAACTCGGGTAACCGCCCCGCACATGTCACAAAAAAGTGGCTATCTACCAATAGAATACCTCATGAGACAGGAAAGAATACCAATGATGGCTATCCGATAGTCCAGTATGTCACCCGGATTGCTGGCGATTAGCTCAGCAGCGACACAACCCATATAATCGCAGTAACGGATAAGGTTGCTCACGATAGATCGCTTCTCACTAGAATACCAAGGTGTTCCAAATTGATGAGGGTTGCCGACAAGCAAGCTCAAGCTGTCTAGCCACCCGCCATATTGAACGGTGTTAGGATAGGCTAATCTTTGCGACTGACAACCTGCCACTTAGTGTGACAAATACCCTGGCTAGGTTTAGGGGCTTTCGAACCAAGGAGACATCATCACCCTCCAATCCCATTTCCGAATTTTATGGCTCTCGACCTGAGGACACGTCACCAATGCCCCATCATTTTTTTTCACTTTTAGGGCTCAAAACCTAAGGACATGTCATGAATGCCCCATCGCCATTTCGCACGTAAACGACCAATTTTCACGCAGCAGAAGATTTCACGGGGATAGCCTCGTGATACTTTAGCGCTAGATTGCCTAAAGCATAAGATGATTCATCCTCCCGATGTACATACCAAATCTTCTTGCAGTAATAGATTTGGGGGATAGCCTCATGATGGTGCTAGAGTGCGTAAAGCATTACGAGGATTCATCCTCCCAATGTACTTAACCAATATCAAACCTTCTTGTAGTAGAAGGTTGACGAGATAGCCTTGTGATGCTTTAGCGCTAGAGTGCCTAAAGCATCTAAAGGATTCATCCTCCCAATGTACGTAATCAATATCAAACCTCCTCACAGTAGAAGGTTGACGGGATAGCCTCGTGATACTTTAGTGCTAGAGTGCTTAAAGCATTAAGAGGATTCATCCTCCAAATACATGCACAGAAGTCACATCATCAATATGTACAAAATATTAGCAATATACCATGTACGGAATGTAAATGTGAGAAAACATACGTATACGTAAAAACTGACGTGCTGTCGAATAGTCCCCGTTGGGTTTTTAAGTATGGTATCCCACAAAATAGTAGTTTTGAAAATCATGATATAATGCAGTGCAAAAAGTATAAAGATTCATACCTCGATGGCGACCATGACACGCTTACCAACAAATCAGCTCCACGAGTTGTCGTAAGCGGAAAGTTGAATTACCTGACACCTTCAGAACCTACAATAAGGCCGATGTCAACATTTCAACAAACATACAAGGGACAACATTCAAGTTTTAACAATATTGGAACTCATGATGGTTTCTAGGGACATTCACGAATCCCAAATCGAACACCAAATCTGGGAATCTCGATAGAATCCCTAACCTTGTCACTCAACAACATGACAAGGCTTCAACAAATCTATCAATTTCAGGAAACAACATGTACGTCCATGTTCATACAACTCTAAACCATAACTCAACATTCCTATTTCGGCTCAACTATTATTTAATCATCAACCTATGCAAAAATCCAACTCAAGAAATCTACCTCAATTAGCCGAACAACATCAAGATAGCCAAAAAAGAACTAAATTTATTAGCCTCGAAACAGAAATCCAATGCAGCGAATGAACCCAACCAATCTAGAACCCATTATTGAAGACGGAAAAGCAAAACTGGGACCAAAATCAGGACACTCCCCTCGAATTATCATCAGAGCAGTGAACACAGCGAACAAAATCAAATAGCATCCAACACCGTTTTGCAAGGGCAGCAGCGAAAAAGACAACCTAAAATTCGGAACCAACATCGACATTTTGACAATCAGAATATCCCTCTCAAACGGTTCTAATTTCTCAGCTCAGCAATCATCAAACAAGAACAAGAAAAAAAAAATCAAATTGGGTCGAAACTGTAAGCAGAAATCAAACAAAATAAGAAATTGAAATTCCTTACGTGCAAACTGTAACAACCGTGACAATTTGACCGAGAGAAAAAGAAAATCATCCCAACAGCAGCAAAGTAATTTTCTCAAACCTCACTCTGTACACAGCAGCGTAACGGAAATGAAATTTAAAGCCAGTCGAAAGAAAACACCGCACCACAAGGACAGGGCACAACATCGGCATCATCAAACAACGAAAATGAGAAAATCATCGACAATAGGGGTAAACATATCTGAAATTAATTGAGCGCTAGTTATTACTTACCGAAATCGAAGAAAAATGGCGGAAGAAGTGTCTGAGTCGGGAATGCCCTAATTCCCGAGCTCTCTGCCTCGACCATCCCTTGCGAAGGGCCCTCGGACGGACGGCGCAACCCACAAACGGAGCTCGCCGGTCGCTGTTCTTCGTCGCCGGAATTGGCAGCTCGCCGCGGTCCAGCTCCTCACTCGCGAACCTCCCTCTCCCGCTCACGGTTTACCGAAGACGAAGGAGAAGAAGAATCGCACTTTTTCTTCTTCTTAATCCTTCTAATAAAAAGAAATCATAATTTATAATATAATAAAAAGAAATTTTAATTTATAATATATGATATATAAGATATATATTAAAACTATATATCCTATATTATGTTATCTCAATTTAAAATCCAATTCGTCTAAAACGTCAACCAAAAATAATCGCTTAGTCAAAATAATTTACTAAAAATATTTTCAAAAATAAATTCACACTCGAAAAAATCCAATTTGACCGCTTTATAGAAAAACGTACACGTTGCCGTTATACGACAAAATAGGTCAACTTCTAACGTTTGACCAAAAATTCTTGAAAAATTTATACGTGGCATTTTAAAACTATTTTAAAAATCCCAGATTTTACATCAATTTTCAGAGCTTAAATCAGAATTCTCTGTTGAAGCATTCTGGTGAAAATGAATGCTATAGCACAGAGCAGCACAGCATCACAGAGAAGAACTTTCATATTTTTCTTGATTCTACGTTATGATATATTTGACTGAAATGTTTATTTTTTCTTCATTTATGGGCTAAAATATTTAGTGACTGTGAGAGGAGAGTACTACATTATGTGGAATTAATTACCTTTTCTGTATTTTGTTGCATAAAATGGTTTGGATAATTTAATATGTTTTATTTAAGGGAAAATGACAAATCAACTATCGTGGTTTACGATCAATGACAAGTCAACCACTATGGTATATTTTCTAACAAGTTAACCACTGACGTATGGAAAAATGACAAATCTAACATCAAAGTCACATTCGCCGTTAAAAATGAGATTGGACGCCGCAACGGTGTTCTGGAAAACCGCCGCGGTGTCCTGGGAAACCGCGGTAGCGTCCTAAGACACCACGACGGTTTGACCTATTAAAAATGTTTGATCACAAATTTGAGGGCTTAAAGATTGATTTTGGGGCCGAGAAAAGGGGATGAAAGGGTTTACTTACAGTGTGTTGTAGATCTCTAAGAGAGCTTCAGTTTGATACCTTGTTCAGCCAATTCTGACACATGTACCTAAAGTTATGGTCGTTTGAAGTTGAAGAAGTAAAAAATCTAAAAAAAACATTGGATTCGTAAAACATATACATAAGAACTTTGAAGTAGCCATGAAACACTAAAAATCAAGAACCTCTGCGAACTTTGAAGTAGTCATGCATGAAAAACATATCGTTTTTCATAGCCCTCAAAGTAGCCATTGCAGACTTGGGACGCCGCAGCGGTTTCGCAGGATGCCGCAGAGGTTTCCCAGATGCCGCCACGGTGTCCTGGGAACCGCCGCAGCGTCCTGTCTCATTTTTAACGGCGAACATGACAGCGATATTGGATTTATCATTTTCCCATACGTCAGTGGTTCATTTGTTAGAAACTATACCATAGTGGTTGACTTGTCATTTATTCGATGTACGAAAGACATGAATGAATACTGAGATTTTTCTTTACTCAACGGCAAATAGAAATTAAGACTTATATTGAATTGTGTGATTATATTAACTTCATATATGTTATGTTGTTAATTTTAAATATTTACATATCGTTTTATTTGAATCATATGTCCATTAAGAATTGTACTTAATTGAATTCTTTATGATATTTATCTATGATACGTCTGAAGAAAATATTATAAGAATTAAACAAGCAATTCTAGCAAGACTTGCATAAAAATAATTTTTTTCTCTAATCCAAACAGTTTTAGCACAACATTTCTATAGCATTTGTTGTAAAATTCATAGAATAAAGAAAATCGACTATAAGCAAAATTTTTCTTATTTGATCTTATTATTTGATTAATTTGTATTATATTTTAATTATTTATCACATTACCAAATTAATTTTCATTTTAAATTAACTTTTTGTTTACTTAGATTCATATTTAATAAATTATCATCGTGAAATTGATGCTCTACTTATCTTATTACTTGATTGCGACACGTACATTTACGAAGTGTTATAGTTTTGCACAACAAGAACATATCACAAATATTCAGGGGATATTTGGAAAGTTTCTAGTCTTCCGTAATCTATTAGAGGAGGTTCAAAACGAAGAGAATAAGCAAGAGACTTGAGAACTCAACCGAAAATAGAGATTTCTTGCATTCTTTCATTGACAATTGTGTTGACTACGACGAAGTGCGACGGATGATCGAATAGAGTGTGTTAAACTAGTTTTATTTTCTTAATCTCTATTATTTATTTTTTTTGTAATTTTCGTGCATATCATTTCTAATATATTTTTAGTTGTTTCTTCTAAAGCTATCATGATCTAACTCGTTTTTGTAGGATTATAATTTGAACTCTACGCATAATTTAACTTATTTCTATATGTTTTTAGTTTTATTGATTTGTGTTGAGTTTGTTTATTATATATGGGGCTTATTATTAATCTAATTAACTAGTCATTAATTTTATCAAATGCAAAGAATTTGAGAAAAAAGATTTGTGTGATAAATATAGATAGAATAACGTAAGATCATTGTGTGGAAACCTTGAGTTTATGTAGGATAAAAATATATATGCATAACGAGTGTAATCTGATTAATAACTTGAATTTAAAAAATCGTTGTAACTTTTATTCATGTAGGGGTAGTGAATTGAATTATAATGATACTTCTAATCTACCATCGGAAGAGGCTATTAAATAATTAGGGTTTCTCAATTAACAACCTCATAAGAATTAATTGATTGAAAAAAATATAGATAATAAAATTATGTGAAGAGTAGAGGCATAATTATAATCCTAGGTTGTAATTCACTTAAAGTCATTTCTCTAAAATTTTTACTTTTATTTTGTTAGTTTGTTTAATTATATAAAATCACAATTTTCATTGTGTAAATAAAATTGAGACCAATTAGCACTTGAGACTGTGGGTCCAGCACATAGCAAGCACAAGTAAAAAATAAAACTAAGAATCCAGATTCGCCCAATTGACTAATAGATACAAGACTCAAAATTAAATAATAAATGTGGTAAACATGAGGGGGAGATTAAAAAATGTGTGATGACAGCTATTAGGGAGAGTTATTGTAGCGACCCCATTTTTTTTATATTTGAAAGTGTGTAAAATTTAAAAAATTTTCTTTTATAAAAATATCGGAAGACTTTTCTTTCATAAAATCGCTTTTATAAAATGCATAGGAAGTAAATACAATTCTTTTATTTTACAATTAAATACTTTATAAAACCTTTTACAATTCATTTTCTTTTTTCTTAAATCCATTAGCCCGGTCAACCACAAGATCTACGCGTGCAAATCTTTCATCAATTGCTTTTTAACTTGTTCACCTGTGTGTATCTACATCCACAAAACTTAAACTAATGAGTCTAACGCTCAGTAAGTGATATAAAATAAACTATATAATGCACGTGTCATTTAGCTTTTGAAATCTATTTATAGTTTTTGTTTTCATTTTCTATTTTCATTTTTCTGTTTTTGTATCATTGGGTATTTGGGCCACATAGGTCACTCCGACCCATATATATCCATAACTGTGCACATCAATGCACTCAGTCCAGACATCAATTGGTGACCCAATAACCGTGCACATCAATGCACCTGGTCTCGACATCAATCGGCGACCCAATAACTGTGCACATCCATGCACCTGGTCTCAACATCAATTGACGACCCAATAACCGTGCACATCAATGCACCTGGTCTCGACATCAATCGGCGACCCAATAACTGTGCACATCCATGCACCTGGTCTCAACATCAATTGATGACCCAATAACCGTGCACATCAATGCACCCGATCCCGACATCAATCGACAACCCTCTATGTGATAAAGGCTCGACATCGATCGAACAGCCTGATAGCTATTGTGTACATCAATACACAGCGACCCCACACATTCGGTATAGTAGCTCCGGCATCAACTGAAAGCTCTGGTAGCAACTGTACGCATAAATGCATAACAATCAGCTTCGACATCAATCGAAGCGTGCTAGAGGCCGTGGGCATGAACACTTAAATGGCCTCACATACGCCGTGGCTTTGGCCAGCCTCATCATCATTCGAGGACCAACTAATAGCTCACATCTCATATTTCAGAATAACCCGCGAAGAACCTTGGGCTTATCTTGGACCGCATCTATTTACGTCCTCTTTGGGAAGCCGAGTCATGCAGGCCACTCTAACCCAAAATATTATGTTAGCATTTCTTTTCGTTTAATTCATTTCTTATATGTTTCTGTTTCCTTTTTAAAACCATGCATGAAAAACTATTTCCGTATTGTTTTGAAAACCATGATGCATGATGTTCGTGAATGCATACAGTTCGATCTCCTCTATATAGGCCTCAAAACATGCTTACTATCAACTCCTTTAAAATCTAATAAACATATCATTCAAAGAACCTGCTTCTATTAAACACAGAGCAAACATCAATACAGTCTTCAGAACATGATCATAACCTAACTTAATAATCGATGAAAGCAGTAAACAGTCAACATTCAATTCCTAATTCTTGTGATGTAGGGCCCGAAGGTCAAAACACATACATATCACTTACCCAGTGGTCTTCAATGCAATTTACTATAAATTCCTATCTTTTCGAGCATTACGTGAACCTTCAAAGCAATAAAACCTATTCATCAATAATCATATTCTATAATTATACATCCGGATGCACAACTAAGATTTCCTCAATCTCCAACATACGTAACAGAATAGCAACAACCCACAGTTGCATTATAAAATCACAGATTCATTAACCTCATTTCCATAGTTCATTATCTCCAATGACTTTGATATCATTTACTTTCATTTATTATGTAACATAATTCCATAATTTAGACTTAATACTCAGCAACTTACAATATACTAATTTTATAAAATTATAAACAACTTCCCAATCCATGACGATAGTAAACGAATTAAACCACAAAACCTTATTCTCCATATTTTTCTTCCTTTCATTGTTTATTATAATTTGAACACAACAGATAGCATAAACACAACCATCCCAAAAAATCCTACTACCAAGCATCAATTCCTCAACCAACAAAGCATATTCATCAAAGCTATAAATATACATAGACTCATTTCCATGCAACATAACACATCCATATTTACCAACATCCAACAATAATATCTAAATAGGGTTCACAAATTATCAACCATATTGCAGAAAATATCCAAGCCTTAACAGAGCATAAACATCAAAGTTATAACACATGGAGGCAATTCCCAGTATACCAAATGATGTGCCCCAAGATCCTATCACCCAAGCTCGAGCCAAGAGGCTCGTCACTTTTCTAACGTGTTCTTATTTTGTAGGGAACTATTATTCATTGGGATTCATGGACACACCAAAGCATGAAGACAAAGAAGTTCAGTGCCATGTTCTCACGTGGAGCCCTGCAAACCCTAATATGCTAGATTCGTTTTATTCCGGCTTGGATCAGTTTTCGGGAGTCGAGGCTCACAAGGTTATTGGAGAGCCATTTAATGTTATTCTATGTTAAATCTATCATTTTGGATATTTGTTGCTGGTTATTTGGTTGGGAATTATTTTTGGTGAATTTTTATTTCAATTTATGCTTGTAGGTTTGGAGGTGCTCGGTTTGCATGTAAACCGAGCCCTCATTCCCTTTTTTTTGTCTTTCTAAGGGCAACTTAGTCTTTTGCTTTGTAATGCCATTGGAGGGTATTTATTCCCTTCTAATGTGAATGTTAAACTTGATTTGGAAAAATCCTAAACTTGGAGATTAAGCCGTGTGCTTCTTTGGAGAACCGTGAGCTCTCAGTCTCGGCCACTTTCACTATCAATCAACCTATTTGTTCTTGCTTGATCTCAAATAGGTTGATCTTTCCTGCCTCTTCCAGTCCTCTTCCTCGTGGTTGTGGTGCTTGTGGTGTGGAGGTAGAAGATTAAGCAAACCCCTAGTTGGAGTGTCATCTTTTTGGAGTGGCCGATTCTTGCCCCTTTTCTGTTGAAGGATAGCTGACTAGCTTGGTTCTTTTGTCTCTATTCATAGCTATGTATTGAAGAGGTAATCCTATTTTTGATTCTCTGGAAAGAATATTGGATTGGTGTTAATTTTGCATGGATTTATGTTTGTTTCAAATCTGTGACCAGATTCTGTTTTCCGAAACTCTAATCCGACGGTCAATTTTCCTTAGAGCATAACTCGATTGTCCTAACTATTTGGAAGCTGATTTTTGGATGCTTTAATCATTGGATTGTGGACTCTCAGACCTGTAAATTTGAGCTCTTAACTCTGTATACAAATGGAGTTATACTTGTTTTAAAACAAGAGGTTAGATCTGCTAACTCACGGATTGCCAATCTCAGTTTGCTTGACATCTAGAGTTTGGGACCTATCACCAAACCAAAAACCAATTGACAGGGCATGATTTCATCCAAACTAACATCCTACATTCTTCTACATTTTCATAAAATCCATAAAACCATGAAGAGAATCAAGGCGTTACTTGAAGAACTGAAGAACACTCGAGGACTCGAGAGAAGGGACCTCGTCTTCCCATGTTTTCTCTTCTTTTCCTTCTCTGTTGTTTCTCACTTTCTTCTTCCTCTTTTTCGGCTCATGATTTTCTTCCACTATCTTTCCCTTACTTTCCAGAGAACATCCTCCTTCCTTCGAAGAGCACTCAACTCCCACTTCTGACTTTCTCTCTCACTCTCTCTTTATTTCTCTTCTCTCGGTTCACAGCTCTCCACCATAGAGTTTCTTCCTCTCAATTTCTCCTATTTCTCTTTCCTTTTATCAAAGATGCATCCCTAATACACTTTCCACAAATCCCAAGCATGTTACCTAACTCCCCTTCCCTATCGCCATCTGTAAAGAGAGTGTACATGGAAGAATTATAGAAGAAAAGTCATCCGGGGATTTTCAACTTATCTTTTTGGGTGCAAAAATCACGTGGGAGCAGTTGACATACCAACCGACAGACCGATCGATAGGGCTATTAGCTGCTCAAATGCTAAATTGAATTTCACAGAAAATTATGTATGACCGGTCGATATGCACAGTCGACCGATAATTCCCGGTTGACATGCACAGTCGACCACTCCAACATGAAATCGTCACCTATTAGCCGCATCGTCGTCCGCTACTTCACCACTACCTTGTTTTCTTCCTTTTCGGTCGAGTATCCTTGACCGCTCTATCGACCTATCACTCGTCCAAAACCCAAATTGCAATCTGTAATATATTTTGGTAGAGTTGCTTGACCGCGTCCTCAACCACTTCGTTGACCGAAACACCATAATACAATCTGTAATATTTAGCGGTCGACCAATTAGTCGACTGATTTATCCATAGTCCACCGAAAATGCCACTTAACACTTCCCTCAACAATTTCTACTTTAATCCTTAACCAAAACTTTCACTTAACCAATTCTAATAATTCCATCAAATAAATCTTCAATAATCATCTAAATAATTTTATTACACCCAATTAACTTTCCAATTATCCTTAATTCTATTACAGAAAATTAGGGTATTACATTCCTCCTCCCTTATATAAATTTCATCTTCAAAATTTTCTCAACGTATGCACTTCTTCAATTTAGAGAATCAGCACAACTTCTTGTATTATACTTTTACACAAAACTCCTAAAAGATTACAATACTTCTACTTCTGCAGAACACAAGAACTTAGTAAAATACTAACTCACGTACAAGTTATCAGATTGCCATTTTCATTTATCGCAAAAGAAAAGCATTCGTCCAAATTTCTTTCTCTTCCGTCAGATAGCACGTAGTAAATCTTTGCAATATGCTTAACTTCATGGCATCCAAAACATCTTTATTCACCCAAAATATTGACTCCACTTACAATCCTACAAGATGTTTACACTACATATGGCATCTTTAAGATCCTTATACCCCAATATCAATTTTACTCATCAAACTCTATTTTCTTTTGCATCTTCCACAATAGAAACCACCTTTGATGTAACCATTTTCTGTTCCTTAAGCTAAAACCAAACCATCTTTGGCAGAATAACCACCCACATTAACTTTAAAACATTGCTTTGAATCAGCACATCTTCCAAAATGATTTCTCTACAATTTTGACACTGTTTAGCCTTTAAAGATCCAACATTTTCTCTTTGACACGATGTGTCTCCCCCGAACACGTCCCTCATTTCCATGTGACTCATGATCAATAAGAGGTTCCTTTGATCCTTTTATCTTAAGTTGGTCTTCCTTAAGCCATTAGGATTGCATTTCCTTTACTATTTTCCTTTACTAGGCTTCTTGACTTAGGCAAGCCCGCCTAATGGTCTACTTGATTAAGTCTATAACGGAACTGATTTTAACCATTTCCCTTTTCCAATTTATAAAATTTTGTGCATAGTTTCCTCTATTTTTTTACTCCCGCAAAGTTAATTCCATACACCCTGCACCCATATCTTAAGCAGTTCTAGTATTATCTATCATTTATCACATTCATCATTCAACTTTATCAACAGAAACAAAACGGCTCACATCAATTATAGCCATCCAAACACAACACTATTTAATTTACATTACATCTTCACATTCATTACAGTCATTACCAAAATGCATACATTACAACTGCACATTATTTTTAACACAATTAGACATATGGACTAGTCCTAGTACATTCCGACTATCTTCCTAAATAAAACACTCCTTCATACCTCACATCTTTGGACACCTTCTGGAAAAATGACCAACCTCCCCACATTTAAAGCATCGACGAGACCTAGCCAGACATTCTCCCTCATGACTTTTCCTACACTTTGGGCATTTATTTTCTTGCCACTCACCTTCTTCAAAGGATTGCTTTACACCCCTGGACATACCCCCTTCTTCCCAAGAGCGTGGCTGAAATCTCAAGGCATAATCGTTTTGCTTTGCGATCTGGTTTTCTACATCTTCAATGTCAAGAGCTTTTGCCATAATCTCTGAGTATGTCACAACTTGAGTACTTGATATCACAACACCTCTATGAATCTTTGTCTTAAGTCCTTGCACAAAGTGATGCACCTTATGCTCATTAGTGATTATCATATGGGAGGCAAACCATGACAAGGCTTCAAACTTACACACATACTCTATAACTGTTCCCTCTGTCGAAGCTGAATAAATTCCTCCAACTTATTTGTCCTTATCATGTGGTTGAAATACTTGTCATAAAAGATATCCTTGAATTCTATACACATCATTGCTGTTACATCCTTGGTTATCTAATGTGCCCAAAAAAGCAAGAAGTCCACACAAAGGAAAGGCTAGGAATCATCCAGCTTTAATCTGACCACTTCTAATGAAATGACGTCAACTCCCATTGCATATAGCTAATAAGTAACAAATTTGGAGGAGATTTAAACAACAAATGAAAATAGGGGACCTCCAAATTTCACATGCAAAATCAAAATACAAACGGAGTTATGTCCAAAGCAAGGGACTAGGCAAGACTAGCAATTTGCTAGCTTAAATCCTACTACTCCAAATGAAATGACGTCAACTCTCAACGCATATAGCCAACTGGTCCCAATTTTTAAGGGGATTTAGAGGACACAAAGAAACAGGGTCCCTCCAAAAATCCCACACAAAATTGTTACACAAGCGGAGATATGCACGAAACAAGGAGCTGCTCGGAACACCTCCAAAAAATAAACAGAATGCAGCTGATTCAATAAAGATGTGCATAAAATAATCCAAACGATCTTCAATCAACAAACAGTTCTCAATATTTGAAGAACATTAAGAGAGCATTCAGAATCCAGAATCCCAAACTAAAATACTGTAAAAATCCAGAGAAACAAATCGGAACCCCAAGTTAGTCCGCCTACCTTCAAACAGCTGAAGAAAGTGACTCCTTTGGATCTCTTCAAGAAATTACTCCACCTTGGTTGTGACCAATCTTCTAATCCAACACGCCAAAGGACAACTCAAAAGAGAGCAGCTAGGAGGATTAGCACGAAGTCTTCTCTCCAAGATTGATCAAGAAACAGTAAGAGAACACTCGTTGGTGATTAATCCGCAGGTGATCTTGGAACAAAGCACCAAGAAGATTTTGAGAGGAACTTAAAAACGCAGCATCAAGCTTCTTTAGGGTTTGAATAATCTCCTCATTAGAACCTAATTAGGTTGACTAAGTACACCCTCCAAAAGAAACAGTAATTCAAAATTACAAAAATGCCCTTATGTTTGAGTTTGGGCATGAATGCTTAACTAACATGCTAGCCGAGCATTCCAACAAAAACCAATTTTAACAAAAACTAAATCAAACAAAAATAAATCTATCAAATTGTATCTTAATGAAATATAAACATAATCAACATGTCAAGTATAAAAATAGACAATTCACCGACTAGAAGGTGTCCATAACTTCAGAGTTGTGAACCTCCAGATTGCCACGGATAATGTGGTCTAGCTGAGAGAGTGCTTCAAGGTTCCAAGTATTCATATACCTAGGTGCTTCTTTGTTCTCATGCCTAGGTTCATCTTCAATTCCCTCAAGCTTAGTTTTCACCTGCCAAATAAACACTTGTTAGATAAACAATGAGCCTCTTGGCTCGGGTGTAACGATCCGAATTTTCGTAAATCCTTAAAAAGACGTGAAAATTTAAAATTTCTCTTTTTGAAACAAAACATATCAGAGTGCGTCTAACCGGATCGCTACTGACTATTTCTTTAGACTAGTTATAAAAATCAATCAATAAAATGTGCGGAAGCGTTATAAAATAAATCCATTTGTAAGACGTGGCGGAAGCGTATTTAAATTGTTTAAAAGGAATCTAAACATTGGAGTACAGTATAGTAAATTTAATGTGATTACAACCGTTCCTCATTTTTCCCTTAGCCTGGCCAGCCCTGATCTCATTCGTGCAAATCATCCATCCTTGCTTCATTATGTGTTTATCGTCTACTTATTATATGTTCGTCGTTTATACCTACACCACAAGTAATACGTGAGCCTAATGGCTCAATAAGGAAAAGAGTTTAATGCACGTGAATGTCACTCTTTAGTCCATCTTGGAATGGGGGCCACCCAAACCAATTCTTTCATTATCCATTTACCATTTTATTACTTTACTTTAAGTCGTTCGTTCGTTACTCGTACTTCGAGCTGGAGATAGAAAGACCCATAGGAGATAGTATAGTTGGTCGGACCTAATCTCCTATGGGCAACTAGGTCCCGTTCCCAATAAGGTAGGTGCATTTCCTAATTGCCAGACTAGGGTCGCTACCCATCCGCCTCCCAACTCCCTTATTCTTTTCTTTGTGTTTGCGTCGGGCTAAGCTACCGGACCACAAGGCCTTTATTATCTTGTCGTTTTATTCATTTTCATCATTTATCCTCACTTATGCATGTGTGCGTACCACCCCGTGGCACTCCCTATTAGTTCTTATTAACATGAGATATGACCATACATTCTCAACCTAACATGATGCACGATACTCAATAACGTAACTTTAACAGAAATTAAAGTGTGCATTTAAAGTAATCGAAGACACATATAAGGAAAGCAAAACATATAATAGAAGGAAATAACTACACACCATAGAGAACAAGTACAATGGGTTGAAACAAGGAAAACATGCTCGAATTAATAGAACAATATCCTTCAGAAAAGAATCGAAAACATACTATCGATCAACATATAAATTATCCTAGTCCATTTACATACTCACTACGTTATATTTTCTAAGCGATTATTCTAACCAATTATCAACATACTCCTACATTGACTTTATGCTTCAATTTTTTTTTACTTAACTAATTATGCTTTGGTTTAACAAAAAATAACATGCTAAGCAATTTCATACCAAAAGTACAATAACAAAGCAATTATAGAACATACGTTCACATAACAAAGGAGAAGTCATATTATCCTAATTATTTTACATGCTCGCTCGAGTTTAATTACTTAGCTCATTGTTCTAGTTTCTTCGCATGCTCATCCATTTCTTTACTTAACTAGGCTTAGTTCATTAACATGCTCAATGGATTAAATTAACTAATTGATTAGCAATTTACATGCTCGAGTTAAAACATTACTTTAGTCAATTAACATGTTCACGCCTATTAAGTAATATGCTTGAGTGTACTTGAGTAGATTAACATACTCATACAACAACATTAATTAACATTACAACATGCTAGTTAATTAACATACTTGATTTACTTATAATTAACATGCTTGAAAGAAGATTAATAGTTACTAGTCGATTTACATGCTTAGCCAATCTACATGGTCAAAAGATTATAATTACAGATTAAGTATTTGACATACTGTGATTTAACATTTAGTTAGTTAAAACGTAATTAACAACATAATTAATTGAAAACAATTAATAAAAGGGAAATAACAGTTAATGTGTACTTCCTATTTCATTTATCCTTGCTCTTTCATCATTCCCCATCTAGGCATTCTTTCAACTTGGCATAAGCTAAACAACAGAGGGGACTATCACAGATTTAACAACCATTAAGGAGAATAACAGATAGAAAAGTACAACAACAACAAGGAATACATACAACACTAGTGACAGAACTATGGCAACACAATAAAGGTAAGCATCTGAAATTCAAAAATAGTAACTTTACAGACTCTTTAGCTCATTTTTGAACTTCACATAACCCTTTATCATTCCTACCTTCACCACATTAGAGCCTAGATCATTCCTCTCTACTCATTCTTCACCACCATTCAAAGTAAAGCACTATAACAAAATCACAACAAGAACAAGCAAGGGAATCTCGACACTAGCAGTAAGCAACAAATATCATACTTAAAGACTCATCCTATTAAACATTTAGCAGTGAGCATTTTAAGATAGTTAACATCTAGCAGTAAGCAATTTATTCAGGGGAACACTTACAACTATCTACTTAGCAACTCAAACTAGTTAACAACAATTGCAACAAACATTTCAAGACATTAACGTAACTCACACACCCATACTATTCCTCATGGTAGTTCCTCACAGCAACTGGAGCTCACCTATTCAGCTCACCCAGTAGCTCCAAGGCAGCAGTCCAACCTTGCTCACGCAGCTCACCTCACACTCAACACTTACACTTTTCACTAAACCATACAACTCACTGGAGCTCTTTCTCACCAAGGAACACTCCTCTCACTTAGCTCCCCCTTTTTATGGATGAAAAACGGGCTGAAGAAGGAAGGGGGAAGAAGGTTTATACTTGGAGAGGGGACAAAAGGTACGCCCAGGAGGTGGGTGCAGGGAGGCAAATCCTGTTGGTCAGTTCTGAAGGGCGACTCGCGTGCTCTGGACCAGGATTTGTGTCGGGGGATCGATTTACTATTGGTTAGGCGTCGTTGTTCTTCTGATTTTAAATCTCTGAAATCGCAGTTCTGCAATGATTCGAACGAGTGTGGATGACTTGGCCTCGTCTGCATTCGTCCGCAAGGCTAAAATCTCACAGGCTAAATCATTCTTGGGGATGAGGAGAGGCATCCTTGTCTGTGTTCGTACCATCCGCAGGTGACTTACGGACGCAATATGGCATCTACATGTTTTGTTCACCGTCGTCCAAAAGTGTCCATAAAATGGACAGATTCAAATCAATGATACCTTTACTCGTCCGCAGTCGTCCTGACTTGTCCGAAGGTGTCCATGTTCGGAATAGATTCGATGTCAATGAGGCAACTGCATCTACATCATCCGGGACCTCGTCCACAAGTGCCCTGGATTGGAACAGAGGCGATTCAGACGAGGCTATCCTCGTCCGTACTTGTCTGGAGTCGTCTGCAACATTGCGGCACAGTGTGTTCAGGATGAGAAATGTCATCCTGGGTCTCGTCCCAACCCTTGTGTGTGTGTGCAATGCTTTTGCGGATGATTCATCTCGTCCTCAAGTGTCGTCCTCAGGCGTCCACAAACACCCTGGATAGTTTTTATCACACTTTTCTCACTTAACTCCTATCTTATAACATTTCCCCCATAAATAAATGTTATTAGATGACACGTATAGATACTCCATGTAATGTCCTCATAACTCTAACACTTCAATTACATTGCGTATACGAGGGAAACATTAGCGGAATTGCCCCTAACTTAATGCTCCAGAACGTTCGTGGTAATACCCCGATGGTTATCCAACTTAAAATATCAAGGTGTTACACTAGCATGAGTTAAGTCTCCTGTGCATTTGTTTCTTAGTCTTCATTGCCAAGCGTTGTTATCTTGGATGTTGGGTATTGTGAATGGGTTGATTTTGATATGGTTTTTTCTTTATCTGCCATCGGTTGATGGGAATTGCTACGGAGTTGTACTTTGTCATTAGATTGGTTATGCATCTCTAGTGGCCGTGAGGAAATGAATGAGAAGAAAGGGGGAGGCTCTCTGGAAACTGTGAACCTAGAAGAAAAGAGAAAGGGAGGAGTTGGAGATGTACGGGTAATCTATAAATTTTGATGAAACCAATCAAACTTTTGCTTTATCTGAATATTCATAACAATCAAAGATTTTATCTACTTTTTCTAACCAATCCACAAACTCAATATCATTACTGAATCCCTTGAATGATGGAATAGAGACTTTGAGATGTCTAAAATCATCCTTGCCATGAGATCTTTTTCTTGGACTTGGAAGCTCTTCCATATCGGTTTCTTCTTCACCCCTAACATACAAGTTTTGATTTTGGCCCCTTGACTCGATGGATGTGCTGATTTTCCTCCTTAGTCTAGGAGTTCTTGGTCCTCTCATATGTGCATTAGAGGGCTCCTCTTGATTTTACTAGAATTTTAGAAACATCTCCTTTAATTCATCAAGTTGATATTGGAAGCCATTCTCAGCTTGTTCTTGATCTCTTTCGGCAGGCGGTGAGCTTTAGCTAGGCATTGCCTTTTTACTATGATTATAACTAGCACTACTTCTAGTACTTATTCTCTGCACAAAATAGAATCACAGAGTTGCACAAGATGCCAACTTAGGCTCTGATATCAAATGATGTGCCCCAAAAAGCAAGAAGTCAACACAAAGGCAAGGCTAGCAATCGGCTAGCTTTAATCTGATCACTTCCAATGAAATGATGTCAACTCCGAATGCATACAACCAATAAGTCCCCAGTTTGGAGGAGATTTAAACAACAAATGAAAACAAGGGATCTTCAAATTTCACTCACAAAATCAAAACACAAACGACGTTATGTCTGAAGCAAGGGACTAGGCAAGACTAGCAATTTGCTAGCTTAAATCCGACTACTCCAAATGAAACAACGTCAACTCTCAACGCATACAGCAAATTGCTCCCAATTTTTGAGGTGATTTAGAGGACACAAAGAAACAGGGTCCCTCCAAAAATCGTGCACAAAATCATTACACAAGCAGAGATATGCATGAAACATGGTGTTGCTCGGAACACCTCCAGAAAAAAACAGAATGCGCCTGATTCAATAAAGAAGTTCTCAATATTTCAAGAACATTCAGAGAGCATTCATAATCCAAAATCCCAAACCAAAATACTGTAAAAATCCAAAGAAACAAATCGAAACCCCAAGCTAGTCCGCCTACCTTCAAACAACCGAAGAAAGTGACTCCTTTGGATCTCTTCAAGAAATCACTCCACCTTGGTTATGACTAGTCTTCTAATCCACCATGCCAAAGGAAAACTCAAAAGAGAGCTGCTGCGAGGAGTAGCACAAAGTCTTCTCTCCAAGAATAATCAAGAAACAATGAGAGAACACTCATTGGTGATTGATCCGCGGGTGAGCTTAGAACAAAGCACTGAGAAGATTTTGAGAGGAACTAAAAAACGCAGATTCAAACTTCTCTAGGGTTTGACTAATCTCCTCATTAGAACCTCATTAGGTTAACTATGTACTCCCTCCAAAAGAAACCCTAATTCAAAATTACAAAAATACCCTTATGTCCAAGTTTGGGTATGAATGCTTGGCTAACATGCTAGCCGAGCATTCGAACAAAACCTAAATGGAAGAACAACTAAATCCAACCAAAATCAATCCAGCAAACTGTAACTTAATGAAATATAAACCTAATCAACATGTCAAGTATAAAAATAGACAATTCACTGACCAGAAGGTGTCCATAACTTCGGAGTTGTGAACCTCCAAATTGCCATGGTTAATGTGGTCTAGTCGAGAGAGTGCTTCAAGGTTCCAAGTATTCATATACCTAGGTGCTTCTTTGTTCTCATGCCTAGGTTCATCTCCAATTCCCTCAAGCTTAGTTTTCACCCGCAAAATAAGCATTAGTTAAATAAACAATGAACCTCTTGGCTCGGGCTCGGGTGGTAGGGTCTTGGGGTGCATCATTATCTTGATTGAGTTCCACAAAAATCTTGCGTCTTTGACCAACATAAACATAGCACATGCTATTCTTTCCTCCTCTCTTATCTAAGCATATGCAACCATACCCTCCATAGTTCTGATATATTCTTTGACGCTGTTAGGAACAGTAGTATCTCCTTCAAACTGAGGTGGTCGCAATCATTGGAACTTCTCCCAACTTACATCTGGTTGCTCTGCCACTCTTGAGTTCCCACGTTCACCTCTTTTCATAAACCTTTCTAGATGTTGGAATTGACGTTCCACTAAACTTGTCAACTAATTAATGGTATCCTCTGCACTATTTTCAACTCTTTCCTGTTCGATGGTCTCCTCTGCGTTATTTACCCCTCTTCCTTGACCAACTCTTCTTCGTCCAACTTTTTCTCGTCCTCTAGCCATGATACCCTTTCAACACAAAGTAAACACTTAAAAAAATAAATGAAACAAAACAAATTTATTAATATACTTATAATTGATGGAGTATTTCCACGTCGTAACTTGTGTTGGTAGGTAGTCTATAGAATTGGTTTTAAAACCCAGGTGCTCTGATACCAACTGTATCGACTCGATTTTTCTTATATTTGAAAACGTATAAAATTTAAAACTCTTTCTTTTATAAAAACAGCGAAAGACTTTTCTATCATAAACCCCTTTTATAAATCACAGCAGAATAAATACAATTCTTTTATTTTACAATTAAATACTTTACAAAACTTTTTACAATTTATTTTTCTTTTTTTAAATCCAATTGTCTAGCTAACCACAAGACTCGTGCGTGCAAATCTTTCATCAACTGCTCTTTAACCTGTTCACCTGCGTGTACCTCCATCTACAAGACTTCAACTAATGAGCTTAACATTCAGTAAGTGATATAAAATAAACTATATATTGCACGTGTCATTCTACTTATGAAATCCATTTACAATTTCTGTTTTCATTTTATGTTTCTGTATCATTGGGAAGCCGGGCCACACAGGCCACTCTAAACCATATATATCCATAACTATGCACATCAATGCACTCGGTCCTAACATCAATTGGAGACACAATAACTGTGCACATCAATGCACCGGTCCTGACGTCAATTAGCGACCCAATAACAATGCAGATCAATGCACCCCAATCCTGACATCAATCGGTAACCCACTATGTGACAAAAGCTCGGCATCGATCGAACCGCCTGATAGCTATTGTGTACATCAATACACAACGACCCCACACATCCTGTATAGTAGCTTCAGTATCAACCAAAAGCTCTGCTGGCAGTTGTATGTATCAACGCACAATAATCGGCTTCGACATCAATCGTAGAGCGCTAGCGGCCGTGCGCATCAACGCTTAAACGGCCTCGCATACATAGTGGCTTCGGCTAGCCTCGCCATCAATCGAGGACCAACTAATAGCTCATATTTCATATCCCAGAATACCCTAGAAAGAACCTCAGTCTTATCTTGGACTGCATCTATTTATGTCTTCTTTGGGAAGTTGGGCCACACAGGCCACTCCAACCCAAAAGGCTATGTTACCATTTCTTTTTGTTTAATTCATTTCTCATCTGTTTTTGTTTCCTTTTTAAAACCCTGCATGAAAAACCATTTCCGTATGGTTTTGAAAACCATGATGCATGATATTTGTGAATCCATACAATTGGGTCTCCTCTATATGGGCCTCAAAACATGCTTGATATCAATTCCTTTAAAATCTAATAAACATATTATTAAAATAACCTAATTCAAGTAAACACACAATAAGTATCAATACAATCTCTAGAACATGATGACAACCTAACTTAATAATCTATGAAAGTAGTAAATAGTCAAAATACCATTCCTAATTCTTGCGATATAGGGCTCGAAGGCCAAGAGACATACATATCACTTACTTGGCGGTCTTTAATGCAATTTACTATAAATTCCTATCTTTCAGAGTATTCTGTGAACCTTCAAAGCAATAAAACCTATTCATCAATAATCATATTTTATAATTATACATCTAGATGCACAACTAAGATTTCCTCAATCTCCAACATGCGTAATAGAATAGCAACAACCCACAGTTGCATTATAAAATCACAAATTCATTAACCTCATTTCCATAGTTCATTATCTCCAATGACTTTGATATCATTAACCTTCATTTATTACGTAACAAAATTCCATAATTTAGACTTAATAGCCAGCAGCTTACAATATAACAATTTTATAGAATTATAAACAACTTCCCTATCCATTAAGGCAGTAAACAAATTAAACCATAAAATCTTATTCTCCATATTTTTCCTCCTTTCATTGTTAACTATAATTTGAACACAACAGATAGCATAAATACAACCATCCCAAAACAGTCCCACTACCAAGCATCAATACTTCAACCAACAGAGCATATTCATCAAAGCTATAAATATACATAGACTCATTTCCATGCAACGGGACACATCCATATTTACCAACATCCAAAAATAATATCTAAATAGGGTTCTCAAATTATCAACCATATTGCAGAACAAATTGAAGCCTTAATATAGCATAAACATCGATGCTATAACACATAGAGGCAATTCCTAGTACACCAAACAAAAAATCCCATCGACAGGGTATATCTCATGCAAACTAACATCCCATTCTTCTACATTTCCATAACATCCATAGAACCATGAAGAGAATCAAGGCATTACCGAAAGAACCAAAGAACACCTGAGCACCCTAGAGCAGGGACCTCCTCTTCCTTTACTTCCTCTTCTTTTCCTTCTCTGTTGTTTCTCACTTTCTTCTTCTTCTTCTTTTTCGGCTCACAGTTTTGTTCCACTCCCTTTCCCTTCCTTTCCAAAGAACATCCTCCTTCCTTCGCAGAGCACTCAACTCCCACTTTTGACTCTCTCTCTCATTCTCTCTTTATTTCTCTTCTCTCGATTCACAGCTCTCCACCAGAGAGTTTCTCTCAATATCTCCTCTGTCTTTTTCCTTTTATTAGAGGAGCATCCCTTATATGCTTCCCACCAATCCCAAGCATCTCACCTAACTCCCCTTCCCCATCACCATCTATAGAGAGAGCATATGTGGAAGAATTACTGTAATATCATGAATTTTCATAGAGCTAAACGCATGGCTTACGTGATAATTCTTGGGATATTAGGAGCTGTAATGGACAATTAAGGTATTGGTCAAGAGAAACATATATGGAAGAAGTAAATTATGATATCTCAAATTATGATCATATTAAGGTTAGAAGAATGATTTAGGATTTGTTGGAATTCACTTGCATAATTTAAGATATTTGTCAAGTGAAACATATTTGGATAAAGTGAACCATGATACCCAGATTATTAAGCTTTGGGAGAAAGATTAAGGTTATTGGAGAATTGTTCGGTGACATTTGAAATTAGACAGGATGATAATAGAATTAGATTAGTGATGTACAATAAGTGAAATTGGAGGTGATAAATAAAAGCTTTTATTTAAGGTATTGATAAGAGAAAATATATTTGGATATAGAAAAATTGAGAATAATAAAGTTATTAATATTTATGAGTATATTGGATTTAGTGTTGGTTTTGGAAGTAAAGCTTGTTTATGATATACAAAAATAAACTAGTGATTTAGTAGATGAAAAGGAAGTCATATTAGAAGAAGTTAGTAAGGACGTTATTGAAGTTTAGGGATAGTTAGGATATATATATTTGAAGAAATAATGTGGCAGATGATAGATTGATTAGAGGATGATCTAGAGGTTGATCAAGATCAACTTGTAATCCACCATGTTGTAATTTATGGGTTGGCAGACATTCTACCGACTTTTTGCCAACAACATTGATCATCTGCCTCCTCGATCGCTAATTTGGAAGACAATGGCTGATTGAATGAAGTTGGCAGTTGATCGTCTGAATGAATAATTTTTATTTTATTATCTCCAAAGTCATCTATATAATTGTAATACCCAATTTTTTGTAATTGAATTAAATAAAGATAATTGGGAAGTTAATTAGGTGTAATAGAATTATTTGGATGATTATTGAAGATTTATTTGATGGAATTATTAGAATTGGTTAAGTGGGAATTTTGGTTAAGGATTCAAATATAAATTGTTAAGGGAAGTGTTAAGTGGCATTTTTGGTTGACTATGAATAAATCGGTCGACTAATTGGTCAACCGCTAAATATTACAGATTGTATTATGGTGTTTCGATCGACAAAACGGTTGAGGACACGGTCGAGCAACTCGACCGAAATATATTATAGATTTAAATTTAGGTTTCGGTCGAGTGATCGGTCGACAGAGCGATCGAGGATACCCAACCGAAAAGGAAGAAAACAAGGCAGTGGCTAAGCAGCGGACGATGGTGTGGCTAGTAGGTGAAGATTTCATGTTGGAGTGGTCGACTATGCATGTCGACCTGGAGTTACCGATCGAATGTGCATATCGACCGGTCCCATACAATTTTCTGCGAAATTCATTTTAGCGTTGCTGCGGCTGATAGCCCTATCGACTGGTCTGTCGACGTGGATGTCGACCGCTCCCACGTGATTTCGACACCCGAGAAGATAAGTTGAAAATCCCTAGACGACTTCTCTTTTGTAATTCTAACATCCCATAACTTTTAACGTATAAAAATTTTCTTTCTTTTAAAACACTTGTGAGGGAAAACCAAAGTAAATATACGGTGGAAGTTTTTTACCTTTAAATGCCACAAATCGGTAGTTTAAAAACTATTTAAACAAGCATTGCTAAAACATTTATTTAAAACTATTTAAAGCCAATAACACTTGAAAGTATTTTGAAACTCTTAAAACAATTAAATACGTTTATTCCATTTCCATGAGCCATAATCCCCAAGGTCAATGTCGCCAATAGCACAAACGCCCAACCCAACAATACTCTATCAACTACATTCTTTATTAGCTTTATACAATCATTGGCTCCTTACCTACATCACAAACCTAACTATGAGCCTAATGTAACGACCCGGTTTTTCGTAATCCTTTAAAATGCGTGAAATTTAAAACTTTTATAAAACCATTGAAATCTCTTTTTAAAACAATATCAGAGTGCCAAATTGAACCTTTAAAAACCCTTTTTCGTTAAAACATTGTGGAAGCGTTATGAAAATCATTTATTTAAAATATAGTAGAAGCATAAATAAATCGTTTAAGGAAGAAATGCTAAACAAAGCAATTACTACGTTTAAAGAATGAAAAAAGAACAGTTAAATACAAATGAATTACAATCGTTTACTCTTTTACTCTCTTTGTCTGGCCAGCCCTGAGTCTCGCGCATCCAAATCCCTCATCCCTCGGTTATTATCTATTCGTCGTTTGTAACATGATATGCCTCTCTTTCGTCCTTTTTGGAATGGGGGCCACCCAAGCCAATCCTTTCATTATGTCATTCATTCATTCTTTACTTTATGTTCGTTCATTCATTCATTACTCATACATCGAGCTGGAGATTGGAGGAATTCGTGGCGGTAGGGTAGATCTTTGTCAGCTTCAACTACCTAGAGTAGACAGTCTCACAGTCCCGACAAGGGAAAGGTAATGTTCTTTTAATCCTATCTACCTAGCTGATCCGTACTTACCCTACCATCCCCCAACTCCCTTTTCTTCTTTTTCTCATTTTCCTTCTTTTAACATTTTTTCTCACATAAAGCATGTGTGAGTGCCACCCCAGGCGGCACTCCCTATTGATTTCTATTAACATGATGCATGACCATACATTCTCATCCTAACATGATGCATGATGCATTATAACGTAACGTAACAATAAAGCAAGCTGTAATTTAATTGCGCATAGGATGAATAACAATAATTGAAAGCGCACCATAAAGAACAATTATAATATTGAATTGGAAACAACGAAGCACATAAGAAGATCAAACAATGAATATTGAGGGAATTGAATAGCAACCCATGACAACATACAATGAATGATAGCATAATTGAACTATAGAACACAACAATAAACGAACTGGAAATCGAACATACAATTGGCGGTTATCCTAGTTAATTCCTTAGCTGATTTCATGCTCAAGTTAACATGCTTAAGTAGAATTACAATTATCATTCTAGTTAGTTATCCTAATTAATTTACATGCTCAAGAATGATTACAATTATTATTCTAGTTAGTTATCCTAGTTACTTAACATACCCAGAAAAGATTACCATTGTTATTCTAGGTAGTTATACTAGATAATTTACATGACCAAGATAGATTATAGTTATTGTTCTTAGTTATCCTAGTAAATTAACATGCTCAGATTTAGGTTATTGACATGTGTTAAATTCTAATTAGCATGGAGTGTCCTAAACTAACAACAACGGGGTAATATTATCACTAACATGTAAGGGAATTACCACTAGAAAATAAAAGTACAGAATGAAACCATTAATAAGGAAGCTATCATCATTCATGCACTAAGCGTTCATTCTATTCAACCATTAAACATTCATCACAGCATTGGTCTCTAGCAAATCTCTATCAAAGTAAAGGGTTTGTAATAAAGGAAATTAAGATAATTGCAAGAATTGCAGGAAACTAACAACAGATGAGTTAATATCAAACAATTCTAATAGTTAACTAACATGCATGAAGATTAATAGTTAATTAACATGCTTGAAGATTAAACAAGTAATAGTTAACTAACACGTGTGAAGATTAATTGTAAACATGTTCAGATTGATTTATAATGAAGTTGATTAATCAAACAATCTAGTTAATTAACATGCTGCTAAATATCATAAACATGCTAACTAGTTGATCACTTGTTATCCTAGTGATTTATCATGCTCAGGTCTAGCTAATTACTCTAATTAGTTAATTGCTCTAATTAATTGACATATATGAAGAAATAATCAAGTTAATTAAACATGCTAATATTAATTATCACAGTTAATTAAGCATGCTAGAATTAAGAGTATAAGTATTTCTAGTTATCACTATCACTAAACATATTTAGATTCAATTATTATTCTATCACTACAGCAAGTAATCACTACAGCAAGTAAGAAAATGAAATAATAGGGCAAAATCATTATCAAGGAAATTAATTGTTCATTCGTACTTATCATATCATTCATCATTCTTCTTTCATCATTCACTATCTAAGCTTTCACAACATTGGTTTCTATTAAATAAAACATTTACAGTAAAGAGAATAAACCAACAGTAAAGGAAATATCTACAGAGCATCAACTAAGTAAAGCATTCAATCGCAAGGCCAATAAGGAATATCACAGAACTAATAAAACCTACGGAGTGATAACAATCTACAATATCAACCAAAGGGCATATTTAACAGCAAGGAAGTCAACGAAGGAATTCACAACAGAAATTCATCCAAGGAAAACCAACACTACTCACGCACTCTACTTGTGGGTAGGGCCTCCACTAACCAAGACGTACCCAATTCCTTACCTAATTTGATGAACTAAACTCACTCAGGGACAGCACTCCATAGCTCACCATTAAGCTCATGGATGGCAACTCCACGCTCAGCTCCCAAATCCACAGCAGCTCACTCACTGGCTCACACCTCACTTCACTCACGTTCATACTTAGCACACAAGTTCTCTCACTAAGAAGCTCACTTGGATTTCCCTCTCACGCAGGTCTGTCTCTCGCTCTCTGGAACTTCTCATGCAGGAAATGAAGACTGAACCGAAAATGAAAGAAAAGCCAAGGGAGAAATGGCTTAAGTTACCTAGAGGGGACAAACTGGATGCCTAAGAGGTAGAAAGTAGGCGGCTTGGGCTGTGGGAGGTCGGTGCCTACGCGGAGGGTGGGGGAGAGTCCCCTCATGCCTCCAATGGCTAAATGACAAGTTTTCATCATTTTAACCCTAATTTATTCGTAGGTCTGGGCTATTTCGGACGAGTATGGATGCACACGTCTCGTCCGCATGTGTAAAATCCTAAGGCAAAAATCGTTTTCTTGGACAAGAATTGGCATCCTTGTCCTGTTCGTATCATTTGAAAGTCGCATTTGGACACGATATGGCGTCCGCATGTAGCGTCTACACGCGTCCGAATGTGTTCAAAAATTGGACAGATTCAATCCTGACGCAATCATCCACATCTGCATCGTCTGGACATTATTCGAAATTGTCCAGAATTAGGATAGATTCAATTCGAATGAGGCATCACCACGTTCGCACTCGTTCGGACTTCTCTGAAAGTCTGCGACATAGTGAAGTAAGAACGGATAATCGCGTCTTGAGTCATCCCAAGGCTAAGGGTGACGTGCAATGCACTTGCGAACGACACGTCTTGTCCGCAAGTCGTCCGCATGCGTCCAGAAGTTGACTTCCAGACACAGCAGGACGCAAATTATCGTCCTTGTGCATCCCAAGCGTCGGGGACGCCACGCAATGTACTTGCAGACGATATAACTCATCCACATGTCATCAGCAAGCATCCGAAAATGCTTAGAATAGCCTTTCCTCACCTTTTTCCCTACTTAGCTCTCATCCCATAACACTTACCTCATAAATACATGTCATGAAATAACACATATAAATACGTAATGTAATATCTTACTTAATCCAACACGTGCTTACTTTACGTATACAAGGAAAATGTTATCGGGAAAACTCCTTGACATAACGCTCTGAACATGTCCTTGTAATATCTTGATTATTAAATAATTGTCCATCTTAAAAAAATCGGGGTATTACACCTAAAGCTCAGTAAGCGGTATAAACGCAAAACATGAAATACACATACAACTTTTGTAATATTGTATACGTTTTCTGTTTTGCTTATCTATTATTATTCATGTCTTTTACTGTTATTTATTCTGTTTCTACGCCAGATGTATCCAACAGGATCACAAAAACAACTATTTACATATATTCTGTTTAATTTTGTTACTGATCCATTTTCATTTAGTTCCTATTATCCATCCAAGTGTTAGACATGCCAACTTGACAAGTTAGAGCAGTTCATGCACAAGGCGGCCATCCCGTAGCACACACCTAGGCAACCAACTAAAGAACCCACATCCCTAACCACCTATTTATGTTTATTCACATTAGTATACTTTAGGATACCAAGTCTTAATGTTGTTGTGCGCATACAATCCTATCTAACGTGTTCCTCGATCGTATCCTCAAAACGTGATTCCTTCCTAACTAAGGAACTGAACCTAAATCTAATAAATATACAATTCAAAAAATCAAGCAAACAATAAAACCCTAATTCCCGTGATGTAGGCCCTTTTGGACAAAACACATGCAATACCACTTACATGAAGTCATTAGCTTTAGAGAGTTAGCACTTAAAGTTTCTCCTCCTCAATTACTATTGACAATGAAATAGATATGTACTTACTATTAATAATAATCCAAAACTATCGTCTATCATCAAGTTATAAGTCTCTAATCTCCACAAGGAATATTATTACCAACAGAATTCTAAAATCCAACTTAATTGCTCTCAATAGTTTCCATCATGGTAGTTTTTCTTAACAATAATATCCCAACCCCATAGTTTTTTCCAATCTGAACAATGCTTAAGAATAATACCTAATGCTCCGTAGTGGCCAAGATAATCATATAATCCAATAACAGAATATACCTATTACAGTTAATGCAACCGAGGTCATAACAATTCTAACAACTATGGTTTCTGCCCATCAACTAATCTAATACTTTCATAAATATCTTCTTTCAATTCATTCAACACCAATTTATGCAGTGGCTAATCAATTTCCAACTTAGTAACCAAGCATAATATTCCAAGACAATAATTCATTTTCCACTTTATATCAATCAGAATAATTAACCAACATATTTTCATTAGCCTCAAGTAGTAATCACCCCAATATATTTTCCACTTTCAACAATGGAAATTATGAAATCGTATAGGCAGTAACCAACAAATAGAATTCTACAATCAATCGATAACTTAGCAGAAACACAACCTTCAAACTCCAACAAAACATTTGAATAGTGTCTGTTACCTGAAGCACCTGCGCAAACAGTGAAGCCAAATAACAAAACTCTTTCCTTTCACCTTCACAAATTCCCATCCACTCACTTTGTTCTCCTATTGTCCAATATCACTCTCAGTTCCTCACTATTTTCAGAACTCCAGAGACTTCAAACCTCAGCCTCATAGTCTCACAAACACAAACTCTAGAAGCAACACTCTTCACTTTTCTCTTTCAGTGCATCGCCCTCTCATTCACAAGAACACTCACGGCTTTCACCCTCTCACCAAATCTTTTCACTGCTTCTCACACAAAATGATAGAACACAGCAACATAATTCTCTCAAAATTTTTGTAAAGTTTTCCCATAGTTTTCTTCTTTGTAATATTCTCATTCTCTTCTCTCTCTACTTATAGGCCACAACCTTGACCCTTTGGCCATTGACGATATAACAGGGACGGCGGCTTTCCTTCCTTGAAGAATCGCTTTAAACCTTTCTCTTCTCTAAACGATGGTGTATTTCTTTATGAGAAAAGATGGCTTAGGGGACCTTCATATTAATCCTCTTTTATTAACTCTTTCCATCAAAGAGTTACAAAGAGAGGGGTGCAACATGAACGATTGCGTTGATGGCGACTTTTGGAAAACTAGACCATACCTTATGAAAAATGTCATAATCCAAAAGCCATTGGACCTATATCAAAGGAGGAGGGATACATAATACGTAATTAATTAGCAAGATCGAGCTGATACATAGATTGGGCTCAAGCCATCATGAGCTAAAATTTGAATAACCAAATTAATAACAACATGTCTAGATATAAAAAAACAAAATGGAGCCAATAAACGATTGTACAAACACCTATTACAATACGCCGAAAACAAATTAGATTTCATAGCGAACAGACAAATTTGCATTCTCCTTTCACACATCATTCCTCTCACTGTACCAATCTACCTTATTTTGAGAATTTTACTTGTATTTTTCTCTATGCTTTTGTTGAAATCTTCCTACTCGTCATCGTGCTCCGCTTTTGAAATATAAAAGAACCTAAATGGGAGTTGAATCCAACTTTTGTTTTGGTCACGAAAGCAAATTTATTCATAGAACCCAACCTAATCAAAATCAACTTGAGGATAAACCCAAATCCAAAATCTCAATTGTCACTTTTTGTTTAGCCAATTTTAAATAACTAGTCCACAAGAACAATAGCTAGGGAATTTGGAATCTTGCCAACAAAAACAAAAGTTACAAAAAGTGAAAAAGATCTAAACAAAAGTGATAAAGCCCATTCAGGAAAACAAATGAAACTGAACTTTGCAAGGGCAAAGAACTACAACAGTTTTCAAATCTAAAAAAGAAACATAGGAACTTTGTGTTATGAATGCAGGAAGAAGAAAATCAAGATCAGAAATATGGAAGATTATTTTGTATTTGGTGTGGCCAGAAATATGGCGATTGTAGAGGAAATAGAAAGGAAAAACAGAAAAGAAACTCACAGTTCACATATTCCACACTTTTTCCCGTCTCTCTGGCCCTTTTATCTTTAACAATTGTTGCCCATTCTCTCTTCTTTAATTGGTGATACGTGTAGGTAGGATGATCTCCAACACAACAAGGCTCAACCATAATAGTCCTCCCCTTCACAATATCCTTGTTCCCAAAGGATATAAAATTTTTACCACTTTCTGGACCTTTTTGACAATCTCTTGCCATCTCAATATTGAATTTGAGCGGATTCAGGAGTGCACTGCATGTCACTAAGTTTCTCAATATGTACAGTTTCCATTTGATGTAAATTCGCTAGAGCTTTTTGTCTTGACAATTGATTGCTTACCCAACATCCATAGTAATCGGTGTATCTCTCAATAGAGTTTTTAGCCATTTCCCTTCTTCTCTCTACTTCATCATACATGCCTTTTTGTTTAGCTATTGCATAACGATTACAGGCATAAAAATCACCCGATCTCCCACCATGATCAGACCATACACCTAGGCATAGCCAGTAAGACTTGAATTTACAAAGTGTTGTGTGTTAGCCTAAATGTGTTAAGCTCAATTATTTTGATGATGAATATTTTGATTGTAATCATAGGTTGTTTATTGAGTTTTATGCTTAATGGTATAATCATTATATTTATACGTATATTCTTTGGAAATACCCTCAATACAGGTATTAACATGTGCTAATATGTTTATCTAAGTCCATGTAGCGAATATATATCATATTGGCACTTAGAAAATTTGAGGAATGTGAATCGAAGAGACAAATTTCATTCTAGAAGATTTCGGACGAAGTGTAGTCAAATCTGTGATTGAAGACCTCGATCAAAATCATACACAGATTACTCCCAGATGTTTTGGATGAGATACGGTCGAAGACCCTGTCGAGAAGTGCCACCGAAATGCTTTACAGATTAATCCTCGAAGTTTTGGACAAAGTTTTGGATGAAATTGTGCGACTGGATGTATTTGCATGCAGTGAACTCCGTGATGTTTCGGTTGAGTCAACGGTCAAATCCTCCATCAAAGAATACGTACAAAATGGTTCACAGATCACTTTGAAGCTTTTTGAACACAAAGCGGTTGAATGCCCCTGTTAAAGAATGTGACTGAAATGTTATACAAAGAGCTCCGAAGTGTATCGAATGGTGTAGCGGTCGATGGTGCGGACGAGATATGCGACTGAAAATGCGTAGAACACCCATCAAATAGTTTCCAATGGTCGGGTGAGGTCGACCAAAAAGGATTTGGTCGATCGAAAAATGTGGATTCTATAAATACAAGACACTCCAAGACTCAAAGCAACAAACATGAGAAGTAGCGAAGCTCTAGCAAAATTTATACTCAACTTCTCAATACGCAAATAGAGTGTCAACCGTAACTCTCCAATCCCCAAACTTGAGAATTTATCTTTAAGAGAGTTAGGTCATTTGTAATCTTTCAATTCCGCAACTGTACACAAACGAAAAGGGTGATGTGGTACGAATTAGTCAAGTGAAAAGGGTGATGCCCTCCAAAAGAGTAAATTGTAAAGGTTTGTTTGACACCCGAAAGCCAAACATCGTCAACTGGGGAGGTTGGATGGATAAGATCTCCAAGTAAGAAGCTTGGAGCGTGGACGTAGGCGGGGGTTGTTGAACTGTGTGAATAAACCGGTGTCAATTTTCTAACCCACTCTCTTTATATTTGTGATTATTTATTTGTGTATATATATTAAATCACATAGGGTTAGAAAAACCAATATTGTACCCCCCCCCCCCCCCCCCCCCAAAAGGTTATTATTGATCTTTCAATTGGTATCAAAGCAGGTAATTAAAATTTTTGTGAGATATTGTGATTGTTTGGATATAATTGCTTGAATTGTATCTATTGAATTGATTTTTGGTTTTTAGAAATTGTTGGATAATTTTGTTTGGATCATTTGTTAATAAATTGCTCAATTTAAAATGGTCTTTAATATGCATGTCAAAGGGCAGTGCACTAGGCCACCATTTTTTTATGGTAGTAATTATGTCTCTTAGAAAGATAGAATGAGAATCTATGTGCAATCAATTGATTATATCTTGTGGAATATTATTGGAAAATGACCATATATTCCTATCAAAACTGAAAATGGATAAATGTTCTTAAATTAGATGATGAATTAGATTTGAGAAAAGTAAGTTTGAATGCTAAAGCCATTAACATGTTATATTGTGTACAAGGGTAAAATTTAATTACCTTTGAAAATATGTAAAATTTAAAATTTTTTCTTTATAAATATAGTAGAAGACTTTTCGTTCTGTAAACCAATTAAAAGACAATAATTGAAATCCTTCTATTAAAACATTTTGTAGAACACAATGAAAGTCCTTTTTAAATAAAACAAACATTTAAAATATAGTTTAATTACTTTACAAAGTCATTTACAAGACCCTTTTTCAAACCATCTTTCTTTAAATCCCTTTAGCCTAACCAGCCACAAGATCCACATGTGCAAATCCTTAATCAATAGCTCCTTCACCTGTTCTCCTGTCCATATACCTACATCGCAAAAACTGTTTAATTACATTTCTTTTGTTTTTGTGTCGGGCTTTACCTACTGGTCCACAAAAACTATTTAATTACATTTCTTTTGTTTCTGTGTCGGGCTTTACCTACCGGTTAACAAAAATCGTTTAATTACATTTCTTTTGTTTCTATGCCAGGCTTTACCTACCGGTCCCCAAAAACTATTTAATTACATTTCTTTTGTTTCTGTGCTGGGCTTTACCTACTAGTCCACAAAAACCGTTTAATTACATTTCTTTTGTTTCTGTGCCGAGCTTTACCTACCGGTTGACAAAAACCATTTAATTACATTTATTTTGTTTCTATGTCTGACTTTTCCTATCGGTCCCCAAAAACCATTTCGTTACATGCTTTGGTTGCCGAACATTATTAATTGGTCCAACCTCTTTACTTGACTTTTATTCGTATTTGATTCCATTTTCCATTTTCTATTTTCTTTTCAGAACTATGCTTGAAAACTAATTTTGTAATCATTTGAAAACTATGATGCGTGATGCTCGTGAATGCACACATTCTATCATATCAATACTATAATCTCTAAGCATACTCATTTATTGAACACATTATTAAAAGAATTTAATTCTAATAAACACCCAGCAAGTAGCAGTATAATTTACGGAACATGGTCAATATCTGGTAAAGAAGTAATCAACCTAAACATTCTATGAAAATAGTAAACAGTCAGCATACAACTTAATTCCTGCGATGTAGTGTGTGGAGACCAAAACACATACATATCACTTACCTGCGATCCGTAACACGTTTTTCTTCTCCCGTTAATACCTTCAAAATACTTAACATTTATTTATTAACATATTTACCAATTATGAACCTTAACTTTGAAACTATTATTCCTCGTTTATTATTTAATAATTTAATTACCGCTTAGCAGTTTCCATTAAATTATTTAATTTTATAGCCAATAAAAGGTAGCCTTAATTAAACATTTTTTCCCTTCGCTTATTTTCATCACTACATTGATTATCATTTTCGTATACCTTATACAGATGGCCAAAATAATCCAACATACAGATCAATTTTCAAGTCAACCAACAAAATATAATTTCTAACTCCATCATCCAACTTAATCACTTAACACTCAAAACCAATTATAACAGTGTGTTCAACGCTTGCTTATTAAACCACAACAGCCAATGACACAACATAGAGCAACATGAACCCATCAAAGTCTATCAAGCAGAAAAAAAAAATTAGAGAGCCAATTCTACACAATAAAGCATGATCTCTTTATAATTCCCATCAAAGCAACATATATAACAAGTGTATATAAACCCAATTCTCGAGAGTGTAGTTCCTCTAACAATCCACAAGGCTATGTAAAAGGGGTAGGGAATAAAACCTAGTTATAGAGCATACATCCTCATTTTTTACTTTCAAGCAATAAGTGATGTACATAAATGCACCCAAATCGTAGAACAAACCCCTAATCAAATAAAGTATAGTTTACAAAATGCCTATCAGCAAAACATATCCCCTCAAAAATGCATATCGGCAAAACCCAACCAAAGACTATAACCACAAGTGATAGAAAAAAATCACAATAACCTCTATCATTCAGTAAACAAAATGGAGACAAACATCCAATCAGTAAAGCATAAATATTCACAATGTTCATCAACAAAAAACAACAGAGCTCAACCACACCAACCAACAATGCACAATATCCAAAAATCCAAGTAAAAGTCTCTATGTTATGTGAAGACAGGAGTTCTCTTTTCTCCTCACCGTTCCTCACTCTCACTCACTCTATCGCAACTCTCTGTGAGAAACGAAAAGTTCCCGAATCCATACCTATCCACTGCGATCGATTTATAGGTAGTAGGAGACGTAATGGATAATCACCCACTTCAAGGAGGGTGGTCGAATGTAGATTGACCACGTGGAAAGGAGTATCTTGAAACATTGAGCCGGTCATAAAAAATTTGTGAACCAGGTTCACAACAGAACCGGTCACACACAGGCAGCAGAGCAATCGACCACGACTCCACTTCACACAACCAAAATCCCCTGCCATTTTCATCTTTGCAATTCACCACTATTTTCATCCAACAATTCGTCCAACAAATTCGTCCAATCATCTAAACATGAAAATACAGAGCATAAAAATCAACCGAGAGTTTACCTCGAATTGACGATTTCACAGCTTCAATTAGTCTCGATCAAACCCGAGCCTCCACTGTCGCGAAGAAGCCTGTCGCAAAGAAGCCGTGAAATCATCCTGCCACAAAGAAGCAATGGTCAAACCCGAGCCTCTGCCGTCGTCGCTCGCCCCCTCGTCACCCTCTCTTCTCCCTCGTCGCCCTCTCTTCTCCCCTGTCGGGTTCTCTCTCCCTCAATTCATCAGATGCGGGTTTTTCTCAAATCCCCCTTTTTCTTTTCTTAAAAAAAAAACAACCACAACTTAACTTTTCTCATTGTCTTCAAACCGAACCGAGCCGAACCAGCATGAACAGAACCGGTTCAACCCCTCACAATTTGCATTCAATTTTTTCTTTTAAAACTTTAATTCCAACTAATCCCCTTTCTTTTTCACAAATCCTCACCTTCATTTAATTAAATTATATTCAACCCAATTCTAATTCTGAAATTATTATAATAATATTGCTTAATTATCGATCGAATTTAATTCATTTGATTCGATTTCCCAAATTAATTTTTTCATCAAATTAATCATCAATAATTATCCAATTATTTTTACTTAGTTCCGTTACAAAAAATCAGGATATTACATTCAATGAAAAAATCGCCCAAAATCTCCAAAATTCACTATTACCATTATTTTTAATCCCAATCAAATTCTGAAATATTATAGTGATAGTGCCTATGATATTTGAAAATTTCTTTAGATTAAGCATTAAGGCATTAATCAAGTTCAAGAAAACAAATTGAGTATGCTTATCCACGAATATGAATTATTTTGTATAGATAAGGATGAAATTATTAGTTATATGTTTACTTGTTTTACTAAGCATACTAATAGTTTAAAAGTGCTTGGTAGAACTTATCCAAATGAAAAGTTGGTGAGAAAAATTCTTAGGTGTCTACCAAGGAAGTGGCAACCTAAGGTGATGGCGATCCAAGAGGCCCGTGATCTCAAGACCTTAAAGATAGAGGACCTTATCAGTTCCCTAATNNNTTCAATTTTGAATCAAGAGTATGCATAATTATTTGATGAATAATACTCTTGATTAGATTTAGATTTGTTTTGAATTGATAGTATGCATATAGGTTGAAATTCTATTTCCTTTGTGAATTGTGATTTGTAAGATTGCATACTTCATTTTGGTATCATTGGTTTTTAATCTTCAATTGTTTTAATTCTTCAATTGGTTTATTTGTCATTGAAAATTGTCTAATCCAACAAGTGGCTCAATAAATTGCATATATCAATTGATTGTTGGAATTCTCTTTTGATTATGTAGCAATCCCCACAGATTTAAAATTAGTCATTAACATAGGGGGAGTAAATAGAATTGTTGAAATATTTTTGAACTTGGATATTTTTGTTTGATTATTTCAATTGGTATTCGGGAGATTAAACCTTTAATTCATCTATTGGTATCTTTGAGATTATTTTTCTACAATTGGTATATTATTCTTGAAAATATGTTGGTTTGAATGATTGAATTTTCCTCCTCATATGTATGTTGATTAGTCTATAGGGGGAGAAGAAATTAAACTATTTAGTTGTTTAAAGCGTAATATTCCCTCCAATATTTTGTTTTTGGTATAAATGTTGACAAAGTGGGAATTGCATTTGTTTTGATTCAATTGCATGAATTCGATTGATTAAACTCTATCTCTCCATAGATTCTTAATGATAACTCAATAGGGGGAGAAATTATTTTGATTGCTTAAATTGGTATAATCCTTCAATATTTTCCTTTGATTTGAATATAAATTAAGGAGGAGTAAGTCTTGATTTCTTTTTGTCTCTATCCCATCTAATTCTTTTTTATTATGAAAAAAAGGGAGAGAGGAATATATAAGTTATTATGGGGGAGAGAAAGGATAGCATGCATGCATGAAAATAAATGTGAGAGATATTGCATAAACTAAGGGAGAGAGATCAAATATGCAATAATGTATGCACATGCTTAGTTTTAGGTATAAACAACTTATTAGATTTTGTCATCATAAAAAATGGGAAGATTGTTAGCCTAAAGGTGTTAGGCTCAATTATTTTGACAAGGAATGTTTTGATTATAATCATAAGTTGTTTATTGAATTTTATGCTTGATTGTTAGTCATTATATTTGTATGTATATTCTTTGAAAATACCCTCAATATGGGTATTAAAGTGTGCTAATAGGTTTATCTAAGTCTATATAGTAAATATATATCATATTGGGACTTAGAGAATTCGAGGAATGCGAGTAGAAGAGACAAATTTCATTCTGGAAGATTTCGGACGAAGTGCGATCGAAGACATCGATCAAAATCATACACAGATTACTCCCAGATGTTTCGGACCGGACGTGGTTGAAGACCCAGTCAAGAAGTGCGACCAAAATGCTTTACAGATTAATCCTCAAAGTTTTGGATGAAGTTTTGGATGAAATGATGCGACCGAATGTATTTGCATACAGTGCACTCCATGATGTTTTTGGTAGAGTCAGTAGTCAAAGCCTCGGTCAAAGAATGCATCTAAAATGGTTTACAGATCACTCCAAAGTTTTTTAGATGCAAAGCTATTGAATGTCCCAGTCGAAGAATGCGACTGAAATGTTATACAGAGAGCTCCAAAGTATATCGGACGGTGTAGCGGTCAATGGGGCGGACGACACACAACCAAAAATGCACAGAACACCCAACGGCTAGTTTCCAATGGTCAAGTGTGGTCGATCAAAAAGGATTTGCATCCACCATACCATAGTCACGTTCCTATTACATTATGACGTCATACATCTAATCCTCTTTCTTTGACGTATTATTTCTAACTTAGTCCTAAATAGTATAAGCAATATCCTATGGTATCCACAACTTGAATACGAATTGGGGACCTTTATTAATTAACTATATTATTATTAATCTAACTTTCCTATATCATATACCATCATCTACGAAAACCATTTTCATTACAACTGTTAGTAAACTAACGTATGAATTAAACCTAACTAGATAACCATCACTAAAGGCATGTATATAACAAAGAACCTATCATCGACATCATACATAAAATTACTTTGAGCAATGACCATATTATGGAAGCAACATTCACTAGAGAGCAAACTATGGTCAACACAGCAAACTACACAAAAATCCTACTACTGCAATGTAGCTCCTTTCGGACAAAACAAAAGCATTATTCCTTACCTGGAGTCCTTAGCTTTACAACATTAGCCTTTAAACATTCTTCCTCGTCAATGCCAGAAGACACACGAACCTAAACTCCTCACAAAACTGTTCTTTCTTTCTTCCAAAAACCTTCACGAAATGTTGCATCCTCTCAGCAACATACTCCCACCTTTACGGTATCACTCTCCCAATGTCTCCAGAATATTTATCACAGCTGCGTACTTTCCAAACATAACCTCAATAGATCCTCACAACTCTTCCTCAAACTTTCACTCTCTAGCAAAAACACCAAAACACTCAACCATAACCACAGCAGTCCCTCACGCCAGCTTTTTCAAAATTTGGTAGAGGTTTCCCACTCTTCCTTCTCCCTCAAACTTCAAACCCTTCACCCTCTATTTGTAGGCTACAAAACTTGACCCATCATTAACACTCTGAAGACAGAAAGCCCAAGGACTTGTAGTCCATCAATTGCCATTAATATGAAGTTGGAAAGCCAAAGGACTTGTAGTCCATCAATGTTCATTAATGTGAAGACGGAAAGCCAAAGGATATGCAGTCCATTAATGTCCATTAATGTGAAGACGGAAGGCCAAAGGACATACAGTCCATCAATGTCCATTCATGTGAAGACGGAAGGCCAAAGGACATGCAATCCATCAATGTCCATTAATGTGAAGATGGAAGGCCAAAAGATACAACCCTTTGACGTCCAACAACTCTTCGGCTTCTAGACGTTACGAAATTCTTCATCATCCAACAACTTTTCAACTTCCAGACGTTACAAAACTCTTCATCGTCCAACAACTCTTCGACTTCTAGACGTTATGAAACTTTTCATTGTCCAACAACTCTTCGACTTCCAGACGTTACGAAACTCTTTATTGTCCAATAACTCTTCGACTTCCAAACGTTACAAAATTGTTCATATTATCTATCATAAATTGGCGGTCGATTGAATTCCTTCATAGCCAATCAACCGCAAATCATTTAATTGACTGTGGATTCCTTTATTCCTAAATTGCAGACGATGACACCTTGTCAATCGACCGCAAAGTAAATCCAACTTCATAATTATATTTCATGCACGTGACATGTTATTTTTCTCTAGAATACTTCCAATTAACATGTCGGTCCATCAACACCTCGTCGATCGACCGCTTCGATCGACAGCTGTTTCTTAAATGATTGCTGTCGAATAATTCTCTAGATCACTTCCTTAGCGTGACACCTATCTATGTATATACCCTATATATTTATATAAATATACATAATTACCCTTAATCCACCATAATTCACTTTTCCAAATATCCAAACCGTCAACATATACCATATATTTCACCATTTCTCCTTCACTAAATCCAATATATCCTAAAATAGTATAAATCCTATACTTTCAACTTTATTATATCCAAGTACATTTTCTAATAAATGATAAGAACCTTATTATTCCCAAGCTTCCAGTCCTTACAATATCCTTACAATATCCAAATACGTCCAAGTATATTTCCTCTTACAAATCCCATTAACTATAATTCTAATTTATATTGTCCTATCTAACTCCAAATATCATCATACAATTCTCCATAACTGTGATTGTAATATCCTGATTTTCATAACAGAATTAATTAAGTATAATTGAGAGATTTATTTGATGAGAAATTTAATTAAATAATATTTGGATAATAATCAAGGATTTATTGAATGGAAAATTAATATAGGAAATAGAATTGAAAAATTAAAATTGAACCTGTAATAATTGTTAATCGATATTTGGAATAAGTCGATAATTGAAAATTGGGTCAGTTAAAATACGATAAGTATATTTGATAATTATAGATTTATTAAGGAAATTAAAATAAATAAGATGAAATTAAACATTAAAAGGAAAAATGTGGATTGAAATTAAATGAGAAAAATGGATAAATTATAAGGAGATTAGGGACTTGAGATAAAAAGGAATAATTAAAATAATGGAGGATTTAAGGAAATGGTTGAACCGGACTGCTGAACCATGAACCGATTCATGGTTCAGCCTTCTTATTTTGTGTGGTCCGCGGTTCTTTCTGAAATGAGGAAATTGCTGAAGACATAAGGGGGAGAAAGCGAGAGAGAGACCAAGACAAGCGAGAGAGGTGACGGCGAGAGGGCGTCGGGGCTCGGGCACGGCGATTCGGCGGGGAGGAATCTCCTTCATGGCCGATTGTTGCTTTGCGCTGAGGAATAGATGGGAACATGGACGAAAATACGGCGATTGGAAGGTCTGGCATTTTGTGCTAGGGTTGGTCGAGCTCGAAATTGGAGCTGCGAACTGTCGATAGAGGCAAGTCGGTAGTTTTCTACTTTGATTTCTTCTCCCTAGCATTCTGAATTGGACAATTTGGCAAGTGTGGCCGTGTGTTCGAGGTTGGACGATGGCAGAGGAGTGGTGTGGTTGAACTCTAGTTTGTCTCGTGAATGCTTGGATCGAATTGGTCCATTGCTTGTATTGGTCTGACGGGCTTCTTCAGCAACTTCTTCAGAAACGATAGCAGACTTCCAGCGTGGAGTTTGGCCATTGGACCACCCTCCTCAAAGTGGTCTCCTCTACTTATATAAGTATGGCAGTGGGTGTTACTGAAAGTGTGTCGAAGTGGAGAAATAAAGACAACTTCTGTGAATGCTGAAGGCCGAGTGTTTCTCTGGAAAATTGTGAAGTTGTGAAGGGAGAAGTCTACAGGTAATGGGTGTTCTTTGTCATTCGATTGATAAATTTGGATAGTGAAATGATATATGTTTTCTGTTTCTTTGGATTTAATAATATGTTGACAGTTCAAGTTGAAGAAATTAAGGATGATATGTTCTGTGTTGGACTCTATTGTTATTCTTGACTATGAAATGCTATAAATGAGGGATGATTCTTGGTTCTGTTTGTCTTTGTTGTGTAATCTTTCACAGATGGGTTTTGTTGAGAATATGATGTTGGAAATTATAGTGTGATGTACATTACTGCTGTGTGGTTGTGAGTGATAAGCCCATGTTTGGATGGAAAAGTTTTGTTTGGGTTTACAGTATTTGTGTTAATGAACTGCCGATGGACTGTATGAAGGAATATTGCTATGTTGAAATCGATTTTGTTCATGGTTTTAGTTCTGCCCATGAGTCTTGTTCGGAGGTGTTTTATTGATGAAGTTTGGTTCTATCTTTGGATTTATGTTTTTCTGGATAATGACATTATTCTGTTACTTGGAGCTAAAGCAGTGAAGTCATTTTTTGATTGGATTATTTCTTGGTTAAACTGTATATTTGGTGTGCATGTGAAATATATAGAATTTAGTTGGTTTAAATTCGGTTTACCTTTAGACAACTATATACTGGAAAAATGGATTGTTGGATGTGGAAACATGTTGAGTTGATATTCTGGATTGGTCGTTGAATGTTTACTGTTGTGATTGATTTCAGATTAGCTTCTAGTTGTTTGTTTGGATGATATATAGGGTTCGTAATTATTATCGTTAAACAACTGCTACTGTTTGGTTTTATAAAGTAAATTCTCTCTATTATCAGGTCACATTGATGGAATGAGCAACTGTTGTGGGTTATTGTTATCCCGTTGCACATGTTAAGATAATAGAATTTTTATTGCAAGGTTGCTAAGTAATTAAGTTGACTAATGAAATTTGTTAAGCGTTAAGAATTATGGAAATTCAGTGATTTTTATTAATGAATGAATATCAGTTAAATTGGACACTTGTGATTTAAGGGAAAAAGTATAAATTATGGTTATTCATTTATTGAAGATAAATTATTAGAAATTCGTTAAGCGATAATGTAATACCCCAAATTTTTATATCAGAATTTGTTAAGAATAATTGGAAATTAATTAGGGGTATTTGGATTTATTGGGTAATTATCGGGGTATTACCAAATATGTAAACGATAGTTACTATTTGGGATATTTATCGAAGGGTCATTATGATTTAATTGATGGAATTAGGAAAATTAAATCAGACCTTTAATAATCTTTTAACGACATTTAGAATAAATCGAGAGTTATAATTTGGGTTGACTCATATATTGTACGTATAATCAACGCACAAAAATACACATGTTAAAAGTAATGTTTAAATTAAAGAATAAATCAATTAAATAAAGAATTTAAATAAATAAGAATAAAACAAACAATGGCTAAAGGCCATTTTGCTAAGTACCGGAAGAGAGGAAATGGCCTTCGGCCATTTTGCTGTGAGAGGAAGAGGGTGCGACAGAGAGGGCAAATGCGGGGGAGACTCGTCGGCAAGCTTCTACGCGACGACTCGGGCTGCGACGTCCAGGCGGTTGGTGGACGGCAAGCGAACGGCGGCTAGGGCTCGAATCAGATCTCTGCCGTGGTGATTTCCGGTGACGATGGAGGTACGTTCAGTTAATTTCTTCCTCTCATGTGGCTTCCTGTGGTTTGGTCATGGCTGGGACGGGTTGCAGGGCTCGGCGTTCGGTTGGTGATCCCGCGGGGGATCGGTGGTTGGAAGGGGCAGGTTTGGGCTGGACCGGCCCAAGGCCAGGGTCCAGCCCATTGTTGGGTCCGAATGGCTATGGCCCATACCCTTGCAGCATGCGACAACGTCAGCACGTCTAGCATGGGGAACATCCTCTGCAAGTTGGATAAGCTGTCGGGCGTGCGAGGGGGATCGTCTCTGCAGCTCTGCCTCCTGATGGCAGAAGGTCTGTTTGCTGGGAGGAGGGGAGAATGAATAGAAGGGATGTGATGGGATGTGTTGAGCCGTGAGATGCAGTGGGGTGAAAGAGAAGAAATTGGGAGAAAGTGAAGCCATCAGGGAATGCTTCTGGAGAAGAACCGAGGCAAATTTGCTGGATCAAGCGAAGGGCCGAGAGCCTATGGTAAGTTTTCTTTCTCGGCTCTCTGGTATTTGGTGTCTGTGTTGGAGGAAGTTTGATATGGATGTTGGGTTTCTGCCTTTAGTTCTGTTATTGAGTTGCTAATTCGTTGATTAAGTTGGAATGAATTTCTGTGACTTTAAAATGGGTGCCCTCTGCTCCTTTCGTTTACAGCTCTAGTAATACTTAATAGTGTTATTAAATGAATAAATACACTGTTGTTAAGGATCAATCTCTGTTGCGTAGTCTTTGGTTTAACTTTAACTTATGTGTTGGAATGTGGATTTCTTTGCTATTGGTTGATTGAGGTGTTGTTTATTGGTTTATTGTTCTGATGTTGTCTACTCTAAGTGGATAAAGTCATGATATGAGAATGAGTTTGGCATTAGTGGTTGGGGGTAAGTTATAAACCTGTATTGTGTTGGTTGTTAAAAGCTGATGTGTGATATTATGGAAAGTTTTATGCCCTGATAAGATTGGGAAATATTGATATTGGTATTATTTGTGAAGGTGTTAAAAAAGAGGAAGAAGAATAACGATGACAAGCTAATGCGCGTTAAGTTTGAGGTAAGGAAATAGGGTAGGGTCTTGGCCATGTGGCGACTCTACACCACAAGTATGGTGTGTGAGTAGAGTATTGTGCTTAAATGGTTTACTTCTAGATGTTATCACCTTGAAATGCTTCCTGAAGTATGTTGTTGGTCTGAAATTCCTGTCGTTAGTTTTTTAGATAGCTGTTATTTAGGTGATAATGCCTTGGATGACTTCCATGTTAGTTTCTTGGTGGTTTTTGTGTAGTTCCTCTGACTGATTAGTAGTGATTATTTTTCTGCTATGATTTCTTGTTGGTTTCTCGTTGTAGGTCATTACAAGCTCTGTGATAATTTCCTTTTGTTATTTAGCTCTATTTTCATTGCCTATTATGCTATACAAATGCTTAGTAATGACAAAATGACGAATGTTAATGGCAAAGCAATAAGGAATGTTCAAGGGCATCAAGAGATAAACACTTGCTACTGTTACTATTCCATAAGACTTTCTGTTATTTTCTTGGTGTGGCCCATAGACTTTCTTGCTAGATAAATTGTTATGTGATTGTTCTGTCATTGTCTAACTATTTAATTGTTTAATCAAGCATGTAAGCTACTTCAAGCATGGTAATTATTAACTTAGTAAATCCACCAGCTTAGTATGAAATAACTAGAGTGTTAACCTAGCTAGGTCTAGTATGTTTTAATGTTAATTAAAGTAGTTGATGAACATGTTAATGAACTCGTGAAAGTATCCTATGTGCATGATAATTAGTAATCAATAGAAATTAATTGTATTAAGCACATTTGAATCGGTGTAATTAACTAAATTAATTAAACTTGAGCATGCAGATCCCTAGTTAAGTATAGTAGAATAATCACTTAGATTAATGGTAGGAAGCAAGAAAATGATCTAGGAAAGTACTAGGATAATTAGCATGTTAAAGGATAGTGTTATGTTCTATTGGTTCGACTATGCTTTCCTTATTAAGTCCATGTTCGATACTAATGAATGTTTATAATTACTTTTGTCATTGTCTACGTGGTATTGCTTACGTTCGCGATTTCATATCATTAGCATGTTATCAATATTGAAGCATGTAATTGTTCTTTAAGCATGATTAATTAACCCTCGAGCATGTAAATTAAATTAGGTTAATTAATTAGATGATAATAATTCCTTCGTGAGCACGTTAAATAAATAATTGTATGATATCCCTTATGAAACTTAATTAAGATTAGTAACAAGAATAAAAGCATGTTTAGTAATTTAGCATGTTAATTATAATTAGTAATCATGTTAATTAACTAGGTTAATTAACTAAATGTGATTACTTAGTGAACATGTTCATTATAATTAGTAAGCATGTCAATTAACTAGGTTGACTAGTGAATATGTTCGCTAACTAATTAAGTTCCGTTGTTCATTGTTTAAAGCATGTTTCCACTTTTAGGTTGTTAATTGTTGTTAAAGCATGTTTCCATGTTTAGTTTATTAATTGTTGTTAAGGTATGTTTCTTAGTTTAGTTTAGTTTAGTTTAACAGCCATGTTTAGTTAATCATAATTCATCGCACGTTTACTCTATCGCCTTATTGTTCATTCAATGTTTTAATTCCTAGTACTTGTTCTCTGTGATGTGCAATTGTTTTCCCTCTATTATGTGCTTTGTTTTTCTTATATGTGCCTTCAATTATTTAAAATGTGCATTTCAATTTCCGTTAGAGTTACGCTATTGAGCATCATGCATCATGATAGGTCGAGAATGTATGGTCATGTATAATGCTAATAGAAACTAATAGGGTGTGCCACGGGGTGGTACACACACATGCATGAGGACAAATGACGAAAATGATTAAAACTGTAAGATAATAAAAGCCTCTGTGGTCCGGTAGCTTAGCCCGGCACAGACACAAAGAAAAGTAAAAAGGGAGTTGGGGGCGGATGGGTGGCGGTGCTAGTCTGTAATCTAGCCAAAGACCCTCATTTACCGGGAATGGGAGTTCTAGATTGCAAGTAAAAGGTTAGGACGGATCCATTATCCCATTCCAAAGGAAATCCTTCAATCTCCAGCTCATAGTACGAGTAACGAACGAACGACGTAAAGAAAAGTAATAAAAGGATAAATGGTTAATGAAATGGTTGGTTTGGGTGGCCCCATTCCAACAAGGACTAAAGAGTGGCATTCATGTAGCATAGAACCATTTTCCGTATTGAGCCATTAGGCTCACGTATTGCTTGTGGTGTAGATGTAGGTACTAATACGCTATGATGAACGCACGGACTAGGAGTAGCGAAAGATAAAGAACAAACAATAACAAGCAAGGATAAAGGATTGCATGCGCGAGTTCGTGACTGGCCAGGCATAAAGGTGGTAAAAAGAGGAACATATTTACTTAAATTAAGTTGTAACAAATCACATTTAATTGTTTAGTTTTCTTCAGTTAAATTGTATTTATGCTTCCGCAACGTTTTACATTAATGGTTTTGATTTAACTCTTCCGCATAAGTTTTACTAAATGTGATTTTATACCGAGTTTTACGAAAGAGTCAGTAGCGATCCAGTTAGACGCACTCTGATTTGTTTTAAAAGAAAATTTTCAAATTTTCATGCGTTTTAAAGGATTTTCGAAAATCCGGGTCGTTACAGATAATTAATTTATTAAATAATATACGAGAAATAATGGTATCAAAGTTAAGATTTATGATTGATAAAAATATTAATAAATAAATTATAATTATTTTGAAGGTATAAAAGGGAAGAAAGACAACGTTAATTTTTGAAACGCGTTAAGGACGCCAAGTAAGTGATATGTATGTGTTTTGGTCTTTGAACCGTACATCGCAAGAATTAGAACATTGTTTGCTGATTGTTTACTGCTTTAATAGAATATTTAGGTTGTTTATCGCTTTACCAGATATTGAGCATGTTCCGTAAATTGTACTGCTGTTTGCTGGGTGTTTATTAGAATTAGGTTCTTTTCATGATTTGTTTAATAGACGAGCACGTTTCGAGATTATATAGAGATATGATATGAACTGTATGCATTCATGAGCATCATGCATCATGGTTTTCAAAACGATACGAAAATGAGTCTTTAAGCGTGATTTTGAAAAGAGAACGAAAACGAATATTAAATGATAATGATAAAGTAAAGTAGAGAAAAAGATAGAGGCTTGATGGAAGCGCTCCCCATGGTTTAAGGCTTTGGCACGTAACCCATAAATAGAGGCTTGGTGGACATGGTCCCCATGGTTAGAGGCTTTGGGTGGATTAGCACCCAATGGTTGGGTTATGTTCCAATGGTAACTAGTTAAAGCTTTGGCACGTATCTCATAAATAGAGGCTTGGTGGACATTGTCTCCATGGTTAGAGGCTTTGGGTGGATTCGTCCCCCAATGGTTGAGTTGCGTACCAATGGTAACCAGTTGAGGCTTTGACATGTAACTCATAAATAGAGACTTGGTGGACATGGTTCCCATAGTTAGAGGCTTTTGGGTGGATTCGTCCCCCAATGGTTGAGTTATATCCAAATGTTAAACGATTAAGGCTTTGATGTTGAACTCAAACTCATAAATAGAGGCTTTGTGGATATGGTCCCCATGGTTAGAGGTTTTTGGTGGATTAGTCCCCCATTGGTTGAGGCTTGAGTTGAATACCAAAGGCAGAACAATGAAGTTAAGATGAAGAAAACGGTAAAAGAAAAGACAGAAGAGAAACATAAATGGAAAACGAAAAGAGATTTTAAAAGCTGCATGACATGTGCATCATATCTTTTGTTTTATATCACTTACTGAGTTTTAGGCAGATTAAGCCTTGTGATGTAGGTATGTACGAGAAATAGGAGAATAGGTCAAAGACAGTTGATGAAAGATTTACACGGGTGGATCTTGTGGCTGGCTGGGCTAAAGAATTCAATGAAAATTATTTGTAAAAGGGTTTGTAAATTATTTAATATTCTTTAATGCTTGTTTTAATTCTGCTGCGTTTTAGAAAATGATTTTATTACTTTCGCTGCAATTGATAAATGTTTTAAGTAAAGAGTTTTAATGATCAAGTTTTATAAAGGAAAAAATACTCTGATGTTTTTATAAAAAAGAAAAGATTTAAAGTTACCCGATTTTTTTTTTAAGTAAATAAAAACTGGGTCGTTAGAGTGATCACTTCCAAAACTAAATAGGGACATAATTCGGGTGTAGTAATTCACTTATTCAAAATACAATTCTCTTGACCAATATTTCCAAACAGTCCAATTCCACTCCTATCATTCCAATTTATCATATAAGCCTTGTGCTTAGCTCAACGAAAATTTGGTATATTATAAGATCAATCTTGTAAGGCACTTGTCAATCCTCTCGACAATTAGAAACATGCCAATATACCTCGGAGCCAACTTTCCTTTCACCTCAAATCGACTGATACCTTATCTCGAGCATACCTTAAGGAAAACAAATTCTCTCTAGTTGAACTCAACTATGCGCCTCTTTAAATCAACATAGCTCTTCTGTCTCCTCTGCACAGTCTTGAGTCTACCCCGAATTTTTCGTATCTTATTTGTGGTCTCCTAGATCATCTCTGGCCCAAGAGACTCTCTCTTCTGCCTTAGCCCAACACAACGGTGAATGACATGATCTTCCATATAATGCCTCGGATGGAGAGACATAAATGCTTGTTTGATAACTGTTGTGGTAAACAAACTCAACAAACGGTAGATGAATTTATCCAGCTATCACCAAAGTCCATGATACAAACTTGTAACATATCCTCCAAAATCTTGAAAGTCCGTTCCGACTACCCATTAGTCTAAGAATGATGTGCAGTGTTAAGATTTAATTCTGTTCCCAAGGCTTTCTATAGAGCTCTCAAAAACTTAGATGTAAACCTTGGATCATGATCCAAAACAATGCTAGTGGGAACATTATGAAGATGAATGATGTTCTCAATATATAACTGCTCAACTTTGACAAAGGAAAATTCATCCTGATCAGAATGAAATAGGTAGATTTGGTCAAACGATCCACAATAACCCACACTGCATCCAACTTTTGAGAAGTCCTAGGTAGACTAGTGACAAAATCCATACTAATCCTATCACACTTCCACTAGGGAATAAGCGAAGGCTGCGACAATCCTGCTGGCCTCTAATGTTCTGCCTTCATCTGCTGACAAATCAAACACCTAGCCACAAAATCTACCACCTCACGCTTCATACCCACCCACCAGTATTGGCACTTCAAATCATGGTACATCTTTGTACTTCCCGGGTGGATAGCGAATCTAGACTTGTGAGCTTCGGTAAGAATAGCCTGCCTCAAATCCTGAATATCGGGAACTATCACTCTGCCTTGGTAAAGAACAGTTCCTCCAACGTTGACATCCCAACCATTAAGTTGTTCACCATTATTCAGCTGTTCAACTCTACCTCGAAGTTCATCGTGTTGTTGCAACTGCTTTGTCATCTGAAGTAAGGGCAGTGTAGCAATATCGTTTGTCTCATAATACTGCAAGTTGTACTCTCTAACAACTATAGGCTGGTTCCATTCATCCAAAACTAGACAAACAAGAGATCTCTGAAGATTCTCAGTCACCACATTTGCTTTTCCCAAATGATACTCTAACCTGAAATTATAATCCTCCAGGTATTCCATCCATCTGCGTCGCCTCAAGTTCAAGTTCTACATGAAAAGATACTTCAAGCTCTTGTGATCAAAGTACACTTGGAAGTTCACAGCGTACAAATAGCTCCTCCAAATCTTCCAAGCAAAAATTATAGTTGCCAACTCCAAATCATGAGTTGGATAATTTTGCTCGTGGGGCTTCAACTATTGTGATGCATATGCAACTACTTTTCCTTGCTACATAAGTACGCATCCAAGGCCAACCCCTGATGTATCATTGTATATTGCATAAGGTTGTCCGTTGTCAAGCACTGTTAGAATTGATTCACTTGTCAATCTGATTTTTAATTCCTCAAAGGCATTTTGACACTTGTCATTCCACTCAAATCGTACCGCTTTCCTGGTCAACTGATTCAATGGTGCGGCTAATGAGGAAAAACTCTCAACAAACTGCCGATAGTAACTCGCAAGACCAAGGAAACTGCGAATCTCGGTCACATTCTTTAGAGGCTCCCACTTCACAACTGCCTCAATCTTCGCTGGATCAACCAAAATTCCATCACATGAAACCACGTGTCCCAAGAACTTGACCTCTAACATCTAGAAGTCACACTTGCTACTCTTAGCATATAACTAGTGGTATCTTAGAGTCAGCAACATGACCCTAAGATGCTTCTTATGCTTACTCTGAGACCTCGAATACACCAAAATGTCGTCTATGAAAACCATGACGAACTGATCCAAGTACGGCCTGAAGACTCGATTTATTAGATTTATAAATGCTACTAGAGTATTGGTCAAACCAAAAGGTAGGACTAGAAACTCAAAATGTCCATACCCCATTCGAAAAGTGGTTTTCAAGATATCCTCTTCTCTGATTATCATCTGATAATACTCAGACCTCAAGTCAATCTTTGAAAAATACCGTGAACCACCAAGCTGGTCAAACAAATCATTAATCATAGGCAAAAGAATACTTGATCTTCACGATAACTCAATTCAATCTCTAGTAATCGATACAAAACCTCAAAGTCCCATCGTCTTTCTTTGTAAATAACAAGAGAGCATCCTAAGGGGACATGCTCTCCTAGATAAATCCACTTGCTCTCAATTCTTTCACTTGTTTCCTCATTTCATTCAATTTCATCAGAGCTATCTTATATGTAGAAGTAGAAATCGGTGTAGCACTTGAAACTAGTTCAATGCGGAACTCAACCTGTCGATCCGAAGGCAACCTTGGTAACTCATCAAGAAACACGTCTGGAAACTCTCTCACTACCAAGATATCCATATCTTGCCAAGAGGTCTCGCCATCACCGTCAACCAACCAGAGATTCCCATACTGCTCCAATCCATTGTGCCCACCCAGAAAAACTCGCAAGATAGGGTTAGCTGTCACCATACTAGGACCATCTCGGTAGACAACAACTCATCTATCCTTCATGAGAACTGTAACCTTTTCTAGATGACACTCTACAATTGCTCGGTACTTCCTTAGCTAGTTCATACTTAGAATCACGTCAAACTGACTTTCAATAATATAACCAGACTTTCAAAAAACTTGCAGTCATCGATCACTATGCAGACTACAGATGCTACTCCACTCTAGACACCAAGAGGAGTACTGAGCATCAATGGAGATTTAATCTCCTCTACTGTCTGCTGACCTTAGGTCAAATCATGAAAGGCTCTAACCATAGATTCATAATGGCTATGACAACTATACTATGCCCTAAATACCTCGGTAAAATATTTCCACTCCATCGACTGTACATCATACTGGACTTTACGGTGTTCTATCAGCTGGATGCCAACTTCTCTAGGTAATGACTGCAATCCCCACCTAGAACTCTTCTAGAATTTGGAGTGCCTCGAAATTCTTCTCCATGTTTTAGAGTCAATTCTCCGCTCCTATTGCATTTTCCCCACCCTCAAACACGGGCGGGTTCAATCTAGCAAACTCCCAAAAATATGTCATCCTCGTCATACCGGGTTTTTGTGCAGAACTGTTACTTGTCAGGTTCTGCAAAGCCTCCATCATTGCTGCAATGGGATCAGAACCACCCTCTTGCGATCGGAGACAAGATGTCTTTCTTGGCAGCATCTTCATAATTCGGAGAAGAGGAATACACGTTAGAAACTTCCTATGAACAGTAAACTTCGTCTAAAGTTTTCACTACTAAATTTCTCAAGCAATCACTATTTGGAAATCATGGAACCTTAAGCTTTGATACCAAAAATTTGTATCATGACCCTAAGGAGGGCCTGAAAAAAACGTCGGGCCAAACGACTTGGTCCATGAAAAGGACCCAATCACCCAGCTCAAGGCTTGTTAAAATATTATAGAAGACTTGTATAAAATACCCAGTCGTAGCCCACTTGTGATGGGTCACGCTCCATATAGTGATTGCGAGAATAAGTAATAATGCAAAATTAATAGTTTAAAGTCTAAATAAATACTATGCATACAATCTAGAATTTCCTAGCATCCAAATTAAATATTTTACAGTCATCCAGCATTGTGCTTACCGAGAAAGAAGAGTTCAATTAAAGAAGTGAAAAGAAATAGAAGAATGTCTTTAGCTCGATCCCGTGCAAGTTTAGTAACTCTTCTCTTTACCTGGAGTGGTGGGGGTCGTGGGGTGAGTGACTAGCTCAGTAGAAAACTTATACTAAATGCTATGCACATGTAAAACTTGTTTTACTCTTTTCGTAAAAACCATGTGTTTTGGAGAAATATGCACGCTGTTCAAAAACATTTGAAACCCATTTTACCTTTTAGGGAAATCTGGCCTCAAAGACCCCTGACGAGACATCAAGAAAACATAGTTGTATAAATAGACACCTATAAGTCAAAAATACTCTTGTCATAATTTTATCGTAAAAATTGCTATCCGTGAAAATGAAGAAACACTCAGGGACTCCTCCAAAGAATCATCTAGAAAGGTAGTGACCGTTTCCAGGCAACACCTCATGAGCTTGGAGGAAGAAAAATGACGACGGTCTGAAGACCCGGCTCGTCACCCGGGTTGTCAGTGAGAATGCTCTGCGACAACACAACCCGTATGTAGACCCTGATTAGGTTTAGGGATTCGAAACCCAAGTAAGTGTCATTATCTTCCTAATCTCATCTTTCACATAGCGCACAAACAACCATCTCCATTCAGTAGGTTATGGACCGGGGATAGCCTCCTGATACTTTGACACCAAAACCGTCCAAAGTATTAGGAGGATTCATCGCCCCCAAACAGAATCCAATAATATATACCATGAAATCAATTACACGAAAGTAAACATGTAAAACTCTCATACATACGTAATATAAAAATTTATGTGCTGTCGAACAGTGCCCATCAGGTTTTTCATATGTGAAAATCCACAAAATATGTTTTGGAAAACCATGCTATGCAATACAAGAAACTAAGTATAAAGCCTCTACCTAAACGGCGGTCTCTCCTCGTATTTGAAAGAGCAGCAACCTTAGGCACTGGCTCACAGTGCACAAACTCGTCTAAGCCTAAAATATGTCAAACATGGAGAAATCTCATAAATATATCTCGAAGAATAATTGGAAAATCCTATACCTGGTTTAAGCTTAACGTCTACCAATACCCCACCTATTATCACCACCACAGTTTACAAAGTGGAATACCTCTGGGGAATATAATTCTCAGGATAGTTCCCACATAACAACACTGTAACGACTCGACTATTTATTTGCTTTTAAAAATACGTGAAATTTAAAACTTTGATAAAATGACTAAATCTTTGTTAAAACCTTTTTAAAATAATCAGAGTAATCTTCTTATAAACGGACCATTCAAACTCTTTTACCTTGACTCGTTATCAAAATTGTTATAAACAGTAGAAATTATAGTTATAAGATCTTTTCTCAAAACATAGCGGAAGCGTAATTAACTCAGTTAAGAAATACTAAACAATGAAAGACAGATTTGTCAAAATCCTTTTTCTTTAAAAACGTAGCGGAAGCGTAATTATTTCATTTAAAGATAATTAATAAAGTATTTCTTTATATTTTACAAATCTTCTTTACATTCGTTAGCCTAACCAGCCATAAGTCTCGCCCGTGCAAATCCTTCATCAGCTGCTCCCTAATATGTTCGTCATTTTCTCTCGTACTTGTACCTACATTGGAAGTAGTAACTATGAGCTTAAGGCTCAGTAAGTGATAATACCTAACATTCTACATGCTTATGTTGTGCCCTTTAAAAACATTATGTAATTTCTGTTCTTATCTTCGTATTTTTATGTTATAATCATCATTATATTTCTATTTTTTGTTATGACCTCCGATATAGTGGCAATGGCATAGATCGAAAGCTAGCTAACCATTGGTCATTCTTTTTGTATTTTACCTCTGATATAGCAGCAATGACGTAATCCGAAAGCTAGCTAATCATTGGCCGTTATGTCCTGACATAATCTAGGGACTGTCTCAGCATAATCTACGGACATTGCGTCATATACGAACAACAGTGGCATAATCTGAAAACTCGCTAGCGACGTTTGCAAAATCCGAAAGCTTGCTAGCGATGATTGCATAATTCAAAAACTCGCTAGAGACCGTGCCCACGATGGACTTAAACAGCCTCACATCGTATCGTTGTCTTTTTCTTTTTCTTTTTTACTTTACTTTTCGTTAATTATTAATTCTTTTTCTTTACTTTTTATTACTTATTATTCGTTCATTATCTGTTTCTAAAATCGTGCATAAAATCCATTTTTGTATTCTTTTGAAAATCGTGATGCATGATGCTCATGAATGCATACAGTTTATGAAAGCATAAATACACATTCAACGTGCAATTCATAGAACGTGCTATAAAACTGTAGACATGCTGTAAAAGCAGTAAACAATGAAACGTGCGAATAATACTATAGACATGCTATAAAAACGGTAAACAACGAAGCATACTATTAAAACAGTAGGCATACTTGGAAAGCGTTAAGCAACGAAACATGTATATCTTATTCTTACGATGTAGGGTCCGAAGACCAAGATACATGCATATCATTTACCTCGACTGCTTGAGGCGCTCACACTCATTTTCCATCTTTCTTCTTTTTAGTACCTTCACAATTAGAAATAGTCATTAATAAAATCAATTAATCTACTTATTATTCTCAACGTCTTTTCTATTCAAACTCCTCGTTACTTTCTAAAATCTCCTAATTAGAACCGTTTTCTTAATAACTACTTAGCTTACTAATTAATCCTAATATTCATTCTAATTATTATCATACCTTTGTCCAATTAATAGCTCAAATCTAAACCAATCGGGCATATTACCAAAGCTGTAACAAAACAGGTTTATTTCCAACAACCTAACATTTCCAACATCCAACTTCCAACTACATAACACTTCCAACATCCAACAACAGATTAACAATTCTTTTAAACATTTATGATAACTACAACAGAGAGCAAATTCAACTTAACATTACATATTTATAGTTAACAGATCATTTCAATAGAACATCACAATTCTCCCAAGGCAGAACATCAAGTCTAGAAAGCACACATAAATAAGTCATTAACAAGATGTCCAACATCAACAGAGAGCATTTTTAACACATCAATGTCTACGATTATAGAATTACAAACCAAGCAAAACTGTAATTGGCCAGCAATATCCAAGACAACACCCAAACAGAATCAAAATAAGTAAACAGCAACCATCTTACCATGAAGAACACTCGAGGCTAGGAGCATCACCTCGGCCTTAACTGCCAAACCAGAACACATCTCCCTTCATTCGGCCTGCCCCGAGAGCTCACCTCCAGAGAGCTCTCAGCACTTCACGTCTTCTCTCATCACTTCTCATTCTCGATTTTCTTCAACCTTTCAATTCCCAGAGAAGCACCTTTATCCTACCACTGCCATGGACGTGCGTGGGTGTCCAAGCTTGTCCTAGAGAACCATTACTACCGGACACCTGAGTTGTTGGCTCCAACACAACAAGAACCAGCCACAGATGGGCCAGTTCAAACCCAATAGCAAGCTGGACCCAGGCCTTCAGCCGGTCTAGAACGAACCGCTAGTCCTTCAGTCATTCCCCCGTGAATTCGCCAGCTCCAATCGTCCATGGCAACGCCCGATTAACAAAATGCAAAGGAGGAGAAAAATTGACTAGGCATACCTCAACTTGTCGCCCAAAAACAAAACTTGCGGAAGCACCAATCCCGCATGCCATGCCCGATCATTCAACTGACGGAACCCACCCATAGTTCATTGCGCCATTCGTCGGATGTCGCCCCGCTACGAGATAACCCCACTGGCTGTCGCCTCCCATTCACCCTCGATCCTGCTCACCATCGCTCTCTCCTCCTCTCGATCTCTTCTCCCTCTTCGGCCCTCTCTCCCTCTGTTCTTTCTGAAAATGGCTAGAGGCCCATTGTAAATCCCCCCCTTTAAATCCCTAAACCGGACCGAACCGGTTTAACCTATTCCTATATCATTCAACCAATTTCCTTTCCTCCTTCTAATTTATTTTTTCTTTTATTTTTCCCCATTTAATATAATCTCTCACTAATTCTTTAATTAATTATTCTTTTACCTCTTAATCCTAATTAATTTTCACTTAATTAATACTAATTATCATCCAATGAATTCCCATAAATTAAAATCTTACAAATACATCATTGGTAATACCCCGATAATTATATAATTAATCTAAAAATCTCCAATTTCTTTCCAATTATCCTTATTAAATTTTGATATAAAAAATTGAGGTATTACATTCCTCCCTCCTTATATAAATTTCGTCCTCGAAATTTGCTTAGGGTAAGCATCTCTAACACTTATTATCCAAAGGATTTCTTTCCCCTTAATCCAATAATATTACTAACCACCGTAACTTATCCATCTTAATCGCACCAAACATCTATTTACGTGTCAAAATACTAATTCAACACACCAAAAACCCATCATAATTGCATCATCCTCATAGGAAAACACCTTTGATGCAATCACTTTCCTATTACTTTAGCTTTCCTATTACTTTAGCTAGCTTCATATCACCCAATGGTTAACTCTTTACCTAAATCATCATTTATCTCATAAAGATCTAGTATTTTCACTTTTTTCTCTAAGAATTAACATGTTACCTTAGTAATTTTTCTTAATTCCTCGTGGAAAATCCTTTATAGAGAAAACTCATCTATTTTCTTTTCTCTTGTTTAGCTATCCAACTGCTAAGGATATCAAAATTTCTAGACTCTATACCTTATCATTCAACCTTAATTCTAAAACTAGATGCTCACCAATCGTAACTTTCTCATAACATTATCTTATTCTTGTCCTTAGTATACGCAAAATTCTTATAACTAATTGTACATAAGTAACTTTTTATTCAATTACATCCTTCAAAGCTTGTTGATCCTAAATGTCTTCTTTGAAATACGACGGCTTGAGTCGTCGTTGAAACCTTTAAATCCTTAGAAACCATTATCCGTTAGTTTCCCAAACCAACATTGGATAGTTCTCAACTGCTTCATCACATAAATATCAGACATCCTCCTACCCCATACATGTCCTCCATCTTCCAATGATTTTAAGGCTTCTACATCCGCTACCTTTCTTGACTTAAAAAAACGCTATACCACTCATCCCATTCCTAACTTAGTTTTTCTTGTTCTTCAAAGATCATCCGAACGTTCTCGAGATCAAGCCGCAACATCACTCATTAGACCCTCATTTCTGTTTCCATTTCTGTTTCTGTTCCTGTATCTGTTTCGGTATCTGTGATCGTTCGCATTTCCATATCCATTTTCGTGTATATTTTTGTATCTATATCTGTATCTATATCCGTTTCCATTTCTAGAAACTCGTTTCTGTTTCTGTTTCCGTTTCTGTGCTCTTACCGTTTCTGTACCCATTTTTATTTCTATTTCTCTTTCTGTATCTATATCTATATCTATTTCTGAGTCTGTATCTAAATGAGTTCAGCCAAACTTTCAGGCCCTTCCGAACAGTCCCAGAACGATCCATCCATTTATCACACCCATTAAACAATGTATTTAAAGGAACACCATGCTCATATCAACTACGGTCATTCAAATACAATACTAGCTAATTTGCATTATATTTCACCTTCATTACACATATTACTAACTAGACGCAAGTACTACAATTGGTACACTATCCCTTCATTCCTTACATCCTCAGACAATTTCTTGCAAAATGGTTAGTCTCCCCACATTTAAAGTATTGACGTGACTTAGCCAAGCATTCTCCTTCATGACTTTGCCTGTACTTTGAGCACCGATCCTCCTGTTGGTTTCGTTCTTCCAAGGACCACTTTATTCCCTTGGACGTGCACCCTTCTTCTAGTGAATGCGGCTGAAACTTTACCACAGACTTGCTTTGTTCTGAGATCCGATTCTTTACTTCTTCGATGTCAATAGCTCTTAATACAATCTAAGAATAGGCTACATTTTGCGTTCTCGATACCACCACACCTTGAATCTCTGTCTTAAGTCCTTGTATAAAGTGGTGAATCTCTGTCTTAATGAAATTTTCTTCAAAAAGTCCCTTTCTCCATTCCTCAACATTTATCAAATCATACTTAGTCATAATTAACCATCAAATGTAACCATCAAAGGAAAAATTACTCAAATAACTCATCATAAACCACAATTTCATACATATATTACAAAAGTGTACCATTTCTATTTTTGACCAAAACATAACTATATTTTCCTATTCTTTTCCTTACATACTTCCTAACTATTATTCATAATACATCCATTCTATCATCTAAAAAGAAAAGATCACTTCATATGCATTTTTCCCGTGTTGCACAATTCCGAACAATATTTGGCAATATGTCCACTTTCGCCACACTTATAACACCTTTTAGAACCAACTAAACATGGTCCTGAATGATTCTTCCCACACCTCATACATTGGCTGAACTTTGGTTTCACTTGAATCATCTTTTCTCTATTTTGTTGTTCTCCTTCTTCTAATGATCTTTTTACTACTTTCAAATTTCCTTTACCATCTTTTAGTTGTAGCTGATCACAATTGTCTATTCCATCATTATCCTTAGTTGGCTCATCTTCCTTAATCCACTTCTTCAAGCATTCCAATTTATGAAATTGTTGCTCGATTATTACAAACAATCTGGCAATGATCTTATTTCTTTCCTTTGATATTCTTTCTTAAATCTTCTTCCATATTGTTTTCCTGATAAATTAGTAACATACTATAAAATAACTTGACAATCTAATTCTAAGAACGTAATTACACTTACAGTCAATGAAGTGCTTTCACGTAGAGGCTTGTGTTGGTAAACAGTCAACAAAACCGATTTTAAAACCCAGGTGCTCTAATACCATATTTGTAGTGACTCGTTTTTTCATTTTCCTTTACAAACATTTAAAATCAAAATGTACAGCGGAAGAGCTTCCTTTTTAAAATCAATTAAAACTAAAAGAAAATGTGCTATAAGAAAATTCTTTTATTTAATTATTAAAAATATACATATTATACATACAAAACAAATTCCTTTCCTTAAACCGTTTCTATTTAGTTTAGCTAGCACAATATCTCGTCGTGAAAACCCTCCATCAGCTACTCCTTTTCGTTTTCCACTAGTGTCGTTACCTACATCACAAGTCATAAGCTATGAAGCTAATGCTCATTAAGAATGAATATCTAAAACATTAACTGTGAATATGATATGCATATGTTGTACAATAAATATATCATGTGTTTTCATCGAATCTTTCCTTTTTTACTTTTATTCCTTTTTAGTCAATAACAGTCCAGACGATTGGAGAACATCAGTCCAAGGGAAAAGATACATCATCAGGTACTCTTAGGTAGAACCTTCACTCAATTCCCCTGTCGAGGAAAGGATCCGTCATCATATAGGTCTCCTAAGCAGACTCGGCACTAGACCCCCCCTGTCTCACAATCACCTATTTATGTTTATTTAATCAACTCTTTTCAGTCATATAACAATTCAAACAATTGGAGATAATCAGGCCCAGGGAAAAGATACATCCTAGGGATTCATCCTTGGCAGAACCGTCTTTCAATCTCAACGAGGGAAGAGCTATATCATCATGTAGTTCTCTCAAGTAGAATCGATGTTGATCCCCCAAACCTCCATTGCCTATTTACGTTTATTCAGTCCATTTTTAGTTTCATTGTCAATATACATGCTTGTAAACATTTTCATGATTCAATGCAAGAATTATGCATGAAATGTGTATGATCAATATAATACATGTTATCGTCTACACAATTCATCACAACAACATTTTACATTTCTTGCATTTATTGTGTTGTTAACAATCAACATTTATTCATTAATCACATCAATACTAACCTCATATATGTCCTCTAATTAATTACATGTGAGCATACAAGTAATTATACAATATCATTCTAAAATTCTCATAAATACACAACATATCAAATAGTTTCCTAATTTCTTGTGAAGTAGGTCATAAGGGCAACTTAAATCCATTGCTTACCTTGAGTCATTAGTGCGATTCCACACTTGAATTGTCCTCTTCGATAATCTTCCCTTCAATTCAACAACCTTCAGGACCAACAATATCTTCATCAACCATACAATTTACTAAACACATACTTTAGGGTTTCCTCATAGATTTCATCTTCTTCAAACTTCTATAATCTTCTTCATATTTAACTAATTTCATAACTTCCACCACCTTATTTCTTCATTAAACATTCTTAACAATATGCTTAAGTAGTTTTATCCAAAAGTTCCAAGAAATCAAACAATTTAGCATCAAACATCTTAATCCATCTATTTTTACCATTTCCTCAACCCTTATTCCTTTTTCTTCATAAGCTCTACTAGAAATTCTACAATTTTATGTAGATGATTTCTTACCTCAAATTACAGAGAAAGGCAAAGGAGAGAGCTTCCGGGAGAGTTGAGAGAAACTTTCTTCTTTTTCTTCCCTCAATTCACATATCTGCATACTTAAATCATCTCCTCCAACCTTAAGCTAGAAGTGTTCTCCCAGGACGCAAGGGAGATGATTCATCATGCCTATGCCAATCAGAACATGACATTTTAGAGTAAGTAGGTGACTTTTTGCATATTTTGGTCGACCACCAACCCCCTTGATCGACTGCAAGTTCTTCCTAGCAGAATTGTTGCTTAATCTGTCTTGAAGTTGTTCAACCGCTATTTCCCTACGATCGACTGCCCTTTAGCCCAAGAGCAGCCTAATACTAAAAATTGGTCGTTCATTGATCAATTGCTCATTTTAAACTTTACAATCTGTATAGGCCATGACTGACCGCTTCCTCTTGAGCTGATCAATAGAACTTTACTAACTCTGTAATCTGTTTAACATTGCTTGATCACATTCTTTGGCTAATCGACTGCTTCTCATAACTTTTACAATCTGTTTAACACCGGTGGATCACCTTCTTCAGCTGATTGACCGATTCCCACAATATTTACGATATGTCTTTAAGATTGAACGACCACAATAATTCTTGATCGACCACAGCACTCATGACTTGCACTCTGTATTGAAATTGATATAACACCATAACTTTGATCGACCTGTAATCCACACCAACTTTACTTCTTCTCAATTTTGGTCGATCACTATAATTTTGATCGACCACTTACCCTATTCCGAATCTTATAATTTTACATAATACTCTTTAATCTCTTAATACACCCTTATCTCTTACTCTTTCATTTCGAAAATCAATCCTTACTCTTAACTATCACTTTTTTTTTCCTAATTACTTATTACTTAAGCTTACTCATGTAATACTTTGCATGATAATTTTCGCAATATTACACATGAATAGTGAGGCGGTCGACCTGAAAAATTATAGAGAGCTCCAAAAAGTTTCAATACACTATAGCGGTCGACCATGAACAGTGAACAGTCGACCGGTTAAAAGATAGTTTGCATTATGAAATACACTGTGGTGGTTGACCATGAATAGTGAAGTGGTTGACTATGAAAAGTGAAGCAGTCAATCATGAACAGTGAAACGGTCGACCTGTCCCACTACACAACATAATGGCTATATTCCAATGGTTGGGAGACGACCGACTAAACAGAGTATGGTCGATCGGTTTAGCAATTTATATAAATAGAAAACACTCAGAAGCTCACTTTAACTGAGAGAGAATCTGTTACATCCCGTGTTCATTTATTTGTATAAAAATTTTTGCTTTTAAAAACATGTGTGAGGGAAACTTAGATTTAACAAAGCGGAAGTCTTTTAAATTAAAACGCTACAAACCATAAGTTTAAAAGCTATTTAAACAAACATTACCATCATACTTATAAAACTAAAACATTAATATAAAACCTTTTAAAGCAAACAAACACTTGAAAGACAGTTGAAAGTAGTTTGAGAATTATTAAAATACTTAAATAAGACTTTGAAGTACTTAACACATTTAAAGACCATTCCCTGAGCCATAACCCACTAAAGTCAATCCACCAACAACACAAAAGCTCCAACATGACAATACTCCATTAGCTACGTCCTCTACAAGCTTTTATCCAATCATAGGCTCCTTACCTACATCACAAGACTTAAACTATGAGCCTAAACCTCAGTAAGCAATATAAATATAAAAATGCTCATGCTATGCTCTTTGTAAAAACATATGTAGTTTTCATTTTATTATCCATTACCTTTACCTTTACCAATGTTGGAGATGTTAGCTTGACAAGGTAGAGTGGCACCTCATGACCCATACCAGTAACCAACTGAAGAACCCACACCTCACGACATCATTTACATTTATTCGCATGTATTTCATTTTCATTTAGTTCCAGTTACTCATACAAGTGTTAGAGATGTCAAACTTGACAAGGTAGAACCCACATATCTAAACACCTATTTACGTTTATTCAATTTGTTCCATTTACATTTTCAAAACGATGCAGAAAACCATTTTTGTGTATTTGGAAAACAATGATGAATGAATGCACGCATACAATCCTATCATACATGTCTATCTAGCATATCTTCAAAATATGATCAATTTTTTACCTAAAGCATTGAACTTAAATTTAATAAATCATACCATCAAACAACAAGCAACAGTACATCATCGAACAATAGAAATATAACAACCTAAGCATCTGTAAACACAGTCAACATACAAACCCTAATTTCTTGTGATATAGCCCGAAGGGAAAACGCATGCAATATTACTTACTTGGAGTCTTTAGTGAGTTAGCACTTAAAGTTTCTTCTCCTCAATACCTATTCATCAATAAAAAATAGTTTATCAAACTCAATGATAGCCATCAAAGCATCGACAATTTTCCAGCAAACAAATTCTCAACTTCTAACTATAAGCAAACCCTGGCTAAAACCATCATACAACCAACTTAACAGTTTTATTCCAACTTAACAATGCTTAGACCAAGATAACACTAGAAATCTAAGTGGTAAAAACCCATTAGCAGATTATGCACATAACCAATATCATTAACTGAACATGTATCCTCAATGCATTTTAACAACAGAATCTTAAACCACATTCTCAATACTTCCATAAGCAGAAATTAACAGAGTCTAACCCTAATTCCAAAACATATATATCCAATAATATTCCTCGAAATCTACACTCGGTAGAAACCATTCGAAAGACTGAACTAAAACCAATAATAATCAGCAGTAATAACCAACCACAAACATATCTTGACATGCTTATTAACCAGAACCACCAAAGAGTGGAATCATACAGATCAACCAATCATATATACTTCATAGGCAGTAACCAAACTAAAGAAACCAACAATCAACAATGAATGACAGAATCACCAGAGTGAAGTTCTACTTACCTGAAGCATCTAAGAAACATAAACAACTTGCTTCCGAGAACTCCTTCTTCAAAGTTCTCTCTTATTTTTCTCTTCCTATCCCTTTCCTTTCTCCTTCACGGTCTCTTTCTCCCTCTTCTCTCTAGAATTATGTCAATACCTCTCTCAAGTTTCTCATAGAAACTCACTTGGTTCCTTTTCTACAAAAGTTCCCGCAACTCACAATCACCCTCAATTTATAGACCACCAACTTCACCCCTTTAGTGTCCATTTGAAGGTGAAAATATTGAGTGGAGAGATGATTTATTATCCATCAGGTGCCATGTGTTGATCCCATAAGTTTCCAAGTGATGGTTATCATTTTCTAGTGACTTTCCAATTTGCCGATCGATCAACCTTTTCCCATGATCAACCGCAAAACCAACAAAGTCAACAAGTTTCTTCATTGCTGGTCGATCATCTTCTTTCACATGATTGACCATAAATCTATATTTTCATTATTCTTATAATTATTGGTCGATTGTCGCCTTAGTGGATGATCGACCACGACTCAATATTTTCAAGTTTGCTATTAACCTGGTCGATCAACCCCTTTTAGGCGATCGACCGCTTCAAGAAACACTACTCTCTGGACTATTTTCTCTTTAGATCCAGTCGATCAACCTCCTTCAAGTGATCGATCGCCTCGAAAATTCATTGCTTTTGTAATATTTCACGCCTTCAGTGATCGACCGCCTCCCTTTAAGGATAATCGACCACCATCACTATATATATATAATCCATAGCAAGACACATTATTCCAAATCATCCAAACTCATCATTAAATACTTCTAAAATAATTCCTTTTTAAATCTAACTATCATCAAATAAATCTCCAACCAAATCCAATAATCTTAATCTCTCTCCTAAGCTTAATATGAAGATAATCTGGGGTATCATAATTTACATTATCCAATAATATTTCCCTTGACCAACACCTTAATCATCCAAGTCAATTCCTAATATCCCCAAAATCATCACTTAGGTTTATACTTAGCACTACGAAAATCTGGGATACTACAGAATCATAGCGAAGCTTTGCCAAAATTCATACTCGATTTCTCATTTTGTAATTGAATGTCAATCATAACTCTCCAACTCCCAAAATTGAGAATTTGTATTTGGGAGAGTTAGGAATTTTAGTTTTTCTATTTTTGCACTCAAACTCAAATTGAAAGGGAAAGGCCCCGAGAATAGTCAATGAGAAGAGGGTGACACCCAAGCATAGTCTGTAAAGATTTGGTTGACACCCGTGAAGTCAATCATCACCAACTAAGGAGGATAGGTGATTAAGGATCTCTAAGTAGAAAACTTAAAGTGCAGACGTAGGCAGGAGTTGCCAAATCGCGTGAACAAATTAGGTTTGCACTCTCTCTATCCCTTAGGTACGCATACGGTCCAACAATAACGTCTTTGAAAATTTTGAGAAGTCTTTAATGAATAGCCAATAAAAAGCAGCATGCCCTCAAAAACTGTGGATTCCTCTTATTGTTGTAGGTGGAGGTAGCTTATCAATGACCTCAATCTTTGCCTTATCCACTTCCAATCCCTTTTTTTAAGCTCAATGTCCCAATACAATGCCTTTGGACACTATGGAATGACTTTTCTCCGAATTGAGCACTAGATTTGTGTCTACACATCTCTTTGATACTTGTTCCAAATGCTTCAAACATGCTTCAAATGAGTCTTTCACTACTGATAAATCATCCATAAATATCTCCAAACAACTTTCCACCATATTAGAGAATTATAATGCCTCATTTTTCCTTTACTTTAAATGTTTATATTTGAAACACTATTTTTTGTAAAACGCATGGCAGAAGACTTTTTTGTATTAAATCATTTAGAACAACTGAATATAGAATCATTTGGAAATAACCATAAATAAAATTTCTTCTTTAAATCCTTACACTTTACAAAACATGTCATCAATTAAAAATAATTTACAATTCCTTTTCTCTTTCCCATTTAGCCCAGCCAACAAAATATCCACAACGTGTAAATCCTCCATCAACTACTCTTATCTTTCTTTTTCTACCATACTTACCTACATCACAATAAATAAACTATAAGTCTAATGTTTAGTAAGAAATGAGATGCATTATAAATACGAGAGGCAATATATGAAACATGTCCATTTAAATTTTCTGAAGTGTTTTCTGATTATTCTTTTACTTAAGGAAGAGTGATGAACTTCGATCAATGGTGAACCTTGCTCATAATGTTGAACCTTGCTCATTACAATTCCTTCTTAACATGTTAGGATGAAATGGTGAACATTAGCCAACCTAAACCGTAACATTCTTATTTTATTTACTTACATTTCATATACAAAACATGAGTGTATAAAAACCTTTTTGTAGTTTTTCTTGAAAATCATGGTGCATGAACATGTATGCAGACAATTTAACATATCTTCAACATATCCTCAAGCATCAATGTGATCAAGTAAACTTAACATCAAACAAACACAACATCAAATATCAAACCCTCAAATAACAACATAATCAACTATATCTAATATCTATCAAGCATAACCATCAAACTGTTAGCCTATAGAAAAAGGGTGATCCCACATGAATTGTCAAACCAAACGGGTGAAAACCTGTGAATAGTCGTGTAAAGTTTTGATTGACACCTGTGAAGTTCAATCATCAATAATGAGAGAGGTTAGTTGATTAAGGAATCTTCAAGGGGGAGTCTTGAAGCGCGGACGTAGGCAAGGTTGGCCGAACAGCATTAACAAATTGGTGTTAAAGCTTTTATCCCTTACTCTTTATATTTGTGATAGCTTGCATATATATATATATATATATATATATATTTGTGATAAAACACTTAGAGAATAGAATTATAATATCGTACGAAAAAGTTAGAACGTCCAATTCATCCCCTTCCTTAGGCATATATCGGTCCTATAGTTGGTATCATGGCGGGGTTAATAAACTTTTTTTGTGTGATATTGTGTATATTTGCATAAATTTGTGTATATATATATATATATATATATATATATATATATTTTACAGACAATCAATTTCTAGACCTCCATTTTTTTATGGAAATAATTATGTATATTGGAAGTCTAGAATGAGAATATATATTCAATATTTGGGTTATGTGAAACACCCTGATTTTGAACAATAAAATATGACCTTTTTTTTTAAAACAACTTTACGTAGCAGAAAACTTTTCTTTTTTAAATACCATATTAAGAGGGTGTACAACAATATATAAATCAATCATCATAAAACAGTTTTACAAAAAAATCCATTTATTGCAACAATCTTTTCTTTATATATATCATGAGCCTTTTGAAAAATCAAAGTTACTATAACAACTCCAAGCACTACTCTTTAGTATGTGCTGTCAACTGCTTGGTTCACCAATATCTGTCTTCTCATTTTACTTACAGCACAAGATTCATCTATGATCCTAATAGTCAGTAAGCAAGGTAAAAATAAAACTTAAATCGAACAAAAACTTCAAGCAATCATGCAATATGCAGTTCAAAACATGTCATTTTGTTCTTTCTTTTTTCCTTTGTCGTTTCTGGTTTCAATCCGTGCTATTTTCTTTTATTCTTTCACTTCCAGGCTAATTGTTTGGCACCATCTAAGGAGAAGGAATTTGGCAACCTCTAGTACACCTTTTGCAGGATAGTCGATCCTTTTCTAGCCGCAACAACCATTTTTGTATCTTTGTCAGTTTCATCTTTTCTTTTTCTATTCGTCTTTGAGCCCCTCCCATACAAGGCTATTTACATACATGTATTTAGTCAATTCTTTCTTAATGAAAACTTTGCATGTAAAACATTTTCATTTGTTTTAGAAAATATGATGCATGAAAACATATCCTCGATAACAATATTAACAAAATCAAATAACCTTAATGGTCATACTAACTTGCCACAGAACATACACCATAGAGTCTACATATACTTAACATTACTCCACAGTTAGGATAACTCATCAATTTATGTTTCTACTTATGCCCTTAGCATCTTATGCTATAGGTCGAGAGGCAAAACACACACCCAAAGAGTAGCAGGAACCATGGCTCTCATCTTCTGCCCATTTCAAAGAGTTCAGATCTCAATCTATAGAGGTTTGAAGTCAGAGGAGAAATACGTAATTCACCCCCTTAACCAATCCTATTCGACCACCTAACTATACTTAAGAACCGCCATCCTCAACCTATCACTATCGGGCATCAAAGCTGTTTACATACTATAATCGTGAGCACTTTTGCAATTAAAGTAGTCTGCTTAAATCCTTACTTGATTGCGAAAACACATTCCTAAATAAACCTTCGCTGCCAATTTAATCCTTTGCGGATGCCTAAGTGTCCGCTTATGGACGTATCCGCTCTCGTAAGATCATCAATCCAAGGAATATTTGCTTAATTAGCAATTCAATTCATGCACGTAACCCACAACTACCTTTGTACTGTTCATAGCTGACGCGTTTCCATCTGTTAATGCCAACACTTATGCATGTCCACTATTTAGCGCTTAATCCAAAGTGAGACCATTTATTTCCCTTCGCTGACCAAAACTGCGACATTCCACTTAATAAAACGCTGCCACAGAACCATACCCGCTAGCTGGAGTGTCCCACATAAATCTAACAGTCAATACTTGCCCCACTACCAGTTAATCAATGGTCAGCGGTTCATCCACAAGGAATCTTTCCCGTCCACGGGAGCATCCTTCATCCAATCAAACGGTCCTTATTTAAGCCTATAACTTGATCCAACGACCAATCTCTTATCCACACGACATCTTCGCTCTCATAAAACATCTTTCTGCATAGCATCTTCCTCCTCCATTTTTCTTAATCCAATAGCTCCTCTTTCATCCGCTAATTTAACCAATTGATCCCAACCATCATCCTCATATTTCCCCCTTTCACGGCTACATTTTCTTCCTAGGGTACATATCTAAACGACCACATTTTTACTTATTTCCCTTAATTAAGCATTTCTACTATTTATTCCAGATACCTACACATCTAGTTACATTTCCCTATGGATACCGCACTCTGCATCCATCAATGACATTGATCTATGGACATCCTTCTCTTACCTCAAAACCGAGACAATTAAAATATTCCAAATTTTTAAATCTTTATAAATCCTTTAATATTCCAACTTTCCTCCTAATAAATTCTTATAAAATCCAACTTAATTTTTCTTAAAATATTCCTTATTTTCCTTGGGATTTTGCATTTTGATTTGTGGAACATAATTGAAAATGGACCATATGTTTCAATTGAAATTAAAAATGGAATAAGTGTTTCAAAATTGCCTAGTGATTATAATGATATGATAAACAAAATTTGTACACGAATGCTAAGATAATTAATATATTGTATTGTGCACTCAATAGGGATGAATTTAATAGAGTACAAGCTTGTGATGGTGGTCATGAAATATGGAAATTATTAGAGATTACTAATGAGGGCACCAATCAAGTAAAAGAAAATAAATTAAGCATGCTTATTCATGATTATAAATTGTTTGCCATGGAAAAGGATGAAACCATTAGTCATATGTTTACTCGTTTTACTAACATTACTAATGGTATGAAAGTGCTTGGTAGAATTTATCCCAACGAAGAGTTTGTTAGGAAAATTCATAGGTGTCTACCTAGGACATGGCAACCGAAGGTGATGATGATCCAAGAAGCTTTATTATATCCAAGTGCATTTTTTCTTGACCAATATCTCTACTTGTCCAACTCAACTCCTATCATCTCCAAAATCATAACGTAAGCCTTGTGCTTAACATAACTAAAATTTGTGATATTAAACATAGAGTTAAATGAAGAGATTTTTAAGAAAAAGGTATGCCCCAAGGTTCATCAAGACCATTCCATCCTCACCACCGACAATCGCAAGGTATGAAAGACCTTCCAAAAATCGACAAGCTCAACTCAATAAATTTAATACATTGTTTGATGATATATTACAACAACTCTAAGCAAGTATATCGAGCACTCTGACTTTACAAGCACAAGACCATGATGAGGTATTACAAGAGGATGTGGGAGCCAGGAACAACTTGAAAAAATTGTTATATTACCTCAAGAAGTGCCCTTACTATCTTTGGAGTCTCAAATAGAGGAGGAAGATGTCATGAAGAACAAGTGCTCGAAGCTGAGCATCTAGAGGACAAAGTTGACTCCTTGACAACAACAATACAAGATAAACAAATTTTTCATATCTAATGCCCCAACAAGAACAAGGTTTGCTCTTTATGCATTGATGAGAGAATTTGTGGTAACATGATTTCTTTGATTATGGTAAAGGGGATTTGCTTGGAGGTATTGATACATGACATTCCCTACAAATTATGGTGACACATTGATAAAGAGAAAAATTGTCATAGTCAATGTTTAAGCAAGAAAAATGTAAGTCCTTTAATCAAAGATGTAAGAAGTTCCATGAATATGTCTTGCATGGATTTCAAGGAAAATTTGAGTTTGTTGAATGACACAGAAGACATCAAGGTAAACAAGCAAAATGTGATTGACTTTTTGCATGAAAGTTTTACTAACATAATGTTTTGTGATATGATAAGTAAAAGCCGTTGGCTCTGGGAAATACCATGGTTATATGACACAGGGCCTACACATGACAGATACTCTAATTGCCATTCTAAGTATAATTCATTCAAAGATAGTGGAAGGATGATCAAGCTAACTCCACTTCAACCAAAGCAAGTTACAATAGATCACGAAGCATTAAAGGGAAATCGGTTGAATATTGTTATGCTTATGACAAAGAGGTATGCACCATTAGAAAAATTGATTGCTTAGATTTTTAGAATTGGATGGATTAAAGCTTCTTATATTATTGGCATGATATTGTGATATGACAATCATGATGGTAATGCTGTTCTCTTTAATTTTGGTGGAATTCCATTTATGGACATGCATAGTAGTAGTAAAAGAAGATTGCTTTTGATCTTAAGGAATATTGGTGATTGACCTACTTGATATTTTGGGACTAGTAGAACATATTGAATCATGAGGAAAATTTTGATATTTGATGATGTTTATATTGATTTGATTCTATGGCAATAAGAATGATGATGATTTTGTTGAATTTGATTACTACTTTGAGAATAGAAGAACATATTACACTGTGAGGGAAACTTTGATATTGTATAACATTGATTTTGATTTGATTTTATGGCAATACTTTTATGGTGATAAAGATGTTCTCTTTAACTGCGATGGAAATTTAAATTTGGATGACATTGTTAGCATGCATAGAAAAAAGGGTTGTTATTGAACTTAATGCACCTTGGCAATGAACTTGATTGTTATTTTAAGGACAAAGGAGCATATTATAGCTTGAGGAAGATTTTTCTATTTAATGATGTTGATATTGGTTTGACACTTTGGCAAGATTCTTATAGCAGTGACGATGATGAAGATTTTGTTAAGTTTGATAATTCCTAGTTTCATGGTTTCAAAAATTACTTGACTAGTTGTGCATCATTGTCTAAGAATAAGTTACTAGAATGTTTCCCATATATGATCAAGTACAAGAAAGGAAAGACAAAATTAGTGGCCAATACTTCGATTCAAAGATTATGTTTCCAAGGATGGCAAGCTTCATGAAATTTGAACATCACTAATAAGTAAATTTCATGGTGGGGCTCTAGAAAACCATGTTGAAGGAAGGACAACTTAAGAAGCCACCAAGAAATCACTAATAAGGAAAATACATGCTAGGAATCTATCAAGCCTTGTGGAAGAAAAGGCAACCTAAGAATCTATGAAAAATTTGTTCTTTGGCCACACATACTTAAAGGTCTTCTCAAGGATATCTCTAGAGAAGTTATTGGTACATTAAGGTGGTCAATATTATTTCTAACTCTATAGCAAAGAAAGCGAATGAAGTATCTGAGTTGATGTTCAAACATGAGAAAAGGTTTGTGGAACTCTTATTATTGTCGGCCTATTACACAAACAAGACTTGTTTCCTTATTACACTCATGAAGAGATTGAAGATATTACAATTTTTATGTTCCATGATGAATCTTCTTGTTTTTATGAAGTTTATGGAAGAACAAGACATGATTCGAGGTCGAATCATTTTCAACCCCGAGAGGATGATGGACTACGGGTCCACTCTATCATCAATCAAGCTTCCAATACATTATAAAAGTATTCAAGATGAAACATAAGTGGAAGTTCAAGCATAATTGTAGAATATTTGATGAGCTTAAAAAATCTGCCTACTTTCTGACCTTCAATGAGTATTTGATGGTTTTGGCATTTGGAACGACGTCATATCAAAAAGTGTACTTCATAAAGATTGTACCAGACTTCTTAAGCTTTCTAGAATAGGCTAGATTGTTAAAATTAGATTTGTTTGCTATGTCAAAAGCCCATAGAACAGAAAGCAAAAATTGTGCAAAGCCCAAGTGGCCAAGCTTGGAGACCAAGGAAAGTCAATACATGGAAACCATCCAAGTGGTCGAACTCAAGAAGGAAAAGCTATCAAAAGACATCAAGACTTAGAGAAGAAGAGAGAAAGAATTTATTAAACAATCACTATGTTTACTGACCTAGTAACTATTAAGTAAATTATTGGCCAAGTTTGTATTATTGTCGATTTAGTGTTTCTGTTGCTTATTTAGTTATTTACTATTCTTTAGTATGTCATTCACTATTTAAAGCCACCCTATGTAAATTTTTAAGATAGTGAAGATTGAATATAGAAAAGCTCTTGCTTATTTTCAAAATTGGAGTGATTCCTCTTTTGAACCTTTGATGAGTTACATCCAAAGTTTTCATGTGTGTCTTGCATCACAAGATTGAGCTTACTTTGTGAGTTGAGTGAATTATCTTATTCACATCCGTACTCTTAATTCTTGAAGGAGGAATGTGTGAAGTGGTGTCCAACTTTCAAGAGGAGTTTAATTGGCGAAGACATCTATACGGGAGTTCCAAGTGTGACTACTTGCTATTTCCAGCCAATCTTCTTCTCTCATGCATATTTCCAAATCCATGTTGTTTATCTCCATTATTCTTGATAGGGTTCTTTCTATATTCATCAAGGAAGCTATTGTCTAAATTCCAGAAGAAAAGCTTCTAAAATGTGGGAGTTATTGGTTTCCAAAGTCAGACCTTCTATAAATAGAATTCCAACAAAATATAGAAAGCTTCTAAAGGACTAGTTGATCACCTTCTCCTCAGCCAACCGACTGCTCGAGCATTTGTTTGAATCCGAAATATTTTTTCCCATTGATGACCAACCGCTCCTACTGCCGTAAATCACCAGACGATTGATTGTGGTCGAACTCCTTTGTCCATTGATCAACCACACTTCCACCTATTTTAACTCTCGGTCGATCAACACTTGAACAACTTCTTCAACAAGTTAAAAGCTCTTCAGGTTATATTTATTTACTGCTTCTGCTGGTGCATCAAGTTACATTCTATAAAGCGAGAATTGGTTATGAACCATTCCAAAAGAAAAAAAGTTTATAAAAACTTCTTTGTTGATCCTAAAATTTGTCATCCATGCAATTTAATTGGTCATAAATCTTTTGCTTGTCCACTGAAATTAAATGATAATTTAAGATCTTCTAAATTTTTTTGGGTTCCTAAAGGAACCAAACCTATAACTCATGGACCCAAAAAGATTTGGGTACCAAAGAAAATGAATTGATTTTTGCTGTAGGTTTGAGGTTATCCCATGAAGACCAAATGGCTTGGATAATTTGAATGGAGATACGTCAAGTTTACCTCCATCACAATTGAAAGGATGAAATACATTTGTGGAGGTAAACTATAGGATAAAATTTTTTGAGTATCACAACTTTTATTTTTTCTAGTAGCATCAGCTCTAATATTTTTTTTTAATCTTTTCAAGTGGTATGAATTTTAAAATATTTGTTATTGGTTTGGTTTAACTTAATGAAGTTCTTTCGAAATATTGATTGAAGTAAGAATAATTATATTTACTATAATTGGATATTCATCTTAGATGAAATACGTATGGATTTGATTTTGATGAGATGAGTTGTTTTGGATTTGGTTATTACAATTGGTATATTATTTTGACTTGGATCAAGAAATAAATAATGAAGCATTCAATATAGATAAATTTTTGGTTTGGTATCATAGAATTGGATATCTTTTTGAACATTTGGTATCTTCAATTTTTCAATTAGTATCAATCATATAATTGGGACCAAGCATTTGTTTATTAAATTATTTTGATAGTGTTGTTGGTAATCTTATCCCCATTGATTGAATTAGAATAATGACTAAGGGGAAGAGACTTTACTGAATATCTTGATGATTTTGATACTAAGTTTTATACTCTCCTTGAATTACATTTTTGTATAATATCAAAAGGTGAAGAGACATTATTGAGATAGCTTCCTCCCCATTGAATTATTTTTTATTATGCCAAAGGGGGAGAGAGTACTATCAGTTAGAAAAGCATATATAGCATATACTAAAAAGGGAGAAATATATTGCATAAACTAAGAGGGAGAGATCAAATTATGCAATGCAACATGCACAGGCTTAGGGGGAAAAATAAACAACTTATAATATGTTGTCATCATAAAAAATGGGAAGATTGTTAGCCTATAAACATTTGTCTTATTTGTTTTGATGATGTTTTATATTGATAATTTATAAGTTGTTTATGAATGTGGTATATTTATTCTTTGATATTTGATATTCATTGGAAATACCCTTTAATAAGGGTATTTATGCTTACTAACGCGTGTGTTTAAGTCTATGTAGCTAATTGTTAAGTTTTTGGACTTAAATGCTTCAAAATGTGCAAAACACAAAGTAGAGGTCGACAGGGCAGTCACCAGTTTGCATAAGAGGTAGAACAACAGAAAAGCGTTCTACTGGAGAATAAGAGAGGTCGACCGAAAATATTAAAAATTGCTTGAAATTTGCTGAAGTGCAGAAAAGTGATCAAGATGATATGCGATGGACCAAAAAATGGGTAGTGTGCAAACTCTGTTTCAGACTACATGGATGTGGTTGATCGGGGCTGATTAAGCGGACGACTAGACCGACATAAATCACAATGGTAACATTCCAACGGTTGGATGCAATTTAACGGAAATGTTAAGTGGTCGACCGCTGAGCTATTTCTATAAATAGAAGCCACTTCAAATTGCAAAGTACAAGAGAGGTGAATTCATAACGAAGTAATGCTAAATTCACACAAGATTCCTCCTCAGCAAATGAGTACAAAGGCCTAACTCTCTCAACCATCAACATGAGTTCATACTTTTGAGAGTTAGGTTTCAAATTGTAATTTGTCATTTCTCATCATTGCACTTAGAAGCTACAACAAGGGTGACGCCCCATGAATAGTCAAAGCAAAAGGGTGACGCCCATGAATAGTCGTGGAAAGGATTGATTGACGCCTGTGAAGTTCAATCATCAATAACCGAGGAGGTTAGTTGATTAAGGAATCTTCAAGGGGGAGCCTTGAATTGCAGATGTAGGCCTAGTTGGCGGAACCGCGTTAACAAATCGATGTTAACTCTCTATCCCTTACTCTTTATATTTGTGATTGCTTGCATATATATTTACGATACAACAGTTAGGGAATAGAATTATAATATCTCACGAAAAAGTTAGAACATCTAATTCACAAACCCCTCCCCCTCTCTTTAGGCATATATCGGTCCTACACAAACATCATAACCTCAAGATTAATAGCTTAATTCTTGTGATGTAGCCAAAAAGGCAAACAAACATACAATCATTCCATACCTTTTCTTAAATCTTAAAGAAATCAAGAGATAACAAGCTTCATATGGTTTCTTCTTCTCTAAAATGCTTCTGCTTCTAAGTTAAAATCTCCTCTTCTTCTTATTTTTCCTTAACCTTCATGTTTCACCTCTCATTTCTCCTCACGGTTTCCTTCTGTTCTTTTCTCTCTGACGAGTTCTCTCTTAATTCAAAGGGTCTAGCCCTTAAATTAGTAGGAGCTTAGCCGGTGATGAGGTGTCAAACCTCCAAGAGAAATACATGTTTGGTAATCCTTTTTCATCCAATTAAACATAACATATACTCTATTTTCTGGAGACGTTTCACATTTCTGGTCGACCCCCCCCCCCCCCCCCCCACTATTTCCCATCGACCGTAAATCTACATGCGGCTAACAAATTCAAACTTGTAGCAAGTCCGCTCCACTGCAAATCTACTTCTTGGCAATCGCAATCTATCAAAGAGCACCTATTTTTCTCATTGTACACAGTCTGGTCGTCCACTCCAGACTCCTGATATCACATGTGGACGCCCGTACCCTGTCCAAAATTACATTTTCAGTCTAACACAAAAAAACATCCAATATAATTCCATTAATCATCATTATTTAACCTTATAAGAATTCGGGGGTATTACATTCCTCCCACTTCAAATAAATTTTGTCCCTAAAATTTGTGCAACACGTATATCATGCAATCTCATTTTGTAACATCCCGATTCCATTTCACATTCCAATAAAATTTTTCTCATTTAAAATATATCCAAACACGTTCAAGAAAAACATTAGAGTAAATATACGTAGAATAATTAAAATATTGAATTGTTCTTAAAAACAACATCTTCAACCTACCAGTTTAAAACATTTAAAAACCACAATATAAAGTATTTGAACATATTTAAACCCTTTTATTCTTTCATGAGCCATAACCCCCAACGTCTTTCTGCACATGGTAACACAAGCCTACATCGCATCATACTTCTTTCACGTTCTCTTCACAAGGATCACATTCAATACCTACATCACAGGAGAGATAATGAGCCTATTACTTAGTAAGAGATATAAATGAAATGTAAATCCAAATGCCTATGAAAACTCTATATACACATGTCTAATTGAATAGAACCTATCCCTTCTCTTTAATTAAAGTCTCACTTTCAACCAAAACATTAAAGATATTTCCCATAGAGAGATAGATACATACTAGAGATATAACTTGAGTAGCAACTCTCAAGCCATTCATACATGGGAGGAGGCAAGTTTTCTCAAGCAGATCTGTCACTATACTCTCCAAACCCCAAATGTCTATTTACATATATTAAATTCATTATTATCCCATGCAATGCATGATATGGAATCCTAACTGACATGCCTATATGATATGAATGAATGTCACATAGCAGTTCCTATATCACAAGAAAAACAATACAATCAATTAAACAATGAAGCATGAATCATTAATCAACTATGATTTGATATTATGCATGTAACAACCCGAATTTTCATAATTATTTTAAAATGCATAAAAATTTGAAATTTCTTTTTAAAACAACCGTATCAGAGTGCGTCTAACCAGATCGCTACTAACTCTTTCTTTAAACTCATTTGGGAAAACCAATTACAAAGTGTGGAAGCGTGAAAAATAAAACCATTTGTTTAAAACCTTGCGGAAGCATAAAGGAATAAACCCTTGTAAATCATGGAGGAAGCGTATTTAAATCGTTCAAGAAGGAAATACTAAACAATTGAAACACTATGTTTAACAAAGGAATCTGACAATTAAACATAATTTGATTACACTCGTTTACTCATCTTTCTCTTTGCCTGGCCAGCCCCAAGTCTCGTGCATGTGAAATCATCCATCCCTGCTTCATTACATGTTTATCATCTACGTATTATCTGTTCATCATTATATCTACATCACAAGTAATACGTGAACCTAATGGCTCAGTAAGGAAAAGGGTTTAATGCAATTATGCTTATGACTCTTTTTAGTTCATTTGGAATGGGGGCCACCCAAACCAATCATTTCGTTAGTCATTTACCATTTTATTACTTTACTTTAAGTCTTTCGTTCGGTACTCATACTTTGAGCTGGAGATTGGAGGAATCCGTGGTGGAAGGGTAGATCTTTTTACAGCTTCAACCACCTAGGGTAGACAGTCTCGCAGTCCCGACATGGAAAGGTATTATTCTTTTAAATCCTGTCTACCTGGCTGATCCGTACTTACCCCACCATCCCCCAACTCCCTTATTCTGTGTCGGGCTAAGCTACCAGACCACAGAGGCCTTTATTATGTTATCATTTTACTCATTTTCATCATTTATCCTCACTCATGCAAGTGTGCGTACCACCCTGTGGCACTCCTTATTAGTTTTTATGAACATGATACATGACCATACATTCTCAACCTAACGTGATGCATGATGGTCAATAACGTAACTTTAACATAAATTGAAGTGCGCACATAAAAGAAAGTAATGATAATTGAAAACGCATATAAGGATAGTAAAGCACATAGTAGAATGAAGGAACTGCGCATGACAAAAAACAAGTATAACATTAAGTTAAGACAGGGAATGAACAATAAAATGAACATGCTCAGGACGATAAGATGATTATTCTAGTTCTTTAGTTATTTGGCCCAATTAATCTCCTAGTCCATTTACATGCTTCCTACATTTATATTTCTAAGTCGTTATTCTAATAAGTTATTAACATACTCCTACGTTGATTTCGTGCTTTGATTCTACTAAACTAATCATACTTTGGTTTAACGGAAAATAACATGCTAAGCAATATCATGCCAAAAAGAGAATAACAAAACAATTATAAAACATACATTCACATATCAAAAGAAAAGACATGTTATCCTAATTATTTACATGCTCGGTCGAGTTTAATTATTTAGTTCATTGTTTAGTTCATTGTTCTAGGCTTAGTTCATTAACATGCTCAATGAATTGAATTAACTAATTGATTAGCAATTTATATGCTCAGGTTAAAACATTACTTTAGTCAATTAACATGTTCACGTCTATTAAGTAACATGCTTGAATATACTTGAACAGATTAACATACTTATACAACAATATTAATCAACATTAAGACATGCTAGTTAATTACAATACTTTGATTTACTTATAATTAACATGCTTGAAGGAAGATTAATAATTATTAGTCGATTTACCTACTTAGCCAATCTACGTGCTCAAAAGATTATAATTACAGATTAAGTATTTTACATGCTTTGATTTGACATTTAGTTATTATAGAGTCTCATCTCGACCATGATCCTCATGACGATTGGGTGCCCGGGGTGCATCTCCCACTCTAGGCAGACGCCCTCTTCCTCTTCTAGCCATTTTTAATCTCCTAAATTTCCACGTTATATTGCAAATAAATAAGTTTAAGGGAAATTATTAGAGGAAATAAACTTATTAGTTACAGTCCTATATACTTCTATGCTATGGTGCAGTTGATTAAAATAAGCATTCTAACAATCACCAGAAAAACTTATCACAATTCTATACATTTTCATATTATTGTACAATTGATCTACGTAGACAGTCTTAAAACATAAGGAAAAACTTACAGCTGGAGGACATTACCCGTCGAGTCTGGGTTATCAGCGGCGAAATGCATGAGTAGTAGTATTGCTATGATACCAACTGTAACGACCCGAATTCTTACTTGTCTTAAAACTCATCAAAAAATCTTTGAGTTAATTAAAACTTTGAAGAAATGTTATTTGGAAATCATTTGACATTTAAAATCAGAGTGCCGAGAAAATTCGAGTGTAACCAACTTACTAAAAATAACTGGTTTAATTCAAAAGACAACTATGATTAATAAAATTAGCGAAAACGTAATTTTAGAAGCGTCACAAAACAAACGTTAAATAAAATCCTGAAATCTTAATGAGTGTCCAACCAGGGTTAAAATGAGAAATTAACGTTTACAAACCATGTTTGACGTTAAACCCTTTTCAAAAACCACTTCTTCTTCTTTAACTTGGCATTGTACTATTACCCCGCCTGTGTTTGCTCCGGATACGCCGCAGGCTCCACCAGAATGACCTCTTCTACAGGTCCTGGCATAATCACTTCATTACCTACACCACAAGTAAGGACGTGAGCTTTCACCCAATAAGGAAATGGGGGAAAACTATTATGCATATCTCTCTTTAATTCTTCTTGGAATGGAGCCACCCAAACCAATTCTTTTCATTACGTTCGTTCTTCGTTCGTTCTTTACTCATACATCGAACTGGAGATTGGAGGGGTCAAAGGGGGTGGAATAGTTGACCTGACTTAGCCTTTTACTTGCAACTAGGTCCCCATTCCAGTCAAGGTTGGGGGCTTCGCCTACCCGCGGACTAGTTCCGCTACCCATCCGCCCTCCAACTCCCTTTTTCGTCCCCTTTCTGGCGTGTCCCGCCTTCAAGGGTCCTCCCCTTTTGGTGTATCCCACCTCCAAGGTTTCTTCCCTTCTGGCGTATCCTGCCGGAGGGTTTCTTCGGTGATAGGCGTATCTCGCCCATCCCGAACATTCTTGTTCTTAGTATTTTCCTCACTCATGCATGTGAGTACCACCTACTTTGTTTTTATTATCGTGAATACAACCTAGCTCTTCCAAATTAAATAGCGCATATATGAAAGTAAATGAAAATGTTTTAGGGGAATTCATAGTAATAAATGGAACGAGTAATGGAGCGTGCTCACATGTAATAACAAAAGAAACAAACAATATATAATTACAGGTGGAACTAAACATGCTATTAGTGACTAAAATGAGGCAGCAGAAATATGCACATCTATACATGTTTTGAATACAGTATACAACGAAAATCATGAATAACTAAGCAAGCTTTAATTGAACATAGAAGCGGAAATCATAAATGACTAATCATGCTCTAATCAAATTTTACAGCGGCAATTCATACTTATTATTGATTAGAGTAGCAGTAAATTTAAACCATCTAACATGCGTTTAATCAACCATAGTAGCAGAAAATTAAACATTTCACGTGCTTTTTAATCAACCACAACGGTAGAAAATACAAATGTCTAAGCATGCTTTTAAATGGAAAGAACAGAAAAAACTATGAACAACTAATCATGCTTTTGCATCGAACATAACGATAGAAATACGAAAGACTATGTATGCTTTTAAATGGAATATACAGCAGAACTTACGAACAACAAATCATGCTTTTGCATCGGCCACTAAATCAATGAAATATAGTAGGGAAATATAGAAGGATCGATCAATGCTACACCCATTACTGCCATGAATAATAAATCAACAAGTCGCGGAACATATTTTTCATCGATTAAAGCGAAACATCAAGGAATAAGAACGTCTAACATGTATGAACAAGTAATAAATCGGACGAGCAGCAAAATATATATGCTTTTCACGGGCTAAAATGAATCAGCAAAGAACATGAGCGTCTAACATCCATAAACATCTAAGCATGGTTTAAGTAAACTATAACAATAGTAAATCATGAACAACAACATATATGTTTACTTCTAAATGCAGCAGTGAAACGAAGAGCGAGTCATACTCCAAGAAAATGATAATCGAGATGGTAAGAATTTAGAGGATGGAACTACGCATTCATGCTTCTCTTTTCGATAACAAACAACGACGTTTAATGGAGGAAAGGAACAGTAAGATATGCCTCTATTACAAAATCAATAAGAGTAAGACGACGTGCAATGAAATGAAAGCAACAGAGGGGTATACCTAAACGAAAACCACTGAAATACCCATTTCTAGTTCAGTTCATCTCTACATAGTTGTTCAGTTCATTTCTTCGTAGCAACCATTAAGCATTAATAGTTCTTATCACAAGAAAAAAAACAATATAACTACAAGAAACTCGACTTAGCACCCAACACACTAACATTCATTCGTAAAGATGATAGGTATCTAGAGGCAACACAAGAACAACTAACAATCTGGCCTTAGAACAACTAAAAATCTACAGCCGAACAAGGCATTCATAGCATGACAGAAATGATTACAAAGCTTAGAACCACAGTCAACACAATATACTTGTGAGTAGGGCTTCTTCAAGCCAACGACTACCTAAATCCTTACCTTCACTAGTGTTTTCTCCACCAGAATAGCAGCTCTCCATTCAGCAGTAGCCCACCCGTATTTCTTCAGCAAATCCACCCAGAAAAGGAAGAACAAACTAGAAGAAATAGGCTCAGCTAGGGGGACAACTCATACGCCTGGCAGGGGGAAGGAGTAGGCGACAACTTCTGCCGGCCGGGATCGTGGGAGTGAGGTTGAGTGGTCTGGTTTTCTATTGGTTCCATGTCATTTTCTTTATGTTTTTAATATATTCTGTTGATGGTCTACTGTGATTCAGATGAGTGTGGATGACTTGCTCTCGTCTGTAGCCCGTCTGCAAGGCCAAATTTCTTAGGCAAATTCGTGGTTTCAGACGAGAAACGGCGTCCCACTCTTGTCCGTAATGTCCAGATAACCATTCAGACGCCGTTTGGCGTCCGCACGTCATCTGCATGCATCATCCAAATATGTCCAAAAATTGGACAGATTCAAATCAGACGATGTTCCTCCTCGTCCACGGGCGTCTTGGTTCATCCGAAAATCCCTAGACTTAAACAAATTCGATGCGGACGTGTCCTGTTCTCGTCCGCGTCATCCGTACCTTCATCCGCAAGACAACAGGGTCACTCAGGATGTGAAAATTGGTCCTGCCTTCATTCCCAAGTGCTCGTTCGAACGCCGGACCTCGTCCGCGTGGCATCCGAAGTCGCCTGACCTCCATTCCTTTGCATTTTTTACTAATTTTTTTATTCGAGTCTGATTTCTATGTATTATAAGTCACAACTTAACACGCACAGGGACGATATCAATAAATATATATATTATGCCAATACTTCCTCCAAAGTCTGATTTCATCGTTTAACAGGAAAAATTAGGATCGGGTTGTTACATTTCCCCACTCAGCTCACAAAGAAGTTTACTCACATAGAATAAAAGGAAGTTCTCACCTTCCTCTTCACTCAGTCGCAGCACACACAGTAGTAGAATGGGGAGTTCATAATACTTATCTTCACTTATAGACGAGAGAGAGAGAGAGAGAGAGAGAGAGAGAGAGAGAGAGAGAGAGAGAGAAAGAGAGAGAGAGAGAGAGAGAGAGAGAGAGTAGGGAATAGACTTTTGCAGAAGCCAAGAAGGAGGTGACGATCACCCAAACCAATGGAGGGTGGTCCATTGTGAGGAAGCCACATGGAAAGCTTCCAAATCTTCTCGGGGAGGGGAGGCGTGTCACAGGGGAGAGAGAAATCGAAGGAGGGAGAGAGAATTTCTCTGAATGAAAACGGGTTTCCCGTTTTAAAATGGTTTTTCGGTAGAGGGAAGGAGTTCGAGCCTCGACCGCGTATCATCCGAATTCCCAATGTAACATCTTGTAACTTTTCCGTATAAAAATTTTCTTTTCTTTAAAACCATTGTGTAATAGAACACTAGAGTAATAAATAGTGGAAGTCTTAATCGTATAAAACATAGAGTAAACATACAGCGGAAGTCTTTTACAATTTAATACAATAAACCAATAGTTTTAAAAACTATTTCAACAAGTATCGTTAAAACATTTATTTAAATTCCATTTAAAGCTAATAGCACTTAAAACGCTTAAAATAATTTAAACATATTTATTTCATTTCCGTGAGGCATAACCACAAGGTCAATGTCGCCAATAGCACAAACGCCCAACTCGTCAATACTCCATCAGCTACATCCAACAACAGCTCTATCCATTCATCGGCTCCTTACCTACATCACAGGACCTAATAATGAGCCTAAAGCTCAGTACATGGTATAAATGTAAAACACATACAATTTCTATAACATCGTGTACAGTTTTCTGTTTTACTTATCTATTACTGTTCGTGTCTTTTACTGTTATTTATTTCGTTTGTGTCTGGCGTCTCCAACCAAACCACACAAATGTTTGTTACCATTCATGTTTTTTACTATTTATGTGTCGGATGTATCCAAGCAAACCACACTAATATCTATTTATTTATCTTGATTTCTGTGTCAGGTGTATCCAACCGGTTCACAGCTGTTTACTTAACTTGATTTCTATGTCAGGTGTAACAAACTGGTCCACAACTGTTTACTTATTCTTTGGTTTCTATGTCGGGCGTAACTAACTAGTCCACAAAAATGACTATTTAAGTTCATTTCATTTTTGTATACTTTGATTACTGTGCCGGACGTAACTAACTGAACCACAATTGTTTACATATATTCTATTTTCGTGTGCTTTGGGCTTGGTCTAGTCTGCAAACTGCAGACCAAACCAGTGGGCTATTGGTCCATTTTAATTTTTGGATTTATTTTTATCAATCTGTTTGGGCTCACATAATAAGCTTACTTGGATCATATTTCAAGCCATATATATTGGGTCATTATCCACTTATGTTTTGGGCCCAAATTTTACAACTTTTTAGCCCAATTAATTTAAATTTAATTTTTAATAGTAATTAGAAAGTTTAAGGTATAAAAATTTACCCAAAAATTAATACTTTATTTTTGGATAGGTACTTGATTACTTAGTTAAATTTGTGGACTATTGGATTTGAATCATTGGGCTTTAAATCGGTTATAGCCACTTCAAGATAGGGATTTATTTTTGTGCACTACATTGTATAATTTTTTTAAATTGAATATTTTGAGACTTGTCTCATGTTAAAACGACGTGTCCATTTTTATGACCGTTAGATTTTTATATTATATTTTATTTTCACTATACACATTTCAATTAATCATGCATTTAAATATTTCTGGATCAACTTTGTCGTGCAAATCAAGTTTGATCGACCTGGTTTTGGGTCCATTTTATTTTCACACATTCTACCATGCAAAATGTATTTGTTTGTTGTGAAATGGGTAATAGGGGATGTGTGACATATCCTTGGGCTTGAATCTCTAAAGTTAAAATAGGTAATAGGACAGTTGTATGTGTCATGTCCTTGGGTTGCGAATCCCTAACCTGATCCAGGTTTTTCATTGGCTTTTGTGATCGCCGAGCATCGCATTTATTATGTTATATGCCTATGGCATGGTGTGCCCAGAGTTCGTGAATGGTTCCATTTTCACCATGATTTTTAATTTGTACAACAATGGTTTATTTTAATTACGTACCACATATTAGTGGGTGATTTCACACATATGCTCTTTTGTACCTTTTTTCTGAAAGGAATTTATAAAACGTAAGTTTTAAATTCATGCATGCTTAAATATTTTTTTAATTAAAATTTTCTTTGAAAATATAATTTCTATTGAGTTTAGTCAACTCACCTCAAGACACATTTCAAGGTTATTTTACCAGTTAGATTTCTAGTTGTCAAGTCAAGTTTAGATCCGACAGAGTTCTGTTTATGTAACACCCCAACTTTTTAAATTGGATAATTGTCGGGGTATTACCGAGTATGTATTCGGAGCAATAAGTCTAGGAGTATTTCCGTTATGTTTTCCCTATATACGTGATGTAATCAAGTATTGGGGTGATCAGGATATTACATTGCGTATTTATACGTATCATTTTATGACGTGTATTTATGGAAAAAATATTAAGGGATAAAAGTTAAGTGGAAAAAATGTGAAGAAAGGTTATCCAAGGCATTTTCGGACGCCTGCGAACGACATGCGGACGAGTTATATCATCCGTATGTGCAATGCGTGCCGTCCCCAACGCTTGGGACGCACCAGGACTAGAAATTTGCGTCCTAATGTGTATGAATGTCAACTTTCAGACGTATGCAGATGACTTACAGATGAGACATGTCGTCTGCAAGTGCATTGCACATCACCCTTAGGCTTGGGATGACTCATGACACAATCTTACGTCCTGACTTCACTGTGTTGTGAGTTACGGACGATGTCCGGATGGTGCGGACGTGGATAACTACGTTCGGGTCGAATTTGTCCGAATCATGCACACTTTTGGACGAGTCCGAGCATGTGTGGATGCGGGTGGCCGCGTCCGATTTGCCTCTGTCCAATTTCTGGACACATTCAGACACATGCAGACACTGCATACGAATGCCATTTTGCGTCTGAATGTTGGTTGCGAATAGTACGGATTAGGACGAGGACGCCAGTTCTTGTCCGAGGAAACAATTTCTGCCTTAGGATTTTACACTTTTGGATACATGCGGACGAATGCGGACGTGGATTAGTTGCATCCGAATTGACTCTGTCCAATTTATGGACAGATTCGGACGTTTGCAGATGCTTCATGCGGACGCCAAAATCCGTTTGAATGTCATATGCATACAATACAGACAGCACAAGGACGCCAATTCTTGTCCGAGGAAGTGATTTAGCCTTCATCATTTTGCTCTTACGAACGAATGCGGATGAGACCAATGCATCCATACTCGTCCGAAACAGCCCAGCTCTACATAATTTTTGGAATTTAATATCCAAACTCTTACCGTGTAGTCATTTACTACACACAATTTCTTGACAGAAAATCCTCCCAGCGTAGGTGCCGACCTCCCCTGCTCATCACCTCCTCTCTACCTCCCTTAGGCGTCCAGTTTGTCCCCTTCACCTCCAGGTATGATTTAGCTACCTCTCCCCTTCATTCTTTCATTTGACGGTTCAGCTCTCCCCTTCTGCGTGAGAGCCTTCCTTCTAGTGAGAGTGAGACCTGCGAGAGAGGGATTGTGAGATAGTAATTTCTCCTTCAGTAAACGTGAGTGTGGTGAGATGAGAATTGAGAGAGAGATGTTGTGTGAGTTGAAGGAGCTGGAGCTGCTGCCATCCATGAAGGAGCTGGAGCTGCTATCCTTGCTTGGAGCTGGAGCTACTGCCGTGTTAGCTGGAGCTAGACTTTGTTGTCCCTGGTATTGTGTCATCATTAGTGGTAAGGAAATAGGGGTGTCTTGGCCTGTGGAAACCCTATACCACATGTAGTGTGTGTGAGTGTGTCCCTTCTTGTTAATAGTGTAGATATGTTAGTATGCTTAACTCTGTGATATTTCCTTGTTGGTTCTATGACTAAATGCTTTACCTTGTCGATGTTCGGTAGACAATTCCTTTACTATTAGTTTATTTTCCTTGCTGCAAATGCTTTACTTGATGCTGTGAATGCTCAGATAGTTAATGGTGAATGATGTGATAAGTATCTCCTTGATGATGATTTTGCCCTGTTAATTTATTTGTTTACTTGCTATAGTGATTCCTTGCTGTTTATTATTCCTCTTGTTGATAGTATAGGTTACTTTACATTCCATTGTTTCTTTACTTCAAATGCTTCACTTGGATTGCTTTGGATGAATACTTAAGGTTTGAATGTGATGAGTATAGAATAATGAATGTATGAATGGTGAGGATCATGAAAGGGGTTAAGAGTTCCTTAAATGTTCTGTTACTGATTACTTGCTATCTAGTTTATATCCCTTATGATAATTCAGCTATCATTCTTTCATTCAAAGTATATATATATCGTTTTGCCATTTCCTTTGTTGATATGCATGTTCAATTAACTTAAGAAGGCTTTAAGCATATTTAAATGTTATTCAAATAAAATTCTAATTTGGAAGTATTACTTGAGCATGTTAACCCAATAATTTTACTATACTTGAGCATGTTGATTAATTAAAGTAATTATAACTAGAGTAATTAACTAGAATTTTGAGAATGTTCATCAATCGAGCATGTTAATCAATTTAGTTAATCTAAACATGTGAACAATTTAATTAATCTAAGCTTGTGAATTAAAGTCTAATTAACTAATTGTCGATAATTCTAGTCAATTGGTTGTTTACTTAAATAATCATAATTATTTTCGATACATGAAAATTGACTAGGACAACTACTTAGAATAATAATCTAGAATAATTATTAGCATGTCTAATTAACTAACTTGAACAAAAGCATGTTTAAATCATCTAGGATAATAATTGTAATTCCTTCTTAAGCATGTAATCATCTTGAGTATGTAATTAACTAGGATAATAAACTAGACTATTAATTAAGCATGCTTACTCAATTAGATTAAGAATTTTAAATTAATGAACATGTCTCCTGTTTTCAGTTAATTATCGTCGAAAGTATGTTTCCATTTAAATTATTAATTGAGAACATGTTAGCTTAATCTTACCAAGTGTCTGAGCATGTTTAATTTTATTTAGTTTAACAAGCATGCTTAGTTAATTGTAATTCATCACATGTTTACTTTATCATCTTTTATTATTCATTCGCTTGATATTATACTTGTTTTTCGTTATGCGCTTTTAATTATAATTGTCCTCTGTTGTGTGCTTTCAATTTTTTTTATACATTATATGCGCAATTTTAATCACAGTTACTTTTATTTCAATGCGCACTTCAATTACTGTTAATGTTACGTTATAAAGCATCATGCATCATGTTAGGTTGAGAATGTATAGTCATGCATCATGCTAATAGAAACAAATAGGAAGTGCCACCTTGGGGTGGTACACACACATGCATAAGTGAGGTAAAACGTTAAGAAAATGAAGAAAAGAAGGAAAGGGAGTTGAGGGATGGTTGGGTAAGTACAGATCAACCAGGTAGACAGGATTTAAAAGAATATTACCTTTCCCTTATTAGGATAGGGAGACTGTCTACCCTAGGTGGTTGAAGCCAACAAAGATCAACCCTACCGCCACGAATTCCTCCAATCTCCAGCTCGAAGTATGAGTAGAAACAAACATATTAAAGAGTAATAAACGAGTAAATGACTTAATGAAAGGATTGGTTTGGGTGGCCCCCATTCCAAAAAGGACTAAAGAGAAGCATATCATAATTGCATTTAACCCTTTTCCTTACTGGGTCATTAGGCTCATTTATTACTTGTGGTGTAGGTACAAACTACGAACATATAATAATGCAGGGATGAGGGATTTGCACACGCAAGGGAGCCTGTGGCTGGCTGGGCTAAAAGAGTAAAATAAGGAACGATTGTAATTACATTAAGTTTTACTGTTTTGAATTCCATTGTTTAGTTTCTTCATTAAATTATTTATGCTTCTGCAACGTTTGAAATAAATGATTTTATAATGCTTCTGCATTTTATTAATTTTTTTTCAAAATGAGTTTAAAGTAAGGTTGGTAGCAGTCCAATTTAAACGCACTCTGATATTTGTTTTAAAAGAGATTTCAATGGTTTTATAAAAGTTTTAAATTTTACGTATTTTAAAGAATTTATGACAAACCAGGTCGTTACAGTTTATATTTTAGTATTCTCCATTGAGAGATATCTTTGTGTGGAATACTTTAACTGGATGACTGTAATCCTATATTTAATTTATGCATCGTTATTTATTTTGTATTATATTACTATGCTATTTGATATCACTGTTGAACATGTTAAGCCCATGTTTGTCTAGTCCTGGCTTATAATTAATATTTTAAGTCTTTCACTGTTAATTAATAAAATTTAAGAGAAAATGGGTTGGGTGATTCGATTCTTTTAGGCCAGATCGTTCCCCATTCTGTCTCGGGTCCCTTGCGGGTCGTGACAGGAAAACTGTAGTACGTAACCATCAAAATATCGCCACTGAGCTCTACTCCAACATTGTACCAAGCATCACCGAGAATTTTGTGGTTTACGGTGAACTCGTTGGAACGCACAATCGAGTCTTATATACTAGGGCACAGGAATGCAGAGCGACGCATGATGATCCATCGCAAGACATACTGTGAATCTTTTGTAGGGGATAATGCTAGCTATCAGAGAGTTTACAGGGCAAGCAGACCATCAATTTTGCATCCAACACCTTTATGCAAATCACAGCAAGTTAATCAAATTAGGAACATAAGACAATGGGATTGAGTGAGCAAACATGCAAGGATCAATAGATGAACTATGCGTCGACACCAGATATACATCATCTACAACAGTTTATTCGCGGTAGACAGTTGGATGTTTCTCAGGAAACAATACAAATGCTTGATGTGGTTAGATGAATGATACACCAATTCTTAGTACACATATACAATATATGCTTGTATCAGAATTGATAATTTGGTTTGCGTCTGTAATGCACATATGCACGATATGGTTGTAATTGAATTGATAAATTGGTTTGCATTTGTAATGCATATGTGCACGATATAGTTGCAATGGAATTGATAATTTGGTTGTTGATAATGAATGGAAATTGATTAGTATGAAACTGTAAAATTAGCAACTTTTCCTAAAGCCAATCGGTCAAAATTTTGAATTTGTACTTTAGTCGTTTGACTGCCCCTCACTTTATGATTGACCGTGTTTCAATTTTCTTGAATCTGTGAAGGCTATGAATGATCGCAATTCAAAGGTTGATTGACCGCTCATAGCCAAGTTTGACCACACAGAACCAGAGTTAGCATCAACGTCGACGTTCTCTGCCGAAAAGTTGACATTCCGCTGCAAAACGTCAAATTTCCACTATGGAATGTCATACATTCTGCAGCAGAATTTCAACTTTCTATAGCGGAATGTCAACTTTCTATCGTGGAATGTCATTATTCCTCTGCCTTGTATATTTTAGTGTTATGCACAGGTTGCTTAAATTGTTGCAATGAACATGTTAGTTGTTTGTTGATGATGAATGGAATGGTTTGAGTCAATTTCTCTTTCAAAAAATTGAAAATTTTGCAAAAGTTTCACTTCTTTTTAGCCTATCGCCCCTGTAACATTATCAAAACCAGATAGTATCCAAACATATATTTTCTAAATAGATATTACCTAGGTAAACAAAAAAAAACATAAACCTATATTATCTCAGTACAAAAAAATCAGTATACCTACACATCTTAAACCGCCTTCTTCCCAGTTTTCTTCTGCAAATCTGTGATCTCAAATGACAATTGCTAGCACAAGTATATGTTGGATGCTTTGGAGAAAAATAGACCCTTTACAGGTACATCATCGTGATGGTGGAAGTCGTCCTTCTTACAATCTTGGATCACACCCAACCCCTCACTTGTACACCGAAAGATGTCGTGTAGGCTGAAATGCAAAGGGAAAAATACATAAGCGAAAACCAATATGAATCTACACAAGGGAAAAAATATATCACTATTTGTCAGTTGGCACTACGACGATCAAAAATTGCTTCATGCAGCAATAGCTGGTAAGGCTAGTGAGTGTGCAGATCAACGGACAACATAAAACAGACTTGCTTTGGGTGGGACTGATATGCAAAGGAAGCACGCAATAGAACTGTTAAAACATGAATGAAAAATCAAAAAAGCGAGATGTTTACTTACGTGAATCCACCCTAATGTCAGTATCGATTTTTTAAATTAAACCTTGAAGTATTTTGCTTCGTTCAATGTATAGCACTGCATACAAAGAAAGCAAAGCAAGGATGAGTACTACGATAAAAGCTTCTAAACTACTTAATGTAACATAATGTAATTCTCACCGTGTTTGACGTCCCTTCTTGCTATGAGAAAATGATCTTAGTGATGTTGTACTCATCTTGGACTAGCTTTCTTGAAAGAATTGCGCATGTCTCTAGGTTTTTCCTAGTATTTCCAACAACATACTTCTTGAAAAGATCTATCAGATGACCTGGCTACAAAAAACATTGACAAAAGACCGTCAGACTAATAAAGCATGAATAAGTGCAGAAATACATAGATAACCAAATCGAAGATGTACCACACGCATAATTTTAAGTGGCAGAGGCTGCGATCCACCTGACGCATCTGTCTCCTACACCTTGGCAAGCACGGCAAGAGGAGCAGATTTGCCTTTGAGAGCAATGGTACTGCAAAATTTCAGACACATTATTAGGTCGCATACAAATAAAGTAAATAATGGACTTTGCCTAAAAAGTAAATAACTTACAAGCAGTCTGTGTCTTTTGTTAATGAAGAGGACGATGGAGAGAGCGTTGGAGAGGCTGCTGGAAGGACTACTCAAGAGGCTGCTAGAGAGGATGGTGGAGAGGTTGCTCACTACCCCATTCTCTGCAATGCTGCCAACATCTCATGATGGTGCTCCTCTGCTTGCTACTCCATTTTTTGCATTTGGAGCAGCCCCATTTGACGTTGCTTCTCCATTTTTTGCATTTGGAAAATCCCCATTTAATGGTGCTCCTCCATCATTTGTATTCTGTTAAGCCCCATTTGATGGAGCTCCTCCATCTTGCGCATCCAGCCAGAAATCTCCTCAGGCATCGATGTAAAATGAGATGACTGAGGAGAGGGCATAGTCATCGGCTGTGGAGCATCATCCTCCTTGTGCTGTAGAGGCGATGCTGGAGGCTGTTCCTCCAAGGGGGCTTGGGGCTCTTCCCCCATGGTGGCTGGAGGTTGAGCCACTAAGGGGGGTGGAGGTCATACGACCTCGGG
>CM039483.1:29897636-29938932 GCA_022433065.1 Begonia loranthoides
GCGGGGGGCGGCTAGCGACTAGGACACTTTAGCTCGCTTCTTTGGGCGGGCTTGGATGAAGTCTTCCATACCCATACCCCTTCAACATTGTTGAGCTCCATTCGGTCCACTTTCAATTTGTTGTGGACGTCTGTGGCCTTCTCTTCAATTCTCTGCTCCTCATCCAAGATCTATACCCCGTAGTGTTCAACAATTCTCTAAATAAGCCAATTAAAAGGCAAACTCTTCACTAGGTTGCTGAGCACCTCCTACACGTGACTCAAAATGACATAGTCGATGTTCACTTTTTTCCTAGTGAACACATTCTCTAGCAAATAGTGATCCATGGAGCTAACATAGTCCCAATATCCATCCTGAGGAAAAATGGTGTGCATCATGATGGTGTAGATTACTCTGGTTATTGCATTCAAGTCATTAAACTCTGGCTTCTTATACGCTCTAATCTCATAATGAAAGTGAAATAATCTAAGCACTGTCTGCCCTTCTCCTCATCCGATGAAAGGTGGCTCCCGAGACACGTGGTAATAGTTATCGCTTGAATCCTTCGTTGAACATCCAAGCAGCACGTAAATATCTTTGGGAGTCAGCCTTAGCTCCCATCCAAACATGTAAGTCCGGACCTCTAACAATTGGGTGGACAGTTCCAAATTGGCATAGAACCTTACTGTAATAGGTTGAAAATGGACCAATGCACTTGCTACTAGTCATTGTTAATGTAACACCCCAATTTTTCATAACGGGATTTAATAAGGATAATTGAAAAATAATTGGGGGTAGTCGGATTAATTGGATAATTATCAGGGTATTATCAAGGATGTAATTGGCAATTATTATCAAGCGACGTTCGGAATTGGAAAATTTAAGTTTGACCCATAATTACCATCATGAAATATTCAGAATAAATTGAGAATTGGAATTGGGTTTAAATTATTAAAGAGGAATTTAATTGGGTAAAAAGGAGATTTAAATTAAAAGAAAAATTAAATAGAATTAGTAGGAATTAAAATAAAAGAAAAATTAGATTAAAGGGGGGAAGGAGTCGAACTGGTTCTGCTGAACCAATCTAGTTTTGAGAAGAAGGGGACAATTGTACCGTTCATGTTTCTGGAGTTAAAGGAAATGTGAGAGAGAAAGAGAGAGGGAGCGAGCGACGAGGGACATGGGAGATCGTGAGAGGGCAAATAGTCGGAGACACTCCTGTAATTGCGGATGTGAGCTGGTGAAGAGGGTTTGTCTTGCGGTTTAGAGGAGAGTTGAGAGAAAAGAGAAAGGGAGAGGGAGAATTCTTCTGGCAATTTTTGAAGAGACAGAAATGAAGAGGGAGAATCGGGTGTGAGTGACAACTGGGGTGAGGACTCAAGCGACTCCCGCGGAGCGAAGCTGGAGTCTGGCGTGCGACAGGTGTGGCGTGGTCCGACGGATGGCGAGTTTGACTCTTCTAGAGGTATGAATAGTGAGAGTTCGCCCCTGCTCGTGAGTACTGAATGCGGGCTTAGGGCTAAGAATGGGGGACTGTTCTGGCAACTAGGTTCTCTTCAGGTGAAGCTCGGCGAGAGTCCAAGCCTTCGGGCGTGGTTTTGATTATGGTAGCATCTTTTCTGCGAGGTAAGGCTTTTGCAAATTTTGGATTTCTCGACCTCCATCGTTGGTGATTTCCTTGGGTTTTTTGGATTGTCATGTAATGAATTGTCCGGTTGTGGAGTGGGTGTTTGAGATGGACAGAAAAGAAGAAGAAGACTAATGGAGCAGAGGAAGATGGAGAGGGAGAGTTTCCTCTCTCGGGTGCATGGGATGATGGAGTTCCCTGCTTCTCTAGATTCCCTCAGGTGTGCCTCTAGTATAGGATTTCCTCCTCTGTTTGTGGATTTATGGATTTTGTTAGGATTTATGCTTTGGATTATCTGGAAATTATTGATGAGTTGTCTCCTATATGCATGATGTGGCTTATGCTCTCTGTTTTGATTGCTCTATTGAATGGTCTGTGCTATGTGGTTTGGATGAATACTCTGTTGGTATTAAAAAGCCCCAGCATCCGATGTTCGTACAGCAGTATCCATAACTCCTTTATGGGCTCCATAGCAAGAAATGATATATTCTCCACAAGCATGAATATGTTAAGATTAGTTTTTGTGTTGCACTCTGTTGGTGGATAATTCTTTCTGTTGATTTCGAATGCTCTTTGGGGATTGTGTATTTGTTAGTTCTGAATGGATTTTTATTGAACGTTATTCTCAGTTGGGTTAAATGAAGAAAACTTTGGTATATGCTCTCTATCGAAGTAGTGAATCTTCTTAGATAGTATTCTCTGCTATTGTTGGATTAGTGTTCTGGTAAAGAATAATGTTTGTGATTTACGGCCTCAATGATTTAGAAATTTAAGATTTAATCCTAGAAGTAGAAATTTGTTTTGAATGGTTATAGAATCTGAAAGAATGAGCTTATTATGTTCCCAATGCGTGCTTGAAGTTGGATATAATAAATTGGTTGCTAAAATAGTTGTTAAATATGCATAATGATTTTTAAGGATTAAGTTAGAATATGAGAACTCCTTGGATAATGATAAGTCTGCATGTGGGTTGAATTTGGTTGAGGAAAATATTGGATGTATGCTTTCTATTTCCTTAGAATGTCTAATTTGTGGATAGTTCAAGTTAGGATAGGTCATGTTTCGTTTTAGGCATTAACGAGTTTCTAAAATTATTATGTAATTAAGGATAGGAAAAGAATGAAATCAATAAGTTATAATTATTAATGAATAAATGTTTTAATTATGAAGGTATTGAAAAGGAAAGAAAAGATAGCAATTAAGTGCTAAATGCGGGAACACTTTGAGGTAAGAAATTGAGTAGAGTCTTTGGCCTGTGGAGGCCCTACACCATTAGCCGTGTCTTTACTTTAATTGTTTGTTTACGTTTCCATCATGTTGCTTTAATTATCATGCCTATGTAAGTCGTACGCTATTAGTTTAATTTCCGAGCTTGTTTAGGATATTAGCATATGATTATTGTTTCTTTTAAACTGTCAAGCATGTCTGTGTTGTTACCGCTTTCCTTAAATTGCCAGGCATGTCCACATTGTATTTCATTTGAACTGCCAAGCATGTCTAATTGTTATCGTCTCTTTTAATTACCAAGCATGTTTAGAATTTATCGCCATGTATAGGGTGTTAGTAAATTTTATTTTGTCTCTTACTTGTATATATATGGTTGTGATTACTACTTTTTATTTCTTGCTTTTATATCATGGCTATTACTGCTTTCCAATGACATGCATCACGATAATGTTTCTCATGGACATGCATCATGCTAATAGAAACAATTAGGAAGTGTCACCTTTGGGATGGTACTCATATGCATTACATAGGAAAATGAATGAATGAAATGAAATGAATGAATGATGATGAAAGGGGGAGTTCGTGGACGGAGGAGTAATTCGGATCTAACCTGGCAGCTGGACTTACGCCCCTCCCTTGTCAGGAATGGGACCAGTTACATACAAGAGGTTAGAAGCTGAAGACAGACTATTCTCTCACACATGGGTTCCTCCCATTTTCCGCTCGACGTATGAGTTATGAATGAATGAATGAATGAAATATAATGAAAAGATTGGTTTGGAGCGGACTCATTTCAAATGAACTAAAGAGAGGCATACATCATACTGCATAGCTCATTTCTTACTGGCCCTTGGGCTCACAGTTGCTAATGGTGTAAGTACACGTACGAGAGAATGATGAATAGGTGAAGGAGCAGTTGTTGAAGGATTTGTATGGGTGGGGCTTGTGGCTAGTTAGGCTAAGAAAAGTAAAAGAAAAAAGTAAATTGTAATTAACACATAAATATTTGTTTAGTATTTCTTAAATGAATTTCTTACGCTTCCGCTATGTTTTGATAAAAGATTTTATAACTATGGTTTTCCACTGTTTAGAACGATTTTCATAATGAGCCTAAGGAAAGGGTTTTTAACGGTCCGACTTTTTAGGAAAGAACTTTGATTTAATTAAGAATGTTTTAATAAAGATTTTAGTTATTTTATAAAAGTTTTAAATTTGACACATTTCTAAAAGGTAATAAAAATTTGGTCGTTACAGTTGAGGTTGAGGTTGTGCTTCAACCTCGGCTTCTATAACAGGGGCAACCGCGACTTCTGTAACAGGGGCAACCGCGGGTCCTCCAACGTCAACTGCGACTCCTCCAACTTGAACCGCAGCTACTCAACCTTGTACTCTACCTTGCACCGCGGCGGGTACATTGCGATGAAACTAACCAACAAGCTCGGTTGCAATCCGACTTCGTTCATGGCCAGAGTCCGTCATTTCTGGCCGCTGCTGATCCTGAGACAGATCACCATTTCGCTTGAGCGACATTTTCTTTGCGCGGGAATCCATTGGTGTTGCTAATATAGTGAGGAACGAAGGTTTGAGAGTTCGAATGTTCATCGAGGATTTTGTGGTTAAATTTGCCAGAGCGCACAGTCGAGTCTTATATACTAGAGCACATGAACGTAGAACGACGCACAAAGATCTGCCGAGGAAAATTCTTATTCTGCGGCGGAATATTAGTGATCTACAACAGATCGTGACACATTCCGCGGTGGATCGTTACAATTTTTAGTAAATATAGATGTTCCGCCATGAATAGTGACACGTTCCACCACAGACCTTCAATATTAAATTGTTATTTTTAAAAATATCGTTCCGCAGCAGAACGAAATCAATACATGTTAGTTCCATGGTGGAACGAAATCAATACGTTTAATTGCAAACGTGACCACGATGTTTGCGGTGACTTTTTTCCATAGTTCAGTGGTTAATTTGTTAGCAAAAATAGTTTAGTGGTTGGCTTGTCATTAACCACAAACTGCGATGGTTGATTTGTCATTTTTCCTTAATTATTTAATATACTCAACAATAAGTTTATTATTTTCTATTAGATTGAATAATTGTGCAAGTGTTGAGCTATGGTGACAAGGTGTTTTGATTTCTATAATATTTTTGCTATGAATGTGTGAAATCAATTCTAACTGAAATGGTTGATTAATATTTGTAGTCATTTTCTCTAATATCATAATAACTATTATGGAGTTATTCCACTATAAATAGAGGTTCAACCTCATTAGCATGGGTGGTTGAAATCTTTAAGATTGAAGAATCTATTTTGAAAGCAAATCTGTGAGTCTTCTGTGTTTGGTTTAGAGAAGCGTTCTCTAAATCCAAATAGATCATCTCATGTGTTGAGAATACGATTTATCATAAATTGAGTGTGATCTTGATGCGTTCATCATGCCCACACGTGTTAATTCAAGGTGAAGAGGATTGACAGAGAAGATCGAAGGTTTCAAAGCTTGAAGAAATTATTACCAAAGCTTCCCGATTTTGTATCTGTGTGAAGTAAGCTACAAAAATATAATTTCTTAATCTTTTAGATTAGATCTAACAGATTAAGATTATTTAATACATATAATTATTATTATATTATAACAATGATCCATTTACATTCATGATAAATTATTTTTTATGATACATAAGTCACTCACGTTATTGTTGTTATGAATATCGATAATTTCACTGTGTGAGGAAACCTAAAAACCAACATATGACCCCATAAAAAAAGAATCAAAGGCAGTAAACCATGTCAATAACACAAGAAGATGACGCCAGAGTGTTTCTGAAAAGAAGTTATTCTCTACTGTGAAGCCAAGAAAAGAAGTAGATAGAAGAAAGGGAAAATGACAAATCAACTATCGTGGTTTCCGATCAATGACAAGTCAACCACTGTGGTATATTTGCTAACAAGTTAACCACTAACGTATGAGAAATTGACAAATCCAACATCACACTCAAGTTAACCCAGGAAAAGAAAAAGCCTAGACGCCGCAAACAAGCGGAGTCCAGGCAAAGAAGCAAGCCTGGATGCCGCTGGTTTGCGGCGTCCAGGCAAAGCCAAATTGCCTGGACGCTGTACCCCAGCGCCGTCCAGGCAATTTGGCCCACCCCAATCATTTTCCCTTTTATAAAGGGAAAATAAAAGTTAGGGCTCATTCTCCTACCCCTACCCGACCCCCTGCTCTTCTTCTCCCTCCCAATCGGCTCTCCCACTCTCCCCCAATCGGCCTCGAGTCCGACTACCGTACGGCGATGACCACACAAGGCCGACTACCGCACGGCGATGACCACCCGAAGCTGACTACCGCATGGCGACGATGAGCACGGGAGGCCGACCACAGAACGGCGATGAGCACACGACGCCAACCACCGAACGGCGACCACCACGCGACGCCAACCACCGAACGGCGACCACCACGCGATGCCAACCACCGAACGGTCTCAGATCTCGCCTTTCTCTCGTCTTTCTTTGATAGATTGTTAGTATCATGTGGTAGATCTGCACTGCGTCTATTTTTTGTGGTAATTTCCTTGTTATTTTGTTTGTTAGTTAAATTGAGTTTGTTAGTTATTTTTAGTTTTGTTAAAAACAAAATAGCAGTTTGGGTTTGTTTGCTAGAAAATGCAATTCTAATCGATAATGGTACTAAGAAACTCGATACACTACTTCCAATTATGAAACTGCTTGTACCATTGGCTAAAGCTAAATTGTGTTTGTTGATTTATGAAACTGCATTCTGTCTATTTTTTGGTGGTTTGTTGATTTAGGATGTTTTATTATTCACAAATGTTTGTTTGATTGTATTTTTTATTATACTGCAGGTTGTTGGCAAATTACTCTCAACGATCAGCATGGAATCGCGGCTGAAGAAATTGAGGTCAAAGCGTCGGCAGGCAACGGTGGAGGCCGTTGAACCCATTCAAACTACGGAAGTGGAAGATGTCCAACCCGCGACAGCGGTATTTAGAAGATATACTACATCGTAGAATTACTGTGTCCAAAATAGTAGATTTGGACTCTTTCGCAGAAATGGGAATTGATCGTATGCTTCAAGCTGCTGGATTAGCCGAGTTGTGCAATTTGAGAGGCAGTTACTGCGAGAGAGTTATAAGATTGTTTTACGCAAATTTGCGAATATCACTAACCCATTAGAGGTGCGGACGTACGTTTTTGGAAGGGAGTTGAGTTTCACTTCCAACGATGTAAACATGATGCTTGGATGTGTACTGGATGAGCCAAGCGAGGAATATTATCATATGGCTCGGGAGCCACCATTTGTAAAACAAGGAGGTGGGTTAGCGGTGCTTAGATTGTTGCATCAGGATCCCGAGGTTGTCGAGTACAGAAAGCCAACGGGAAAGGAATTGAATGCCTTCGCCCGATTGATCCACTTGATCATGACATACACCATTTTGTCTCGAAATGGGCATCGCGACTTTGTTACCAGCATGGATCTCTATATGCTGGAGAAGGTGTTTATGGGAAAAAAGGTGGACATTGGATATATAATCCTGAGCTACATGCAAGAGCTGCTCAATAAGTCGGCGAAGTCCCTGCCGTACAACTGGCTAATCTAGAGGATTGTTGAGCAGTTTGGGGTCCCCATCCCGGAGAAATAGCCAAGAATTGAAGAGTCGGTCAATGACATGTACAACAATTCATTATTGGACAGAATGGGTATCACCCAAATAGAAGGTGAATGGTTCCGCAAAGGGAAGAAGGTAGCAGCACATCCATTGCCGCCTAGGCCTTCACATTTAGTCCCTTCGCATGCACTGCCGCCTCCTCCTCAGTCATCTCACTTTAGTTCGATACCTGCTGAGATGCTTAACTGGATGAGCAAGATGGAAGAGCTCCATAATATGTCCATGACCCAAATGCAATTGATGGCCGACCAGATACAAATGCAACAAGGCCAAATACAAGAATGGGCCAAGCTCACAGAAGAGAGATGGGCTATCGCAGAAGAGAGGTGGGGTATAGAACAACAGTGGCATGTGCAAGCAGCGGAGTGGCATCGTGAGATGGTGGCAGCACTTAAGCAAGGGGAGAGGCGATCAACCCATTCAGGAAGTGCGTCATCCTCCTCGGACGCACCAGATGCGACATTCCTATTGGAAGTTAATTTTGTTGAACGTGAATTCCAATTTTTACTTTATTTGTCTTTCATGTACTGACGTGTTGTTAATTTGCAGCGAACCTGTCGGAAGCCGCTTACAAACTCCTCCAGCCGTGCTCTCAGGCCGCCGCCCCTTAAAATTTTGCGCCTGGTACGTCTTTCATTCCGGTATATATGTGTATTCATTCATGGTTACGCTGACCGTTTGTTACAGGCTCATGATTTGATGAGTAAGTTCCAAGACTATGTCCGGGCAAATACTCGAAAGAACATGGAGACATGCGCAATTCTTGCAGGAAAGCTGACCGACAATACATACCTCGTCTATGAACTCATCTTCCCAGATCAGAAAGGAACGCCAGATACGGTGAGAGGCCTTTTTTGGGTGTTAGTGTATACGATTTTATCTTAGTACTCATCCAAACTTATATGCAGTGCTATACGACGGCAGAAGCGGACACAGAAGTTTTCAATTATCAATAGTGACATGATCTACTCACACTTGGATGGATTCACGTAAGTAATCATGTCGTTTCTCCAGGTTGGAGTTAATATTTACTGAGATCATATAATGTGTTGTTTAAATTGAAGTCACACCCAAAACATGAGTGTTTTATGTCGTCCGTTGATCTGCACATGCAATTCGCTTACCAAACATTGTTGCCGGAATCAATCTCCATTATCACAGCTCCCACTGATAAACAGCAGTATGTAGTTTTCCTAGTGTAAATTCTTAATTTGCTTTCCACGTAATTGCTCGACACTTGTTCCCTTTGCACTACAGGCCGTTCGGCATCTTTCGGTGTACCCCTGAAGGGATGAGGGTGATATCAGAGTGCCACATTAAGGAGCAATTCCACCTGCACGAACCTCCAACCTTTCAGTATGAGGGTCCGTTGTTCGCCCGAGCTGAGAAAGTAGCCTTTGACGTGAACTTGTCGGTTCTGATCACGGATTTGCGCCAGCAACAGCCCAGGAAGAAGAAGAATGCGTAGTTTAGTTGATTTTGTGTACTTGTACTTTAAAATGTATGTCAAGTTGTCAATGATATGTTGGGAGGCTAGGTGTAGTTTACATTTAGTGGATGAATGAGATGGTCGGATGATACTAGAATTGTTTGGGCTGTTTGTGCAGGATGTACGAGAATAACTATGTGGAGTCAAGAAACAAGGGACATTTTGTTCAAATTTTTGAAAAATTGGCAAGTCTATCAAACTCATTTTATTTTCAACAAAATAATTACATCAATGGCCTTTGACTGTCATGTACATTTGTTGCAAGCAAAAAGGGTTATATCACGGCAGGTTAAGGTCCACATCTGTATAGATAGGTGTGGGAGAATCTTCAGCATCAAACTCCTGCATACCACATTACAAAGGAAATGAGCGTAGTTCAAATATCAATTAAAAGCATAATGCGATAATGCGCTGACTGCGTCTCATGAACTCTATCGGGAGCTGTCTCAGGGACTCTGAAACCCATAAATGTGTCATCCGACCTTCCTCTACCTCCTCTTCCTCTGGCTCTAGCCGCCCCTCTGTTGTCTCTGCCAGCCCCTGCACTGGATTCCACTCCCCCTTCGCACGTGCGGGCATTGTGGCCCACACCCCCGCACTGGCCACAATGCACGTTTAAATGTCTTCTGGTAAGCACTGCCCAGCTTGGAACCTCATCCACATCTCGTATTCTACGTACGTGGGGCTTGCCTGGAAGCCTTTTATACGGCGGTGGGATAATTGGATCCAGATTCGTCACAGGATGCCACTCGATTGGGCCATTGAGGGGTTGGAGAAAGTGGGAGTACATCACCATGTATGTTTCCCGGTGATAGCACCAATGCACAAACTCCTCAGGAGATCTCCTCATAAAGTGAATGCACGGAATTGCATGGACACAAGGGATGCCGGTCAACTCCCACCGGTTACAAGTACAAGTACACCTGTCCAAATCGACAGAGTACATGTCGATATTATTGCTGACCTCAAACTTGGCCGCTCCTGCAAATTGGGGACTCCAATTTCGACTGGCAAGTTGGACTTTGGCGAGCCGTTTGCTAATCATTGGACACAACAGATCGGTCGAGTGAGCCATTTTTTCATGTTTTTTCACAATCCTACCCATGATACCCTTTCGAATGATCTCGAACATACTTAGAATTGGTTTGTCCCGGGCTAGTAAGATGCAGGCATTGAAGGACTCGCTGAGGTTGTTGAGGCTTATGTCGCACTTTGGGATGGAAGAGAAAGCATGTTTGGCCCAGCAGGTCACCTTTATTCGACATAGATATTTATGGGCCGTCGGGTCAAGGACAAATAACTTGGCCATCTCTTTCTCAAATTGCCCCACTGTTGTGGCTCTTGATGCAGCCCACATTGCATCCTTCAACAACCTGCCTTTAAATTGTTTTTGAAAATTGGCATACAGGTGTCGGATGCAAAACCGTTGGTCTGCTTGCCATGCCACTTCTCTCACAGTTGGCACTAGTCCCTGTAAACTTTCATAATATGAGACAGACATTGGAAAAAACATGCATAACATAAACACATAATTCAAAAGCAATGCACAACACCTTTTGTCGATCAGAACTAATTGTCCATCCATTGCCAGATGGGGTGTTTAGATCGTCTAGCAACAATTCTATAAACCACCTCCATGAATCCCTATTTTCTGCTTCTACGACTGCTACAGCAATCGGATACATACCGTCGTTCCCGTCGATGGTGACAGCAGTCAGCAGTTGGCCCAGAGTCGCTCCCTTTAAGTGGCAGCCATCTAAACAAATAACAGGTCTACCACAGTTCAACACTGCCCTCTTGCATGCATCCATGCACATGTACATCCTTTTAAATACACTCATATCAAGGTCAACACGCAGTGAACTTCCGGGATTCGACCTCCGAATCTCCTCAGCATAGGACCAAATGAGCTTGTATTGCTCATTGCCATCACCTTCGTTAATTTTCTTTGCCGCATTTCTTGCCCTTCTAGCAAGGCTGGGTGTGATGTTGACGTTGACGTCCTTCCTGACAGTCTCAATTATGGAAGATACGTCCCAATCGGCCTGACTTTTAAATCTGTCTAAGTAATGCGTTGCCACCCATTTGGCAGTGGCATGGCGGCTTTCCATCTTTCGGGAGCAAGTGTGAACGTCGTTGTAGAACTTTATTTGAAACGTCATTTCATGTCCTATTTGTGACGCGTGCATCCTCCATGTGCATCCTTCCTGGCAGACAGCCCTCAACCGACGAGCATCACTATGGGTGAATTTTATGCCGTACCCATTATTCAATGCATAATCAACAATTTCTTCTCTAATTTTCGTCAATGAACTGTATTTTTTGCCAAGGCCCATACCAACGTAGCTGCATTGTGCTTCTGCTTGGCGTATAGACCTACTCTGTGCCATGTTAATGTCTTCATCACTAGTGGATTGGCACACTGATCGGAGGTCCTCATTGTCCTCTTCATTTAGACTTGCAGATACAGAATGCAACACAATTGCAACTTCATTTCCAATTCCACGTACCTCGTTTTCATTCGCCAATAATATCTCTGAAGGGCCCACTACAGCTTCACGGTTAATATCAGCTTCTTCGACACTCCAAGCACTCCAATGCGCCATTTTCTTGAAAACAAATGCTTCAACTTTGCCAAAATACCTTTCTCTTCTCGCTTCAGTTCTCACAAATCGCTAGGTTTAGGGTATGTTTCAGATTCGGGAAGGGAGAGTCGAGACTAAGAGCACTAATTTTTATTTTGCCTTTATAAAAGGGAAAATGATTGGGGTGGGGGAATTTGCCTGGACGCCGCACCCAGCGGCGTCCAGGCAATTTGGCTTTGCCTGGACGCCGCTTGTTTGCGGCGTCCAGGCTTTTTCTTTTCCTGAGTTAACTTGCGGCGTCCAGGCTTTTTCTTTTCCTGAGTTAACTTGAGTATGATGTTAGATTTGTCAATTTCTCATACGTTAGTAGTTAACTTGCTAGCAAATATACCACAGTGGTTGACTTGTCATTGATCGGAAACCACATTGGTTGATTTGTCATTTTCCCTCGAAGAAACGAAGTTTCCACTGTTTTGTTTTCTCTCAAGTTTGACCCATCATCAAGAAATCACTTTCTCATATTTTTCTTCCTACATCTTTTTTTTTGTTTTTGCCTTGAAATTGAATATAGTTTCATTTATATTAGAAAAACCCAGGATTAGATGAAGGTAGAAAATTGAAATAGGTGATTGGTGAGTCTATTTTAGTTTTCAGTTGAGGAGAAGATGTGCTAATTCTTTCTGAAAAGTTGTGTAGAACACACAGTTACTCTATTTCGAAGATTTCTTAATTAATTAATGGAGACCATTTCATCAATGAACGAAATGTACGTAAAATAATAAAATTATAAAGAAATGGAAAAACGTAGTACATTATAAATGCAAGTTTCCAATCAAGAAATTGCATCAAAATTAGTCCCAAAAGATTGACGACTTTACAAACTGGTTTACAGTAGAGCTTGATTCCACCATTGATGCAGCAATCTGTGTCGTCTGCTCGTCAGTTTTACATTCCCTACTGAAATTAAGCCATCCTTTCTCGCAGTTTTTTCGCTCAGAACAGTTGATTTCTTCAGTCGACTCCTTCTTCAGCTGTGACAACTGACAAGCCAAGGTTTTGTTGTTGCTCCTATCCAAGTGCAACAACTGCGGGGCTGTGGGTGACGGCTGAAGAAAATCTTCAACCAAATAACGAATATTAAATAGTGATCGATTGATTGAAAGAATATAGGAAAATTGACAAATCAACCATCATACTTTGTAATCAATGATAAGTCAATTACTAAAATAATTTTGCTAACAACTTAACCACTAAACTATGAGAAATGGACAGAGCAAACGCCGCAATTACGTTTTTCATTAAAAAAATGATGTCGTTCCACGGTGGATAGTTACACTTTCTGCCGCGGAGAAATATATTTCAAAATAAAATGATTATAATTCGTTGATACGGGGCGGAACGTTACAATTTTTGCCGCATAAAGACAATTCTTTCCGCGGCGAAACACCGGATAAGAAATAGGAAAATTTACTTATTTCCTTATAGAAAAATTTATTTCTTTCCTTTCTTATTTCTGAAGAGGGAAAGAATGAAATTTTCTTATTTTCTCCCAGAGAAAAGAAGGAAATTCCTTCTTTTTTTCTCTAAGAAAAAAGAAGTAAATTAAAAGAAATTTTCTTTTTTTCTCTAAAAGAAAAAAGATGAAATTAAAATTTTCTTCTTTTCTTCTAGGAAAAGAAGGAAATTTTAAGAAATTTCTTTTTTTCTCTTAGTAAAAAAAGGAAATCTTTTCCTTCCATCTTTTTTCTGTTGTTTTCTTCCACAGTGAAATTCGTCGTTTCACTACAGACTGACGTCATTCTGCTATGGACTATTGTCGTTCTGCAGCGGATTGTCGTCGTTCTGTAGCGAAATAACGAAGAACGAAGTTTTGTTCATTCTGTCTTTTATGGAAAATTCATTTTCTCCATTTCTCTTCCAATTTTTTATTCTTTTCTTCTAAGATAATTTACTAGTCTCTCTAGTACCTGCTCACATATTTTATGCTCATCTTCACTACCGCAACTTCTTCATTTGATAAATTTTCTCTCAGTTTTTCTTTTAATTTTCTAATTCCAATTTTACGATTTCTTCTACAGACGTCTTTAGACTCTAAAATTTTCATCTTCTTCTCCGCAAGACAAATCGTTGTTGTCGTCTGCCATTAAATAATTTGTAAATACAAGAGAAATCAATTTTTAACGGCAAATGTAACAGCGATGGTTGCAGAGTCTTTTTTCTATAGTTCAATGGTAATTTATTAACAAATATCCTTTAATGGTTAACTTGTCATTGATCACAAAATATGACGATTGATTTGTCATTTTCCTAATAATATATTTGGGATGCATAATGTAATTTTGTTATTAAAAATATTTAATTTTTAATATTAGTATAATAAAATATAACTTATTCCAATTTTGTACTTTATTCTTAAATCTGTTCTCTATCTCAATAACATATAAACAATATCAAATAACAACACAATTTATTATGAAATAGGTAAATTCACAACAATCAAACAACAAATATCACTTAATATTTAGTGAGTCATACATGGTGAAAATATCACATTTAATAGAGTAGAAAGTTAAATTGAGAATCGAGAGAGTGGAAACTTAAAGATTTAAGAAAGTTGAGATATGATTTTGCAATTACTTTTTTTTGAATTAAATTACAAGGACACCTGTAATAACAATTGCTAAAATGGACTTTCCCAACCTCTTTTGAAAAAGAGAAATTAACAAATCAACTACTATACTTTATGATCAATGATAAGTTAACCACTAAATTATTTTCGCTAATAACTTCACCACTAAACTACAGAAAATAAACGCCACAAACATCGCTGTCACGTTTGCTGTTAAATGTTTTAATTTTTGTTCTGCAGTGAAACGTTACACGTTCCTCCACAGAATGTCAATGCTAAATATGAAGATGTTTGTTTATTGTTCCTCTACAAAATCGTTCCCCCACGGAACATCCTTGTCTGTTGTCCCCAAGCGGAACATTATACTTTCCACCTCAAAACATTAAGTTTTTGCTGTGGAATGGCAAATTTCTGTGCATCCTCTGCCTTATATAAATTCACACTACAGCCATCGTGATTCTCTCAGTGATTATAGAACCTTAGAGCTTTCTAATAGCTGAAGTATATCGCATGTTAGCGTAGTTGAAGCATTAGTAATTGTTGAACACCAATGGTGTCTGGGAGTGTTCAAGAATCTATTAACTGCCCATTTAAAGTGGAGCTCATGTCCACAGTTTTGACACATGATGTACGTGCAATTGGAGACGAAGCTGCTATAGTGGTTCATTCCGTTTTGGCAACTCTAGACGAGGAGGAGCTCCGTTCATTATGTCAATCCAGTGATGAAAACATGAACATGGGCGAGAGTAGGCCTTGATGACCACTACAAGCAGAATGCACGTTCATTGGAATGTGTCTTTGGCAAGAAGTATAGTTCATTGAATCAAATTAGAGAAGAAATCATCGATCATGCAATGAAGAATGGGTACGGGATAAAATTCACCCACAATAACTCTCATCGGTTAAGGGCTGCTTGCCAGGAAGGTAGCACGTGACAGATGCATGCCTCAAAAATGCAAGATGGATGACGTTTCAAATAAAGTGTTATAACGACATTCACACTTGCTCAAGAAAGATGGCAAGCCGTCATGCCTCTACCAAATAGATGGCAACGCATTATTTGGACAAATTTAAAAGTCAGGCTGACTTGGACCATCCTTCCATAATTCATATAGTCAAGAAGGATTTTAAAATGAACGTTACACTCAACCTTGCTAGAAAGGCAAGAAATGCGGCCATAAAAATGAATGATGGGGGTGGTAATGAGAAATACAAGCTCATATGATCATATGTCGAGGAGATTCGGAGGAAGCTCGTTGCTTGTTCAGCTAGAGATGAGTACATTTAAAAGAATGTACATGTGTTTGGCTGCTTGTCAGATGGGGCTATTGAACTATGGTAGATTGGTTATTTGTTTGGATGGTTCCACTTCAAAGGATCAACTCTAGGCCACCTACTCACTGCTGTCAGCATCAACGAGAATGATGAAATATTTTATCCAATTGTTGTAGTAGTGGTTAAAGTAGAATGTAGGGATTCTTGGAGCTAGTTTTTGGATTTTTTGCTCGATGATCTAAACACCTCATCTGACAATGGGTTGACAATCATTTCTTAGCAACAAAAGCTATGGTTGATTGCTTTTGCCATCTATGTTTATGTTATGCGTTGTGCACCAATGTTCAACTAATACTATTAATTTTTATAGGGGTTGGTGCCAATTTTCAGAGAGTTTGCAGGGCAAGTAATGCATCATTTTTGCATCCGACACCTGTATACAAATTTTCAAAAGTAATTTAAAGGTAGGTTGTTCAAGGATTCAATATGGGGTGCTTCTAGATCCACGACATCAACGTACTTTGGGAGAGAGATGAGGAAGCTATTTTTCCTTGACTCGGCAGCCCACGCATATCTACAAGGAATAGATGCAAAATTATGGGCCAAACATGCCTTTAGCTCCATCCCAAAGTGTGACATAAGCCTGAACAACTTGACTAAGTCCTTCAACGTCTGCATCCTACCATCCATGAACAAACCAATTCTCAATACGCTCGAGATTATAAGAAAGGGCATCATGTGTAGGATTGTTAAAAACACAAAAAATGGCGATGTCGACAGACCTTTTGTGTCTGTAGGTAAAGAATCGGTTTGCAGACTACAACTTGGAGGTTGAAATTGGAGACCTATTTTTTAAGGCGCGACCAAGTTTGAGGTGAGCAACGATAACAAACAGTATGCTATCGCTTTAGAAAGTTGTACTTGTAATTGTTACTGGTGGGAGTTGATTGGCATATTGTGTGTCCACGCAGTCCCGTGTATGCAATTTATGAGGAGATCTCCTGAGAACTTTATGCATAAGTGCTACCACCGGGAAACATACATGACGATGTACTCCCACTTTGTCCACCCAGTCAGTGGACAAATCATGTGGCCTCTTGTGATGGACCTGGTCGAATTATTCCACCACCATTTAAGAGACGTCTCAAAAAGCTGCGAAAACAAAGAGTAAGGGATGTTGATGAGCCCCAAGGCAAACAATGTTGCCCAAGAGATATCTGAACATGACGTGTGGCTGTTGTGGGGGTGTGGGACACAATTCCCGCATGTGTTAAAGTGGAGGCCCATATTCAAGTGCATGTGACAGCAGTAGGTCTAGAGGCAAAGGTGGCAAAGGAAGCTCGCAGGGCACATTTATGGATTTCACAGTTCCTGAGACAATTCCCGACATAGGTCCCGAGACGCAGGTGAACACATTATTACGTTTACATTTTTATGTGTTATTTTAACTATGCTAATTTTATTTGCAATGTGTTATTCAGGAGTATGATGCGCAAGGTCCACAAACACAAATATGGACCTTAACCTTCCTTAAAATATGCTACTTTGCCAGCATTGAAAGCTTGAGCGAGTATTACCAGCCTGAGACACACCTATTCTTAGTGCACATGTACATTAGATGGCTTGTAATGGAATTGATAATTTAGTTTCTGTTTGTAATGCACATATACATGATAAGGTTGTAACTGAATTGATAAATTGGTTTATGTTTGTAATACACATACACATGATATGGTTTTAATGGAAATGATAATTTGGTTGTTGATGATGAATAAAAATTGATTCGTATGAAAATGTAATTTTTAACAAAGTGAAATTGTGATAGATTAGGACCAGAGTAAGTGAAATTGCGGTATACTGGAACCAGAGTAAGCGTCCGCGTTAGGCCCCGGAATTCTGATGTTCTACCAAGGAACGTCAACGTTTTGCGGCGGCAAGTTGACATTCTGTGGCGGAAAGTTATCATTCCACGGTGGAACGTCATACTTTCCCCGCACAACCACTTATTTCTATGGTGGAACATTAACATTCCTTTGCCTGATATATGTAACGACCTAGATTTTTCTTACTTAAAAAATCGCATGAAATTTAAAACTTTTCTTTTCTTTTACAAAACAGCAGAAAATCTTTTGTTTAAAAATCCTTTAAAGTGTGATCATAGTTCCTTTCTAAAAAGTCAGACCATTAAAAATCATTTTTCTTAAACTTGTTATAAGCAACGTAAAAATATAATTATAAGATACTTTTTCTCAAAACATAACGGAAGCATAAATAATTCATTTAACAAACTGTTACGTGTTAATTACAAAACACTTTTCTCTTTCACTTTTTTTAGCCTAGCCAGCCATAAGTCCCACCCGTGCAGATCCTTCATCAACTACTCCTTAACCTATTCTCATGCGCGTACCTACACCACAAGCAAACTGTGAGTCCTAAGGTCTAGCAATAAATGAGATTTGCATCATGATGTATGTCTCTAACTCATTATGTCAGAATAAGATCCGCCAAAACTGTTCTTTTCTTTCCGTTACATACATTACATGTATATCAAACTGGGACATTGGAGGAATCCATGGCGAAGAGAATAGTCTCTTTGTCGTCTTCTAACCACCTAGGGTAGACAGGCTCTCGCAACCCAACAAGGGAAGAGCATAGTTCTCTCACAACCCAACAAGGGAAGGGCATAATTTCTTCGAGTCTACCTAGTTAGATCCGAACTACCTCTCCATCCTCCAACTCCCCTTTTTACATTCATTTTTTTTATCCATTTTCCTCATGTAAATGCATACGAATATCCACCCAAGCATGGCATCACTACTTGTTTCTATTATCGTGATGCATGTCAATGCAAAGCAATAATCACAACAATATAAAAGCATGAAACATGGAAATTCTACTAACATACTATACATGACGATATACTCTAAAACATGCTTGTCAATTAAAATAGACAACCACTATATAGGCATGCTTGGTAATTTAAAGGAAGCAATAACAATATAGACATGCTTGGTAATTTAAAGGAAACAATAACAATATAGGCATACTTGGTAATTTAAAGGAAACAATAACAATATAGGCATGCTTTGTAATTTAAAGGAAATAATAACAATATAGGCATGCTTGGTAATTTAAAGGAAATAATAAGGATGTGCTAACATTCTAACCATGCTTAGAGATAAAATCAATAACGTGATATCAGCATAGGCATAATAAATAAGGCAGCATAGTAGAAACGCTAACAAACAATCAAATGAGGACATTGCTTGTGGTGTAGGGCCTCCACTGGCCACGACTCAATCTCAATTCTTACCTCGAAGCAACAATAAACAAAGAGTTCAATATCCACAAATCACAGCCAACATAACCGACTTATAATCTTCATTCATTAATCTTCTACTTTTTATCCCTATCAATATCACAAACCAAGACACAGAACATAATCCAAACAGGCATAGCATAACCATTCATAACAAAACGGCAGACAACAATCCATTCGCAGAACCAAACAACAACGCAATAACAATAAATAGAGCACATTATCTCAACATTCCATAACAAACAGTAAAGGAAATCTCCTTACCTGAAGACCCGAGAGCAGCTTTCCATCAACCTCTCTTTCTTCTTCCTATGTCTTCTTTCCTTTCTCTCTTCCTCTTCTTTTCTCTTATTTATCCTCAGGCTTTCACTTCCTCCTATAGCTCTCGATCTCTACTTCTCTAGAGTGTTATCGCAAAACATTCTTCTCTGCTTCCCTTCCCCATTTTTCTCCAAAGAGGCACACCTCACCATGCCTCTGCCACCCATGCCATGCTAAGCCATACCCTGTCTCTTCACCATTCCTCTATGCACATCCACGTGGTCGTCTTCTCCAGAGCAAGAACTAGCAATGGACTGGTTCAGTCCAACGTGGAATACAAACCGCTCCAGCCATTTTCTTCACGAACTGCCAGCCCTTATCCTTCGACCCAAGACTGAAAATCACAGCCACACTGTCGCTAATCATCTCCTGCTAATCACAACCGGTTACTTGGAATCAAGAAGGCATAATCATTTGCAACATAACTCGACTCGAAGTTGGAAATTGCAGACAATGGGAGCTCCAAATTTGTTATTCGTTCAGCGACCCGGCAACACAGAGCCCTAGGCTGCAACCCGCGTCGCTGGCCATAGCCCGCACGCCCGTCAAACAATGTCGCATTGCCGCGAGGAAGTTGCTCCTAGTGCTTCCATCACATCTCTCCCTTGTTCGTCGCCCGTTGTCCCTCTCCCTGGTTCTCTCTCATCAAAACAAATGGCTACGGGCCATTTGTTTTCTCTCCCAAACCAAACCAGCATATAGAATCCGTGCAGATGATCGGTTCAGCTCCCCCATCACGAATTAATTTCTCCTTTCCATTTTACCATTTTTTAATTCTAACTCCATTTTAATCCCTTAGTAATTATTCTCTAAATTTCTAATTCTAACTAATCTTCCATTTCTTTTTCTTCTTTTAACTAAAAACCAAGTACTCATTAATTTTCGGATCGAGCCGAACCAAACATGTTCAATCCACATTTCTCCACTTTGATTTATCCTATTTTTTGGTCGAGAACTTTTGACTCACATGCGAACGTATATCGACCAATAAGTCCAAAAACTGGACTGATTCAAATCCTCCGTGTTCGCAGCATCCGCAACTCGACCACCCATAGACCGAAAATCCATAATGAAGACAGAGGTGCATTTTTTACGCAAGTCGTCGATCTAACCTCGACCCAAAATGCAAGGAGTCACCCAAAATGAATTTCGGTCAAGGCACTCGTCCTAGCCTCAATTGCCGGTCGATCAAAAATCTGAATTGTACAATTTCCATTAAAATTTCGTACCGTAATCACCCCTAACAATTACCCATACGTTTACACGGTATTAATCCAACAAAATACCCTACGGAATATAATATATTTATTTCCTCAAAATTCATTACATTATATAAACGGGAGAAAATTATCGAGATATTACATTATATATTTCGTTGCTATACACGTGTTGCTTAAATTGTTGCAATGAACATGTTAATTGTTTGTTGATGATGAATAAAATGAATAATTTGGTTTGACTCAAAGTTTCTTTGTTTCACTTACAAAAGAATGACAGTTTTGCTAGAGTATCCAATGTTTTAGTCTCTCTCCCCTATGGCATTGTAACGACCCGGATTTTCGTAATTACTTGAAAATGCGTGAAAATTTGAAATTTCTTTTTTAAAACAAATTAGCGTGCAACACTATACCAGACTGCTACTGACCTTTCATTAAACTCATGTTGAAAACCCAATTCATAAAAAAAAAAATGCGGAAGCGTTATAATAAAATCTTGTATTTAAAACGTCTACGAAAGCGTAAATATTTTTAATGAAATAAGCTAACCATTTAATTACAAATTTAGAAAACTCTAATTTAATTAAAACTATTTCTCTTTTACCCTCTTTATGCCTGACCAACCACAAGCTCCCTCACACGTGCAAATCTTTCATCTCTGCTTTATTATCTATTCGTTGTCTTCGCATATAAGTGCCTATACCTACACCACAAGTAAACTATAAGTCCAAAGGCTTAGTAAGGAAATGGGTTAATGCAACATGAATGCCACTCTTTAGTCTATTTTGGAATGGGGGCCAACCAAACCAATCCTTTCATTACGACTGTTGGTTTATTACTTTACTCCATTTTGGAATGGGGGCCACCCAAACCAATCCTTTCATTACGACTGTTGGTTTATTACTTTACTCTTACTTTACTCCATTTATTCCTTACTCGCATCTCGAGCTAGACTTGGGAGGTTTTTCTCGTGCAATGACATAATGTTCAGATCTAACATTTTACTTGCAACTAGAACTTCCGTACCCGGTCAGGGAGGGGCTTCGCCTAGATTGCAGACTATATCCGCTACCCATCCACTCCCAATTTCCTTTTCTTCTTATTTTTCTTAACATTTTATCTCACTTATGCATGCTTTCGTACCACCACCAAGGTGGCACTTACTATGATTTTTATTAACATGATGCATGACCATACATTCTCAACCTAGCATGATGCATGATGCTTCACAATATAACATTCATAATAATTGAAGTGCGCATTAGTAATCGGAAGCACTGTAATTGAAATTGCACATTTAATTAAATGAAGGCAACTGGACATGTAAACAACCAATAATTGAATAACGCACCCAATAGAGCAGAGCAAGGTACACGAATTTAAACAAGGGAGCATGCTCAACCAGATAGATTACAATACTATTAATTAATATGCTAATTATCCTAATCCATTCAGTTGTTTCCTACATTTATCATTCTAGGCGGTTATTCTACTTAGTCATCCTAGGTGATTTACATGCTCCAGTTATAACACTACTTTAGTCAATTAACATGCTCAATCAGTTACTTTCGTTAATTACGATAGTTCATTAACATGCTCGATTCCTAATTAAGTTAATTACTCTATTCTATTAACATGCTCATGAAATGATTAACACTATTAATTAGTTAAGCTAATTGCTTTACATGCTTGGTATTAATTACAATTAGTTGAGTTCATTAATATACTTAAGTAATAATTAACATGCTCGAATTAGTTATTTAATGACTAGTTAATTAATTAGGTTACTTAGCATGATCAAGTCTAATTAACTACTTTAGTTAATCGTTCTAGTTAATTAACATGCTCGGTTAATTATTTTAGTTAGTTACCCCAGTTAATTACCATGCTTATTTAGTTAATCATTCTAGTTAATTGACATGCTTGTTTTAGTTAGTTACATTAATTGAACATGCTCGATTAGTTATAATCGTTATAATATTCTAACTAATTACTCTAATTAATTCTAGTTAAGTTACTTAGCAAGCTCATTGCTAATTACTCTAATTAATTAACATGCTTAGTTAATTTCTTTAGTTAATTAACATGATCAACTTCTAATTAAGTTAATTACGCTAGTTAATTTTAAAGGATCTAATAGATTAAACATGTGTAATCCATTAGTTAATTATAAACCTACTAATTAAACATACTAATTAATTATATCAATATGCTTGGGTCTAGTTGATTATTATTGTAAAACCCTGAAATTTTCAAGAGTATAAATTTCACGTGTAACTTTTTCGCGTTAAAATTTGGGCATAATGTTGAATAACGGATTTGAATTGTTGCGTAGCGGACACGTGTGAATTCTTGGACAATTAGCCAAATCCGCAAAATAAGAAATTTTTGAATAGAAAGTTAAACAAAGAAACGAGATTAGAGAATTAAATTAGATCAGAAAATGTCACGGGTGATGTTCGGATTTTCCTAGAAATTGAAAATAGATTAGTTAATATTTGATACACGTATTTTATATATATATATATTATATTAAAAGGGATTTAAATAAAGGGGAGAAGTCTCGTGGAGGGATTTAGAATTGGTAGAAAAGGGGTAAATTTGGAATAAAAAAAAAGAATTTGCAGTGAGGGAAAGAGAAATGAATTTGGAAGAAGAAAAAGGTGATGTGATATGAAGGAAAAAAAAAGATTAAAATATGTAAATGGAGAAGGAATGGCGTGTAGAAGAAAGGGAATAGTTTAAAGAAAAGTGGAAATAGATTAAAAAAAATGGGTAAAGTAAGAGTAAAGAAATAAATTAAGGAAATGTAGTGGAGAAGGAAAGGGATTAGGTTAAAATTGAAGCAGCAGCCCGTAGAAGAGAAAAAGCAGGGTTTTCTCCCTCTTTCTCCATTCAGCCGACAAAGGGAGAGAGACTTGTGAAGAGAGGGAGGCCGAAAAGGAGCTTGGCATTTCGAGCAAATGGACGACTTGCAAGCTCTGGCAGTTTCAGTCCAGGGGCATTTCGAACAGACGACGAGCGAACGTTCGTTCGTCGATGACTGTGAGCTTCCGAGCATGGGCGACGGCAGCAGCTCTGACGAGGCTGAGCTGACCAAACGTTGATTAACAGAACAACAAAGCTCCATTTTCTCATATTTTGAAATTTTGGTGAGTAATGCCGAATCTGGTTGAGTTTTGGTTTCATTCACAGATTTTGTTTGAGTTTTCCCCTTTGGATTTAGACAGTTTTGGGTGTAGAGGAAGACTAAGCAGCAGAGGAAAAACCAGTTTCCTCCATTCTCCAATTTAGGTGAGGATTTCTTGCATTTTGATTTTCGGTTCTGGTCGGTTCTTGCCCACCCCTAGATGTGATGATATCTGTGAGGTTATTTACAGATGAATTGGGCATGTTGAGACATAGTTTATAGTAACATGGAGATAGACTTTAGACCTAGTCCTGATATGGGATCTCCTCACATTTCCTCAAGATGTATTTATGAGATTTTTTCATGTTTAACATGTTGTAGGCTCAGAAGAGATTAAGGACTTCGAGCAGGTACCTATGGTTGCTGAGCCTTTGTATTTGAGAAAGGACCGCCAACCAAGTAGGGGCTTTATACTTAGTTGATTGCATCGCATTGCATAGTTTTAAAAATAAAATCGTATTTTGTGGAATATCACACATGAAAAACTTGATGGGGACTGTTCGACAGGACGTCAGCTTTTGATACTATATATGTACAAAAGTTTTACACGTTTACTTTTGTGTATTGGATTTCATGTTTTTATATGATGATTATAATTTGTTTGGGATGAATCCTCCTGACACTTTGAACGGTTGCGAACGTCAAAGTATCAAGGGGACACCCTCGATACATCTCCTGCTGCGTGGAGATGGTTTGTTTGCGCACTGTGTGAAATAGGAGACTTTGGGAAGGTGTTGACTGCTTCAGTGGGTTGCAAATCCCTAAACCTGATCAGGGTGTATTTTATTATGGGCGTGTCTTCGTGGAATTTGCACGACAACTTGGGTGACGGGCCCGGTCTACCGACAGCCGTCATGTTTCTTCCTCCTGGCTCATGAGTTGTTGCTTGCATGATATGGCCACCTTTTTGTGTGTTTGTTCGGGGGAGTCCTTGAGTGACCCTCCTTTTTTACGGACTACGATTTCCGGTATCAAACACGACGAGAGTATTTTAAACTATAGTTGTCTATGTATACAACCATGTTATTTTCTAAACCTCATTGGACGCCTCGGGCCTGATTTCCTTGAGACGAAAAGGATTTAAATGTTTTATTAAAATGTGCACGATTCCCCGAAACTCTTGGTTTTCAAGAAAAGGTAAAATAAGTTTTACACATGCATAGTATTTAATATAAATTCCATACTGAGCTAGTCACTCACCCCAATCGACTTATTTTTTCCCAGGTTAGAGTTTCTGTTAAAGGCTCTATTGCTATTTTATTTTATTTCATTTCCCTACTTGAACTCTTATTTATCGGCAAGCGTAACAATGGACGACTATAGCTTTTAAATTGGATGACTGTAAAAACACTTAACTTGGTTGTTGGATTTCCTGGATTGTATGCACAGTAATTATTTGGGCGTTAAAGTTTATTAATTCTGCATTATTAATTATTCTCGTAATCACTAAATGGACCGTGGCTCATCACAAGTGGGTCGCGGCTCATCACAAGTGGGTCACGGCTCATCACAAGTGGGTTGCGGCTGGGTATTTATACAAGTCTTCTGCAATATTTTAACTAGCCTTGGGCTAGACGATCGGGTCTTCTACGAAGGCCGGTTCGTTTGGCTCGGCGTTTCTGTCCGGCCCCCTTCTGGGTCGTGACAATTATAGTTAGGTTAATTAAACATGTTAGTCCATTAACATGCTAATTAGTTATTCTAATTAATTACATGGTTATTAAGTAATAGCAAGTAAGAGAAGCAGGTAATAGATTAAGCATATATGCATAAGAATGACAACAGCAGAATTAAACCACAAGAAAATTAGATAGTGAGCATATCTGGTTTTACGCTTTAACCCTTTTTATCACTCATTTTTCATTTATCATTTCATTACTAACAATACATTTGCATCACTTAACAAACAATGAAATAGAGCACATCAACAAAGGAAGTATCACAGAATTTAACCGAAATTACATAACACAATTCACAACAACTACTCCGCACTAGCAGTAAGCATTTTAAGGCAAACAACATACTTAACAACCATTTTAAGAACACTAACACTAAACTCACGCACACACTTGTGGTGTAGGGCCCCCAAATGGCCAAGACACCCCTAATCCTTTACCAATTTTGATGAACTAAAGACAAGGACAACAAGGATCCTACAGCTCACAACAGTTCCACGTTCAGCTCACCTAGCAGAAATCCCCAGCTCACATAACCTCACCCACTACTCTCAATGGTTAACCCACAATGGCTAACTCACACTCCTCATAGACAATCACTCATGCAAGAGCACTCCACATAGGGAGAGAAGCCTCACGCGGAAAGGGGAAAAATTCCAACTGAAAGGGAGATGGAGAAGGCTAATACTTGGAGAGGGAAGGGAGACACCATCATTGCTCCAGGCAGAAGGGAAAGGCCAGCTATGGCATAGAGGGGGGCGATTTTTTGTCACCCATGGAGAGGGGAGGTCAATTCTGTCGACTATCCTATGATTTTCTATGATTTTCTTCTTATTTTATTCGTAGGTCTGAGCTATTTCGGACAGGTGTAGACGAATAGGTCTCGTCCACAAGGCTACAATATCGCAGGCAAAAATGAGGCTTCGGATGGTAGAATGCGTCCCCGTCCTTCCATACCATACACAAGAAGCATTCGGACGCCAAATTGCATCTATATGCGGTGTTCGCGTGTCGTCCGAAAGTGTCCTAAAATCAGACAGAGGCAAAATTGGACGAAGCCTCAACTCGTTCTCAGCCGTCCGGACTTGTTCGAAACTGTCCAAGTTTAGAACAGATTCGATGCGGACGCATTTCCTCTCGTATGCATCGTCCAGACCTCGTCCGCAACTTCACTACACAGTGAAGTCAGGACACAGAATCACATCCCGAGTCGTCCCCAGGCTGAGGGTGACGTGCAATGCTCTTACGAACGACACTTCTCTTCCGTAAGGTCATCCTCATGCATTTAGAAGTTGATTCCTACACACATTAGGATGGGAATCCTTATCCTTGAGGCGTACCAAGTGTCGGGGACGTTACACAATGCACTTGCGGACGACATATTGGGTCCGCAGGCGTCCATAAATGCCCAGACAACATTTCCTCACATTTCTCCGACTTAACTCCAATCCCGTAACAATTTCCCCATAAATACCCGTCATAAAATGACACGTATAAATACGCAATGTAATGTCCTACTTACCCCTTCATCCCTTAATTACATCTCGTATACGGGGAAACGTGACAGAAATACCAGTAGACTTAATGCTCTAGCACGCCCTTGGTAATACCCCGATAACTGTCCAACTTAAAAAGGTTAGGGTGTTACAGGCATTATTGAAACCAGAAATCCAACCATAGATTTTCCAAATAAAAACATATATTATCTAAATCAAAACAATTACTATGCAAAAGACAATTAACTACGCAAAGAGATTTCTTCCACAAATCGGTGATCGTAAATGACAACTACAATGGACTCTTATCAGGTAGATCTTTGTAAGGGTGGAAGTCGGTCTCATAGCAATTTTTTAGTAGTCCTAACCCCCTACTCATACACCAAAAGATGTCATGTAAGCTAAAATGAAAAGGGAAAAATGAACACATAAGCGGAAAGCAATATGAATCTACATAAGGGAACAAGGGAAAAGATATACCACTCTTTGTTAGTTGGTTCAACGACAATCGCAATTGCTTCAGGCAGCAACACCTGGTAAGGGTGGTGAGCGTGCAGGTCAATGGACAACAAAAGACACAGTTGCTTTGGGTGTGACTGAAATGTAAAGCAAGCACGTATTAGAACTGTTCAAACATGAAAGACTAGCGAAAAAGTGAGATGTTTACTTACACGAGATGTTTGCACACATCTCCAGGTTCTTCCGGGTGTTTGTAAGAACAAACTACGTGAAAAAGATTCATCAATTGACCTGGCTGCAATAAACATTGACAAGTTATCTTTAGACTAATAAGGCACGAATAAGTGCGGACACATAGATAACCAAATCAAAGATGTACCATGCACATAGTTTTAAGTGGTGGAGGTTACGTTCCATCTGACGCAACTATTGATGGAGGAATTGGAGCAACTATCTCCTGCACCTTAGCAAACACTACAAGAGGAAAATGTTGGCATCTGATGGCAATGATGTTGTAAATTTGAGACACGTTATTACGTCATATAAAAATAAAGTAAATAATGGACTTTGCGTATGAACTAAATAACTTACAAGTAGTTTGTGCATTTGAATGTTGAAGAAGACGCTGGAGAGGATGCTGGAGAGGACACTGGAGAGGCAGCTAGAGGGCATGCTCGAGAGGCTGCTGGAGAGTATGGTGGAGGGGATGCTTGCTGCCCCATTCTTTGCAATTCGACAAACATCTCATGATGACACTCCTCTACTTGTTCCTCCATTCTTTGCATTTGGTGCAGCCCCATTTGATGGTGCTCTCCATTTGTATAAGTCATTCCTCCATCCTTCAAACTTGATCCAACAGCATTTGATGCCGCTTCTCTACTTGTTCCTCCATTCTTTGCATCCAGCTGGCAATCTCCTCGGGCATCACCATAAAGTGAGATGATTAAGGAGGGGGCAGAGTCATCGGCTATGAAGTATCATCCTCCATGTGCTGTAGAGGTGATGATGGACGATGTTCCTCCAAGGGGGCTGGAGGCTGTACAAATGAAGGGGGTGGGGCTGTACAACTGAGGGGGCTTGCGGCTAGGAAACTTTAGCTCCATTCTTCAAGCCGGATTGAATAAAGTCTTGCATACCCATACCCCTTCAACTCTAAATGTAACATCTCGTTTGTGTTTGACTTTCCAATAAAATTTTTTTTTGCTTTATTTAAAAACGTTTGAAGGAAAATATCGAAGTACATAAGTGCAGAAAACATGAAATTGTTCTTCTAAAACAAAAATAACATATCTTAAAACCAAATTATCTCAAAAACTTAAACATAAATTAAACTCTTTTATTCCATCTATGAGCCATAACCCCCAAAGTTATCACGTGCTGGGCGACACGAGCTCTCATCGCATCATACTTCCTCCAACGTACACATCATTTGGATCAGTCTCGTTACCTACATCTCAGTAGAGATAATGAGCTTAACGTCCTGTAAGAGATATAAATGAAATGTAGAATGCTTATGCTAGCTCTATTATGCATATGTCTGTCATGTCAGAAGAGAACCTTTCCCTTCTGTTTTACTTAACATTTCACTTTCAATTAGAACGTTAGAGATATTTCCCATAGAGAGATAGATACATCCTCGGGATCTAGCCTGGGTAGAACAAGTCACCCAACCCCTACGTGAGAAGAGATACATCATCTCGCAAGTATCACCATCACTATACTCCCCAACCTCTAACGTCTATTTACATACATTACGTTCATTATTATCTCGTACAATGCATGATAGACAACCCTAATTGATATGCCTCAATGAAATCACACAACAGTTCATATAATATTAGAAAACAATACAATTCAACAGTCCATTGTAGCATGAATCATGAAAAGAAGCCACTGTAATTAATTCTTATATTTATATACGGTCACTAACCTACCATGTTGTCATCAATCATAGCAGCAAAACAATGAATCCACAAGTCATAAATCATGAAACAGTAGTAAACTTACTCTATAAATGCTGCTATTAAAAAGATTAAATAAGCAGAACCAACCTATTCAACTTTATCCCTCACAGTTTCTATCATGCATCAAACAATTATCAATTTCTAACATTAAGTTAAGTGTTTTATCATGCACCCTAATCATTCAAGATAAAACAGAAGATCATGCCACAAACCGAATTATTAACAAAGTCCTTTCCATGCGTGTAATCAACCCCTATACATGTTATGGTACCCAAACAGAAGATTGATAAATCGAAATCTTCAAAGTAACAGTCTTATTCTTTTATCAAACACAACTAGAGAGTTATATTAACAGCATAAACTTACTCTCACCAGCTTTTATCGCACATGATAATATTCGACTTCAACAAATCCCTTTTTAACGGACTCAGTTTAGTTTCCCTTTCCAAGCAACAACAAGAAGAATACAAGATCGTATTTGTAACATCCCATTTTTGTTTACGCATTTTCATAAAAATTTTGAACATTTTAAAACCCATTTAAAATATACTTAATAGAAAAACACAAGAGTATGTTACGTAGAATAAAGACATTTAACTATCTTACAGAAAAAACACAATTAAAATACTTAAATTCATAATAAAGTTTCTATGCCATTTAAACAACTTTTATTGTTTAGAGCCATAACCCCCGAGGTCGATCCATGCATGGTAACACAAGTTTGCATGACATCATATTTGTTCCATGTTCACCTTAATTGGATCACAATCCATACCTATATCACAGGAGGAATAATGAGTTCATTGCCCCGTAAGGAATATAAATGAAATGCAATTACAACCTCTATGACAATTCTATATGCATAAGTTTGATATACTTATAAGTTGGATGAGAGCAACCTCTTTAGTTTCCTAACCCACCTCTTTAGTTTTCGAACTCATCCACCTACTGAGTAAGAGCAATCTCTTTAGTTTCTGAACTTATCCAAACGAGTTGTTCTCTGTGTGTGAGCAACCTCTTCAGTTTCTGAACCCACGTAGAAAACACCATTTATTATCTTGTTTATTAATCCATGTAATGCATGACATGCGAACCTACTAGCATGAATATATGAATGTCACACAACAATTCATATATCACAAACAGTATTACAAACAACTAACTTACAATGAGCAAGAATCACATCTCAATTTTAATTTAACGCTAAACATACTTTTACTAACACATTATCAATTACACTGTGATAATACAATATTTTTGTTTCTCTATCTTTTATGCATTACTTCCAACTTATTCTTTAATAGTAAGGGTACTAATCTATGGCAACAATCAATTTGACATGTATTTAGGATTTATACTAATTAAAAAATTTTATCATGTTATTGATCTAAATTTTCTATATCCATATAATGCACCCAAAATATCTAATTTACAATTTAACATAACCAATAGATTCTATTTATTCACTTAGGGAATAACAATTTAAACTAAATATCTCTTTACAGTTTATTACTAGAGCTAACTAACTACTTTACGTTAACGTCTCGATTAATATCAAAGGAACACAACAACTTAAACCACTAATTAACAGCAAAGTAAGGCATGAAAATATATTATCTACGAATAATTTCACATCTTCTTCTCGGTTATTTTCCCACAGTTCTTCTCTCATTTTAATTTACTTGTCTTAAACAATAGAGAAAATTAGAATAACAGGAATCATCAAACCTATCGAGGGTAATGAGGGATAACAGTAGTAAAAACACTACAGAAAATACCAACATGCAAACCCATTTCTTCCTCACTACTGTCCACCAACATTTTAAATCATTTTCATCAGAACAATTAGCAAGTTAACGACGGAAGCAACATGATCAGGGAATCATCATCGAAGGCATGCATATTACAAATAACTTATCAATGGAAATATACAGAGAAAGCTTAAGCAAAGATCCTATCACAGAGACAACATTCTTCAGAGAACAATTTACGACTAACATAGCAAAAACCATACAACAACACCCTACTCCCGTGATGTAGGTCCTTACGGATAAAGCACACACGTTATTCCTTACCTCGCGTATCGCTTTTCTTCTCCTTCCACTACAACAGTTCTCCTCACCATCAATAGAACCGCAACTCACTAGTTTTTCCAGAAGGAAAAACTTCTAACATACATGTTCTATATATACTCACCTCAGACAAACCCTTCAGCTTCCCTACGAAGGTGAAAAGTCAAGGAGAAAGATGCTTAGACACCCACTGCAACTTCCCAACAAAGGTGAAAAGTCAAGCAGAAAGATGCTTGGACACCCACTGAAGTGTCAAGAGTCAAAGGTTTTCCGTTTCTAGCGATTGATTATCATTTTCAGACGATGTTTCGAGTGGCAGTCGATCGATTCATGTTTGGACGATCGACCACCCATTCACTCAACAACCGCCAGTTTTAGCTTCCAATTTCGTTGGTTGCTCCGGTCGATCAATGTAGTTGTCGATCGACCACGACTTTTGACCGCCAGCTTCCTCCATCAGTATTCGACTAATTTTATTTTAAAACCTTAATTTATTTTAAATCCTTATTTCCCTAACAATAAATAATTACATCTCTATAATTCCAACACACTTCAACATTTTATTCTTATAATAAAAACACCAACCATAATGTGTGATAGATTGACAATAACCAATATATTACATTTTAGCTTAATCTAATGTTTACACGAAACTAAATACCCCGAGTATTACAGTATCATCAGCAAGTTTTTCTACTTTATCAAACAGCAGCAAGAACAAACTCAATAGGCTATATTATCAACGAGTATTATATTATCCGCAAATATTTCTACTAAGCATAGCAGAGAACGAAAAACATTATCGATAACAGACAACTTCAATGGTTCATTAACAGGGAAATAGACAACAACAGCATAGTAGGTCATCAGAGTAGAAAACAAGTCCAACCAAAAAACCTAAACATGTGATGTAGGCCCTTTCGAGCAAAACACACTTAAATCTCTTACCTTCCTTCGTGTTATTCCCTCCCAAATGTAATCATTCCAGCTGAGAACCCTTCTCCTTCAGCCACAATTGCAACCCACTCAGCACATCGAATGCAGAAACCAGAGAAGCATATAAAGAGGAAACCCAGACAGAAATGAGCCATTTTTCTTTTCCCCCATCAGCCAATCCCTCCTATTTATACACTTAAAAAAAAAACCCTAGCAGTGACAAGGAGGCGTGATCCATGATTCCAAGCAATTCAAAATCTTCCAAATTTTAGTTATCATATTTTCCGTAACTGAAGATTGCGCGCTGATCATTAAATTGGTCAACCAATTTTTTGACTGTTTCCTCATTAAATGAAACTGTAATATGTAGCGGTCGACGAAGAAGTCGAGTATGCAGATGAATAGATCGATCAAAATATATTAGAGATTGCATCCCAGTTTTGCAATCGACGAAGTGGTTAAGCGGCGAGAATTTAATCGACCGAAATATATTACAGATTACATTCTAGTTTTTCGGTCGATGAAGCAGTCGAGCAACGAGGATTTGGTCGACCAAGAATGCCACTGTAATATATTTGCCTAAACCATTTTTGACAATGATCAACCACTCCACTCTTATCACCCTTATTCCTCATTAAATTATTTATCCAATATATATATATAAATATAGCCAAATTATACCCCATACAAAGAAAATAACATAGTATAATATCGTTATTCATCCAAATATTAGAGAAAAAAATAATCTCAATAATAATAATGATTCAAAATTATAATTTCAAATGCTCAAGTATCAAATTACCCATAATCAAAGGTTTACATGTAAACATAATTTTTCGGATATTACGCTAGAGATACCCACGTGGTATACTTTCAATTTGTTGTGAACGTCGGAAGCCTTCTCTTCGATTCTTGGCTCCTCATCAGAGATCGGTCTCCCATAATGCTTAGCAATCCTCTGAATGAGCCAATTAAATGGCAGACTCTTGGCCGAGTTGTTGAGGACCTTGAACACGTGACTTAAAATCACGTAGCCGATGTTCACTTTCTTTCGATTGAGCACCTTCTCTAGCATATAGAGATCCATGCAACTAACATGATCTCGATGTCCATCTTGAGGCAAAATGGTGTGCGTCATGATAGTGTGGATCACTTGGGCTTTGATGTTCAAGTCATTGGACTATGGCTTCTTGAATGCTACAATCTCAGGATCACAGTGCAATTTTTTAAACACTACCAAACCTTCTCCTTGTATGATGAAGTTGGCTCCCAAGACACATCGTAGTATTGCTCGCTTAGTTCCTCTGTTGAACATCCAAGCAGCAAGTTAATATCCTTGGGAGTCATTCTCAACTCTCGTCCACACATGTAAGTCTGGACCTCTAATGATTAGGTGGACAGTTCCAAATTGGCGTAAAACAATTTCACAATCCGTTTATAGAAACATCCACCCAAATTGGCGTAAAATAATTTCACAATCGGCTTCATACCGATCATTTGCTTCAACAATCCTAAAGAGTGGGGAGTGGAACCTATTTGTAATAGGTTTGAAACAGACTAATTGACCTACTACTGGTCGTTGTCGAGGTTGAGGTTCAAGTTGAGGTTGTGCTTCAACCTCGGCTTGTGTAATAGGGTCAACCGCACTGCTCCAACTTCAACCGTGGGTGCTCCACCTTAAACGTCAATGAAATCAATTACAAGCCATCAGCGTTCACGGACCAAGTTTGTTTCTGCCTGAGGTTGCTACTGAGACTGTGACATAGCAACCTTATGCTTGGAGTCAATTTCTTTATCCTAGAATCCATTGGAATGGATGAAATAGTGAGAAAATTTGCTCTGTGAGTTCAAAGGTTCACCAAGGAATTCGATGTTCGCTAAGGAATCAGTGAACTCACCGGAGCTCCGAATGTCCATTATTATATATTAGGGCATCGAAACGCAAAATGATGCATGATGTTCCTCAACAAAAAGTCCTCATTCCACTGCAAAAAGTTGTCATTTTGCAGTGAAAAGTTGTCATTCCATGGTGGAACGTTGTGAAATTTAATTAATACCGATGTTTTATGGCTGAATGTCAATGCTAAAACCTTTATATTTAGCATTGACGTTTCACAGAGGAATGTGTAGTGTTCCGCTGTGGAACAAAAATTAAAATGTTTAATGGCAAATGTGACAGTAATGTTTACAGCGTCTATGTCCGATTGTTCAGTGGTTAAGTTGTTAGCAAAAATACTTTAGTGATTGACTTTTCATTGACCACAAGTACATTGGTTGATTTGTTAATTTCCCGGTGAAAAATAACGGCAATTTTTTAGTTCAATGCTGCAACACTATAAAACATAACATGGTGGTGTTATTCATAGAAATGAGACCAAAATCTTTCCTTGATTCTTCTTGCTTACAGAAATGTAGGTCGAGCGGCCCAACTGAGCCTCTAGAAAAAAAAAATTCTTAGTCCATCCTATTGCTAGCCCACAACCCATAGGGCATTTATTGTTATGACCCGGAGGTGAGCTTAACAAAAACTCCTGGTCAAGCGACCCAATTTTCAAAGAAAACCCGATTGTCCAACCCAACACTAGGTTGTTAGTGCAAGTTTTAATATAAAAATAAGGCAAAAACCAAAAACAAATGGACTATGGTCCACAAAGTTATCAACAAGAGTTAAAGATAGCATAAAAATAACAAATAGAAAAACACACTGCTTTAAACGAAGTCATTCAATAAGACAAAAAATTAACAAAAATAAAACAAGAAAAAAAATCCACACCGAGGACAATAGGGAGACGCTGACCACCATGATCTAAACCTGGGGAAAATATGATCTGTGGGTGAGTGACTAACTCAGTAAGGAAAATCTACACTAATTGCAATGCATGAGAAAAATGGTTTTATCTTTTTAAAAAATCCATGGTTAAATACATCTTATTATCGTACATAGACTTTTAAACCGCACTTAAAAACCACTTTATCATTTTATCAAAAAATACGGTCCACAGGCCATCGATGAGGCTTTTTGCAAAACACGTTGTATACATAGACAACTATATCATAAAATAGGCGTAAATTGTTTTTCATACGAGAACGTTATTAGTGAAAATGGATGTTCACACAAGGACCCATCTGGCACACAGAATAGGAAGGTGGTCATTCATCGATAGCAACACCTCATGAGTCCGAAGAAAAGATGTCTGAAGTTCAGAGACCAAGCGGCAACACCATACGTATAATCAACAACAAGATGACTAAATACCCTGGCCAAGTTTAAGGATTCAAAACCCAAGGATTGCATCACCACCACCCTATTATCCATTTTAACTTTAGGGATTCGAAACCCAAGGACATTCTACCAATGTCCTATAACCCATATCACACATGAACACAAGTAATCTTCGCGCAGTAGAAGATGCAAGGCATAACCTCGTGATGCTTTGATACCAAGAACGTCTAAAGCATCAACATGATTCATCCTTTTAGATATATAGATAACAAAATCAAAATACCATGTACGATACATTAAACGTGAGAAAACATATGTATGTATATGTAAAAACAGACGTGCTATCGAATTGTCCTCGTCGGATTTTTATGTGTGGCAACCCATAAAATAATAGTTTGAAAACCATAATATGATGTAGTGCATAAAGTATAAAAATCTCTACCTCGATGATGATACAATCTTAGCTGACCAGCCACAAACACTGTAGGACACAAGTACCAAAATTCATAAAATCGTCTAAACCTAAGACATAATCAACGTCAAAATCCCAACCATCACCCTAACGATAAAAGATAGGTCCTAAATCAAGACAAGGAACCCACATTGATATGAAACGACAAAAGACCCCTAATCTAGGTTAGTCATATGTGCATCGAGGAAAAAATTTAAAAGTTTAAATCAATACATACAACTTTCAAAAGTCTCTAATTTATAGACTTTCAAAATATGAATAATCCTTATAGACACAACATAAGGATCTCCCCATTTCAACATTCAAAAATAAAGTTTTGACATCACCTCTAAATACATGGTTAACAATTGTGAAGGTTTTTCAACAAATAGAGGTCACTAGCGCATTCAAAATGTCAAAATGAGTTAGACAATGGGGTCCGTTCAATTTTTTGACGTAGTTAGGCAATTAAAAAATGTGGCCAAACTAACAACATAAAAGTCAAAGTCAAGGGTTACGTCACATGCCACGTCATTAGTCAATAATCAACACGATGTCAGTCATTGACATCAACAAATATGATGTCATGCTGACGTCAGTGTCACACCAACACTCTGGCAATTGGCAATGGTGATTTTTCCAGTAACAGCAAGCATCATAGAATCGAAACAAGAAGTATTGAGTTTTAAAGGTTTCGAGCTCTTGAATCCAATTGTGGCACTGATTTTCCAAAATAATGCTAAGAATGGATGGGATCTATGATTAAAGTCCCATTCATGATTGTAATACCTAGAATTAAGATAGGACTAAGGATAATAATAATTGTGATAATTACGGGAGTGGGATGAAGATTTATTATGTGATGTTAGAGTTAATTCGAATGATGATGTATGAAGAGAAGTAGAGATTTTGGGTTAAGGAGTGAATTGTAAAGTGTTGAGTTGGAATGAGAATGGCAGTGTAGAAACAGTTGATCAAGGATCAACCGAGTGTACATGGGATGAAGGAAACAGTTGACCTCCAGATCAACTATAGAATTTTCAGAGGCAAAACAAAGCTTGAAAAAAATGGTCGACCAAATGGTCAACCACGAAAAAGGCAATAGCGTTTACAAATGATTTCAATGAAGGAAACAGTCGACTACACGGTCGACTGCGAAAGTTACAAAAGCAAAAAAAATGGTAGCGGCTGAAAGTGGCGAATCACATTAGACAGGTAGATCAGTCGTGAAAAAAATGGTCGACCAAATGGTGGACCATGAAAATGTCAATGGCGTTTACAAATGATTTCACGAACGAAACAGTCGACCACATAGTCGACCGCAAAAGTTACATAAGGAAAAGAAAATGGTAATAGCTGAAAGTGGCGAATCACATTGGACTAGTCAATCAATGATCGACAGGTAGAATTGAGTGGCAGTCGATCATATGATTGACCGGCCTCACGTGAAAATGAAAAAATCGGGCTTTTTGCTTAGGAACGGCGGATTGAGGGTATTGATAACTGGTCGATCATCGATTGACCGATCCTACTAGAAATTTCTAGCCCGTGAAGAAAATTAAAATCCTGAGGTGTGATGTCTTTTGTGATTCCTCCACGTACTCCTACTTTACAAATGGCAATTCCTAAGAGGGGTTAGTTGAGATTATATGGGGATAAATGAGGCCTATGGGGGAAGGCTCTTCTGATGAATTGAAATAGAAATAGAGAGAAAATGAGAGAGAGATAGAAGTGAGAAGGTAGAGTGAAGGTGTAAGGCCCGAATAATCCTCCATGTATTGTGTAAAAGATTTTATTTAATATTTTTATAAGTGAAGATGTATTTCGTAATCACTAATTTGGGACTTGGTGTGGTTTAATTGATGGAAGAATTACTTTGGAAAATTTTAAGTGGAAAATAGTCACAGATTTAACATTTTTACGTTGTCGGTCAACTAGCGGTCGATGATGGGTCGAGTGTCTCAACTGAATTCCATTTGGACCACTCCCGGCATCATTGGTCAAGTCGAGGTCGAGACTCCAGATAAGTATCTCGACCTAAAATGTGTTCCAAGTCACACTTGGTCATTTAGATCGAGTTGCGGTCGACTAGCGGTTGAGTGCGGACGAAAAAGATTTGAATCTATAGAATTATTTAATCTTTTCAGTCAAATTGCGGTCAACTAGCAGTTGAGCTATGAATGAGAAGGATTTGAATCTGTTCATATTTTTGGACCTTTCGATCGACATGCGGTCGAGCTCGGACGCCTTCCCTCGACCGAAAAAACCATTTTAAAGTAAGAAAACCCATTTTCTATCTCTCATTCTTGCTATTTTCTCCCAAAAATTCTCTCCTCACCCGAGGAGATTTGCATCACCTATCCTTGCATGGTCAAGTCTCCCACGTGGAGGTTGCACATTGGACCACTTCCCTTGAATCGTGATCCTCACTTCCATTCTGGCCACTGCACAGGTTTACCCCCTGCTCTCTCTCCCTCCTTCGTCTATAAGTGGATGGCTTGGGGGATGTCTCTAGCCCTGCCTGGTGTGAGCTATGAACATGAGAGGGCTGATGTAAGTAGTGAGAGTTGTGTTGTTCTAGGTGTGAAATTATTCTGCGAGTTGTGGAAAAGTGGAAAAGTGGAAAGCCTCTATTTGGTGTTCCCTAGATTAAAACTATGCATGAGCTGCCCTCTTCCGTATCCCTAACTGCTCCTTAAATGTGTGCCCTGCTAGCCTGTAACTTGTTCTCCATTGATCAGTAAAGCATGAACTCCTCTTTGAAGTTAAAATACAATCTGGCTAGTAAATGGTTATCCTAATCTACAGCTCCTTAATTGATGCTTGATACATTGCTGGGAAAATATTAGGTAATGAAAACAAATAATTTAGCATGAACTGCCATAACCCTATCTTTATATTGTGCTTTCAGCTTGTATTCTGTGTTCGTATACTTGTGAACTATACTGACATTCATGCATCATACTTAGGGCTTATGAAATTGTGAGCATATTGTATGACATGCCTAATATATGAAAATAGGCATGTGGGGGTTAGGGAGAATTGGTAACGGTCCATCGATGGTGACCCCCCTAATGTAATGACCCGATTTTTTTTTTACTTTAAAAATACGTTAAATTTAAAACTTTTATAAAACAACGGAATCCCTATTAAAACCCTTCAATTGAAATCAAAGTTCTTTTCTTAAAAAACCCGATCGTTAAAACATCGTACTTAAAACTCATTATTTAAATCGCTATTACCAGCGGAAGACTTTATTCATGAAATCCATTTTTCTCATTTTACAGCGGAAGCATAAAACATTTTATAGCATAAGCATAAATCATTCATTTTAAAAACACAATAAATAAATTATTACTTTGCATTTGTAAAACTCTTTTCTCTCCTACTTTCCTTAGCCTAACCAGCCACAAGTCCTGCCCTTGCAAATCCTTCATCAACTGCTCCTTGATCTGTTCATCATTTTCTCATCCGCGTACCTACACCATTAGCAAACTATGAGCCCGAGGCCCAGTAAGAAATGAGATATGTTGTATGCCTCTCATTCATTCTTTTGGAATGGGTACCGCCCCAAACCTTTCTTTTCTTTACGTTTCATTCTTTCTTTCATAACCCGTACATCGAGTGGGAGATTGGAGGAACCTGTGTGGAGGTATAGTCTTGGTCGGCTTCTAACCACCTAGGGTAGCTAGTCCCGTTCCCGACAAGGGAGGGGCTTCGTCTAAACTACCTGATTTGATCCGAACTACCCGCCCGTCCCCCAACTCCCCATTTCCTTTCTTTTATTCATTTCATTTTATTTATCCGTTTTCCTCACATAAATGCATATGAGTACCACCCCCGAGGTGGCACTTCCTACTTGTTTCTGTTATCATGATGCATGTTAATGAGAAACATTATCGTGATGCATGTCAATGAGAAGCAGTAATCGTAACTATATAAAAGTATGAGATATGGAAGTCTACTATTAAACTATATAGTCATGCTTGGTAATTTAAAGGAAACGATAACAATATAGACATGCATTGCGTTTTAAAGGAAATAATAATATCATAGGCATGCTTTGCAATTTAAAGAAAGCGATAATGATATAAACATACTTAGCAATTTAAGGAAAGCAATAACAGCATGGACATGCTTGACAGTTAAAGGAAATAATAACAATGTAGACATGCTCAATAATTTAAAGGAAACGATAAAGATATGCTAACACCCTAAACATGCTTAGAGATCAAATTAATAAAGTGCGAACAACATAGGCATAATATGGCAACATTGTAGAAATGCAAACAAACAATTAAAGGAAAGACCCTGCTAATGGTGTAGGGCCTCCACTAGCCAACGAATTTACTCAATTTCTTACCTCGAAGCGTTAACGCGTATTAGTACTTAATCTTTATCCTTCTTCTTCTCTTCAATACCTTCATAATTAAAACATTTACTCATTAATAACCATAATTTACCAATTTCATTATTTTGCTATCTTTAATTACATAGCAATTCTAGGAACCCCTTTAACACTCCAAACGGAACATAATCTATCCCAACTTGAACGATATACAGATTATATCATTCACAATTATGTTATTCGTACACGTCATATTGTCTATCTCATAATACTGTAGGTTGTAGTCTCCAACAACTATAGACTGCTTCCACTCATCGAGAACCAGACAAACCATGAATCCCAATGGATATCGACTCAAAGCATCTGCAACTACATTTACTTTCCCTGAATGGTACTCTAAGCTAAATCATAATCCCCCAAATACTCTATCCATCTGCGTTGTCTCAAATTTAGATCCTGCTAAGTAAAGAGATACTTCAAACTCTTATGTTCATAGTACACTTGGAAATTCACTTTGTACAAATAGCTCTTCCAAATCTTCAGAGCAAAAATTATAGCTGCCAACTCCAAGTCATGAGTTAGATAATTCTGCTCGTGGGGCTGTTTCCTGTCAAGTACTTTCAGAATCATTGCACTTGTCAATCTACTCTTTAGTTCCTCAAAAGCGTTATGACACTTTTCATTCCACTAGAATCGTACCTCTTTCCTAGTCAACAGAGCAACCAACGAAGAAAAACTCTCAACAAATCGCTGATAATAACCAGCAAGACTGCGAATCACATACACATTTTTCAAAAGCTACTACTTAACAACTGCCTCCATTTTCATCGAATCAACCAAAATTCCCCCACGTGAAACTACGTGTCCTAAAAATTTGACCTTTGAATACACTAGAATGTCGTCCATGAAAACCACGACGAGCTGATCCAAATACAGCTTGAAAACTCGGTTCATTTGATCCATAAATGTTGTCGAGCCATTTGTCAAATTGAAAGATAGAGCTAGGAACTTGAAATGTCCAAACCTCGTTTGAAAGTTGTTTTCGGGATATCTTCCTCACGAATTCATATGATGATACCCGACCTCAAATCAATCTCAGAAAAATATTGGAACCACCA
>CM039483.1:29945057-29968866 GCA_022433065.1 Begonia loranthoides
GGTGAAGTTAATTTCCTTTTATGTAAAAATGTTTATTTTTCCTCCATTGACCTAACTTTTTCTCTAGTGTTTGTCTTACCTATTTTACAGAATTATAAAGGCAAGTGAAACGAGAGACAAGCCCATTGGATGCATTGTAACAAGGAGTTTCCGAAAGACATCCAATCCAACAAAGATAAGGACATTGTGGTTGCCAAACCAATGTAAAAAAGGTTTGTAACTTCTCTTCAAACTAAGTTATTTAAATTTGAATGTATTAAGAGTTTTCATGTGAATGACATAAGTTTTGGAAGACTTTGGATGAGTTGTGACGTTTATGCATGTGATAATTTTTATAAAAAATTGGGGAAATTTGGTGGCAAAATCGCATGCATAGATGGTTATGGAAATTTTTGGATTATTGATAAAAAGTTTACATGTTTCGAATATTATAAAGGTTTGGTATCCAAGGAGATTACAATGTTTGTTCCTAAATGTTATGAATTGCTAATTGGAATATTTGGAGTATTTAGCAATTACATGAATTATAAGAAAATTTGTATTTTTAAGATCTTGGATGAACCTAAAATTCGAAATCAGGTATGTATTATTTGGTATTTTTATGAAGCATGCATGAGTTCCATGATTGATTTAAAGAAAAGTTATAATCAAATTCAAATAAAGAATGTTGATTGTTGGAAAAATGTGTTTAAATTTAAACATGGATTTTATGAATGGTTATTTATGCTATATGGATTATTCAATGCTTTTAGTACCTTTGTGATATTGATGAATTATATGATTCAAACTTTTGTAGGGAAATCTGCTATTGAACACTTTGGTGATGACTTGGATTATAAAAACACATTATGAAAGTACATGTTTGGCACCTTGATTTATTTTTTGATATTTTAAGAGAGAGTGCACTTTATGCTAACTCGAAGAAATGTTTACAACATGATGAGTATACATATAATAAGATGGTTCATTCTATTACTTGTTACTCATCATTTGAAATTGTTTGTGGATTCAATATGGTAATTCCAATTGACCTTTTACCTTTACCTACTAATGAATTTGCTAATTTTGGTGGAAATGAAAATGTCGAAGTTGTTAGAAATTTACGTCCAAGGGAAAGATTTTCCAACCAACCACAAGATGATGAGCAATTCCAAGCCTTGGAGCACCTAAATGATAATCAAATTGTCAAACCAAGCTTAAATGGTAAGGTTAAATTTTCTATAAATATTACTAACTTGACTTTGTATGATGTAGGTGATTGGAGAACGAATCTTCTCAAAGTAGGGGGAATGATGTGATCTGGACCAGTTACAAAGACCAAGGATCCTTAGAGAATAATGGAGGCCCAAGGATTGAAGTAAAGAGAAAGACGGCGACGAAAAAACCCCCAATTCTTGTGAGAGAAGTCCAAGAAAGGGAGCCCAAAAATCATTATCCAAAGACCTTGAAGACCTTGCTAAGCATTGGAGGAGGGATAAAAGAGGAAACCCAAGTCAAATGATGCAATAGGAAGGTATTTTTCAAGAAGGCCCGAAGGCCCATCTGCAGTGCCCGCAACTCGCCTAGCAAGACCGCAGCCCTGTACGCAGCATAGCGCGTGGCCCAGCACCCGAGTGCAGCCCTGGGCCCAACCTGTCAGCGTGCCACGTCGTCACACCCAGTCAGCGCGCACCCCCCGCAAATCCCGCATCCTGTCAGTGCACCACGTCCGCCACCAGAGCCCGACCTAGACAGCCCGACAGCGCGCCCATCGCCGCCCTCTTGAACGTCGTTGGCATGCCACATCACCGTGCGCATCCCTCAATATCTGGGCCCAGTCAATGCACCCACCCATGCACACCCGTCAGCACTTGACTTGCGAGCACCCGGCCCAACCCGCCAGCGCTGCCCGCGCTCGATCAGCCCACCTCGCAGGGCCCAGCCCACCGCGCGCGCGACCCATCCCACCGAGCCCGCCAGATCGGCCCAGCGCACTTGCCGCATGCCCCTGCCGCCCCTTTAACTCCAATCCCTAATTTTTATGAATTTTCTTGGTTATTTTGGTCTTTTTGCAATGATTTAGGGTAACCTAATAGTTTTCTATTTAAGCAAGTGTAAGGCCTTATTCGAGAAAAGGAACTTTTGATGAAATAAACTTGTGTTTGTGAGGTTTTCCTCTCTTTTGTTCTTTGCGTAGAACTTGGTCTTTTCAAGTTTCAATCTTGAAAGATCAAAACTTTCATAGCTTTGGTTCAATCAACCAGTTTGGTTAGGGTCAAGCTCCTCTTCTGATAACTTTTGTTCTAGTTGACAGGTTTAGCTAGGGTCAAATTCCTTTCTACACTTTCTTGATTCGATCGACTATCTGTTTTCTTATTCCATGTTTGTTGTTAGGTCTAGGGTTCTTTAACACCCTAGGTTCGCATCAATGGATCTTGACCTTTGTAGGTTTCCCGGATCACATCATTCCTCCTTTATTTGAGAAAATTTGTCCTTGAATCGCATACGTCATACAAACACAATTTTTGTCCTTACCTCTCTCGACATATGGAAACTTCTTGTTGCACTCCATCCAATTGGCTTGCCTTTTTTTTTAATTTGTCTTTGTAATTCTACAAAATAGGTGAGACAAATACTAGAAAAGGAGTTAGTTCAATGGAGGTAAAAGAAACATTTTTACATAAAAGGAAATTGCACCACAATATTTTTCTCACTTTTTAATCACTCTAATTTCCTTCTCTTCCTTTTCTCCCTTACATTTTACCTCCTCTCCCTCTACTTTTTTCTCCTTCTCTCTCGGATTTTGCTCTCTCTTCCTCCAAACTATTTTCTTCCTCATTGCCTTTTTTACTCACTTGAATTTTGGCTTGTGTATCTATGGCTCTTTTGTCACCTTTTCATTTTTGCCTTTTTCTTTATTGATTTCTCCAACTTCCAATTTTTTTTCAACTACTCCAAGTTCAAACTTTTCTTTTTGTATGCCTCGTTCAATTTGTTGCTCCACTTTATTGCTCTATTTCCTTTTATCATCACTAACCTCTTGATCCTCCACTTTTCTCTTTCCAGCCAACTTATCCTCTTGGTTGATATTGGTCCCTTGACTTACTTTATTTGGATCATCATTCACCTCTTTAGAACTCAATGGGGCTGTGGTGATTGGTTTCTTCTTCAAACAAGATTAGTAAAGCTTCTCAAAATCAAATTATGATGCCTTAGGCTCCTTTTTGTAAAAATCGAATTCCCTTGTAGATGAAGAATTTAAGGTCTCCCATTTTCTCAAGTTTACTGCTTTTCGCTTGAGATCTCTTTCAACCTTGATTGCCTTATGATAGTGTGAAGGTGCATACCTCTTTCTCATGATGTCCTTCAAGCTCTCCCAAGTTCGAGTTGGTGGTTGTCCATATTTTCTTTAATTCCTTAATGTTTGTTCCCATGAAATCCTTGCGTAATCCGTGAACTTTGAAGTGAACAACTTGATTTTCTCTCCTTCCGAGTAATTTTGACATTCAAAAGCAAGATGCACTTTTCGCTCCCATTCTAAATAAGCTTCCGGATCACCTTTTCCTTCGAATGGTGGAATATTCACTTTTATGTTGCTTAAATTTCCATCTTCTCTATCCGTTCGAAAATCTCTTCTCCTTTGGCTATTTACCAATTCATCCTCAAACTTGCCTCTTTCAAATTTTCTCCTTTCTCGGCCATGTTTTGGTCTTGGTGTGTGCAAACAATACATTCTTTGATTTAGGGCTTTGAATTTGCCTTGTATTTCCCTCATGAACAATCGTAAGTCAATGTATGTATTCTCTCCACTTACACTCATGTTCTTAGATAAATAAGTATAAAAAAAATACATGAGAAGAAGAAATTACAACAATGACGACAAAAAGAAAAAAATTGCAAAAAGATGAAAGAAATAAAATTACAAAAAGAACTTCATTCAAGTGCGGAATACAAGTGCGATAATGTGAATGCAAAAATTAAATTGCAGTAAAGTAAAGTGTTCTAAAGTAAATTGCGGTAAAGTAAATGACAATAAATAAAAGGTTCGTTCTCATTTGCTCACGTGTTTCACTCCCACTAGTGTTTGCTCTCGAATAGCTTTTATAATAATAGGCTCACACTCTTGCCTTTTACTATATGATCCCCACTTTAAGATCTTTCCGGAACAACTCAATCAAAGAACAAAGAGTGTGCAAACACGCATAAATCAAGAAAAGTCAAAACTTTTTCGAACTTTAAATCCAACTTTCGAAACTTTGACTAAAAATCAAACTACTCAAACTATTTTTTGTAATTAAATATCCTAAGAAGCAAATACCTTGAATTTGGAATAAAATATTGAAGAACTTTCCCAAAAAGAAAAAATCTTCTAGAAAATTTCTGAAAAGTGATAGAAATAAACCGGAGATTAGATATTTGAATAGCAGTCTTTGAGAAGTATCTAACAAGGTATTTTTTTAATTTTCGAAAGTTTGAAAAAAACATGCCAACTTTTTTTTTTTTGAAGAAGAAAAAGATTCGAAAGGATCAACCTCTTTTTTTTGGATTGTTGATTGAAAGGATCAAGATATTCCAAAGAACATAAACTTTTTTTTAATAGATAATTCAAAAGAACAAAGAAAGGTAGATGAAGAAATAGATAACAACAAAATAAAGATATCTACTTGAATTCGTTCGAGCCAACGCTCTAATACTAACTTATGCGAACCTAGAGTATTAAAGAACCCTAGACCCAATGATGTGGTCCAGACCAGCTACATGGAGCCCAAAGCTGTGATCTAAAAGCTCTGAGGAGATTATGAAACATTGGAGGAGGGGTAAAAAGGGGAAGACAAGCCAAAGGATCCAAAGGAAGATCAAGTTTCCAAAAGGCTCGAAGGCCCACCTGCAGTGTGCGCACGTAGCAAGTCTGCAACCCAGCACGCAGCCCAGTGCCCGAACGTAGCACGTGGCCAAGCCCATTAGAGCGCCAGGTCACCGCGCCACGCCAGCAGGCAATCCCGCGAATCCCAAACCTCGTCAATGTGCCACGTCCGCTACCTGAGCCCGATCCATCCCTACAGACAGCGTGCCCATCGTCGCCCAACCCGCTTCATCAGCGTGCCATGTCAACTCACATCCCGTAATATCCGTTCCAGTCAGAGCGCCCTGTCAGCGCCCCGCACCAGATCCGACTCTGCCCGACAGCGCGCCCACCCGAGTGTGCCCATCAGCACCAGACCACGCGCCCCGATACGCTCCACCCCACGCGCGGTCCAGCCCATAGCATGAGGTCCAGCCCAGTAGCAAGGCCCAGCCTACAACCTGGCCCAACGCGCCTTCCCACGCTCCCCCGTTGCCCCTTCGATTCCACACCCTAATTTTTACGATTTGTTTTGGTTATTTTGGTCTTTTTGCAATGTTTAGGGGTTAACCTATTATTTTTCTATTTAAACAAGTGTAAGACCTCATTAGAGGGGATGAAATTTTGAATAAAACTGTGTATTTGTGAGGTTTCATCTCTTTTTCTTCTTTACGAAGAACTTGATCTCTTCAAATTCAATCTTGAAATATCAAACCTTTGATATCTTTGGTTCAACTAACCGGTTTGGTTAAGGTCAAGCTGTTCTTCAGATAACTCTGGTTCTAGTCGACAAGTTTGCCTAGGGTCAAGTTCTTTTCTACACTTTCTTGATTCATACGATGATCCGTTGCCTAATTCCACATTTGTTGTTAGGTCTGGGTTCCTTAATACTTTAGGTCATCACCCAACAACAAACGCAGAATTTTACAATGGATCGTTGTACAAATCAAGAAAGTGTAGAAAGAACTTGACCCTAGCCAAACATGTCAACTTGAACTAGAGTTATCAGAAGAGGAGATTGACCATAACCAAACAGGTTGCTTGAACCAAAACTATTAAAGGTTTGATCTTTCAAATTGAATCTTGAAGAGACCAAGTTCTTCGTAAAGAATAAAAAGAGTGGAAGACTTCACAAACACACAAGTTTATTTCAAAATTAAATATGCCTCTAAAGAGGCCTTACACTTATTTAAATAGGCAAATATTGGGTTAACCCTAAAATTTTATAAAAATACTAAAATAACACAAAATAAACTAAAAATTAGGGTTTTAAGTTGGAAAAGGGGCAGGGGTCCGCGGCAGGCGCGCTGGGCCTGGATGGCGCCTGAGCTGGGCTAGGCCGGGTGCGAGCTATGCTAGTAGAAGCGGGCGCAAGCCCCGGTCGTAGGTTGAATCGGGTACGCATGGGAAAGTGCTAACGGTGGTGCTCTAGCGGGCGAGCTATCGGGCAGGGTCAAATTAGTCTCAAATGACTAACAAGGTGCACTGACTGGTGTAGATATTGCAAGCTGGGAGACGCTGGGCGCGCTATTGGGCAGTGTCTGATCTGTCGCTGCATGCAGTAACGGCCCACAAGCATAATGGGCTGTGTACTTCGCTCATGGGATGGGCTTCGCACTAGGATGCACGCTGCGTACACTGCAGATGGGCCTTCGGGCCTTCTTGAAAAATAACCTCCTTTTGCATCATTTGACTTAAATTTCCTCTTATATCACTCCTCCAATGCTTAGCAAACTATTAAAGGCCTATGATGTGATCTAGAAAACATAAAAAAACAATGATTTATTAGGAGGCATCAGAGGCCAAAAGACTAGAGCAAGGATGAAGAAGATGAATAAAAAACTTCAACTTTTTGAGGAAGAAATCCAACAAAAGATTCAAAGGAGAAAGATGATGAATTATATTCATCTATCATTCAAATATTTTATCATATTCTTCAAGATGAACCTTATGTGGAAAATCAAGCACAAGATTGAGAGACTTATGGTAAAATGCAGAATCATTTATCTGACCTTTGACTACTATTTGGCAATTTCGACGCCCTCACGTATTTTATATCAGAAAGTGTTCTTCATAAAGATTGTAGCTAACATCCCACGGTTTCCAGAATGGGATTATTCATTAAATTCCGAGCTCGTTGGCTATGCCAAAAGGCCCATGAATAGAGACCTATGATTCTGCTTAAGAATTCTAATTTCACTTACCCGGATTGGAGACCCAAATCAATATGACGATTAACTTAGGATGTGGCTGAAGGAATTCATACAAGGCGTAATTTAAATAAGCTTTCAAAGGATTATTTGGATTACTATTTTGAAGATCCAAAGATTCAACGATGTAGGCCCACCTAAAGAAGTGGATCAAGCACATGCCGAGCACATGCCAAACACATGTCATTAGTTAGTTAGATCTTATCTTGTTATTTTTTTAAATTATGTTTGAATTTATTTATCCTAGTTTATCTTAGGATTACGTTTGAATTTATTTTATCCTAGTTTATCTTAGGATTAGATCTACTTTATATGTTTAGCTTATAAAAGCACTTTAGGGAACAATTGAAATTGAGAACTTTTGCTATTTTGGGGAGATTTCCTTCTCTTGAGATCTTTGCGAAGAACTTGATCTCTTCAAGTGGATTCTTGATAGATCGAACTTTTGATAGCTTTGGTTCTAGCCGACAGGTTTGGTTACAGTCAAGCTCCTCTTCGGAATACTCCGGTTCTAGTCGATAGGTTTGGCTAGGGTCGTAGTTCCAACTTTTTGATCTTGAAATCGTGAGACGATCCGTCTAATTCCGCAAAAGTTGTTGGGTCTAGGGTTCGTATACCCTAAGTTCGCATCAGTTGGTATCAGAGCGATGGCTCGAACGTTTTCAAGGTGCTATCTTTATTTTTCCGTATCAGTTTTATTTTATTGATCCTTACGATCAAGCTTCAAAAATATAAAAAAAATAAAATATTTCCTTTCTCTTCATCTATCAAAAAAAAAAAAAGGTTTGACCCTTACGATCAAACATCAAAAAGTTTTTTCCTTTCGTTTATCAATCTTACAAAAAAAAAAGTGCGATTTTTATTTCCAAAAAAAAAAAGTGAGCTTTTCATTCTACAAAAAGCCTATTCAAAATCGAAAATCATATTTGTTTTCATCTCAAAGAGTACTTTCCAAATATCTAATCTCCGGTTTATTTCTGTAAGTTTTTAGAAATTTTTCGAGAAAAAGTTTCCTTTTTGGGAAAGTTCTATAATACCTTATTCCAAATTCAAGGTATTTGCTTCTTTGGCTACTTAAAAGCACAATAAGTAGTTTGAGTAGCTTGGTTTTGATCAAACTTGAAGGAAATTTGAATTTAAAGTTAGAAAAAAATTTGATTTTTTCAAAGTGTTTACTTGATTGAAAACCCTTTCTTTTCTTTGATTGAGTTGTGAGTAAAGAACTCAAAAGGGAAGGTAGAGTGGTAAAAGGCAGAGTTGTGAGATCAATTTGAAAAAGCCAATCGAGTGTAAACACGAGTGGAGTGATCCATTAATTGAGTGAAACACGAGAGCGAGAGGAAAGGTCCAAAATTTATTATTATGATTTTACTAACTTTTTTGTGTTTGATTTGGTTGTTGACCCGACGTCATGAGGGATATGCAAAGCCAATTCCATGCACTAAATCAAAAGATGGATCAATATGAAAATCCAACTTCAACACATGGCCGAGAAAGAAGACATCTTCAAAGAGTGAAGTGTGAGCAGAAAAAGGTAAGTAACCAAAGGAGAGGTTTTGAAAGAGGATTCCGTATGGATGGGAGAGATGGAAATTTAAGCCATAAAAAGGTAAATTTACCACTTTTCCAAGGGGAAAGCAATCCGAAAACATATCTAGAGTGGGAGCAAAAAGTGGATCTTTTTTTTGGAAGTATGAACTACTCATAAGAAAAGAAAATCAGATTGGTCGCCATGACTTTCACGGATTACGCAAACATTTGGTGGGCACAATTGTTAAGAGATCAAAGGAGGTATGGAGCCCCACCAATTCGAACTTGGGAAAATATTAGGGCCATCATGAGAAAGAAGTTTGTTCCTTTACACTATTAGAGGGAATTAAGTCAAAAATTCCAATTGACTTTAGAGAAACTTTATGAGTCTTCCATGAAGAAGAAGCCAATCACCATGGCCCCATTGAATTCTAAAGAGGTGAATGAGCATTTAGAGGAATTAAAGCAAGCAAGCAATGTCAACCAAGAAGAAAAGTTGATAGAAAAGAGAGAAGTTGAAGAAAAGCAAGATGATATTGATGTTAAAGGAAAAGAGAGCGATAGAGTTGAGCAACCAATTGAAAAAGGTACACGAGAAGAAAAGTTTGAAATTGGAGATGAAAAGAGTGTAAGTAACAATGAATTACCACCACTTGAAGATTGTAGAAATGTGAAAGTGGATGAACCAATGAAAGGAGATTTGTTGGCCACAGGTGAAGTTTTAAATGTGCCAATCAAGGAGGAAATCGATGAAGTTCAAATGGAAGCTATTAAAGATCAAGAGATAGTTGTCAAAGACTTCCATGAACTTGCCAAAGCAAATGCCAAAGAAAATTTAGATTTTAGAGTAGTTGAAAACAATTTGGAAGTTGAAGAAATAAAAAGAATTAAGAAGGAAAAAGGCGAAATTGAAAAAGGAGACAAAAGAGCCATAGAGAGAAAAGCCGAAATTCAAGTGAGTGAAAAAGGCAATGAGGAAGAAAAGAAATTGGGGGATAAGAAAAGAAAAATCGAGAGAGAGAAGGAGAAACAAATAGTGGGAGAGGGGGTAAAATCTGAGGGAGAAAAGGAAAGGAATTGGAGTGATTAGAAAGAGTGAGGAAATTAGAGAGTTGAATTTATTTTTATGCAAAAATATTTCTTTTACCTCCTATGAACTAACTACTTTTCTAGTGGATTTTTCTTCTATTTTGCAAGGATATGATGACATACATCCGAGGGAGTTACCAAGGGATGCAATCCCATTAAGGAGGAATAAACACCCGTGGAAGGAGTACCATGAGAAGTATCCATATATCAACAACCAAGGTAAGGACATTGTGGTTACTAAGACATTTTCGAAAAGGTATGTTTTCTCTCTTCGAATCAAATTATTCAGATCTGAAAATTTTAAGGATTTACATGAGAATGATTTAGGTTTTGGAGAGATTTGGATTGTTTTTGAAAATAATGAATGGGTTGATTCTTATGTACTAAAAATATGTCTATTTGAGGAAAATATATGGTTTATTCCTAAGTATTATCTATATGAATTGCATCAATTGGTATTATCTTTGCGAGTTGATATCATGAAAATATTGTGGGAAACATATACAATTTTTAAGATTTGTTTGAAATTCGATCATGGAAAAGTTTTATTCATCATTTCTTATAATCATGTGGAATTTATATATAAGCATAGTTCATTATGTATGCCTAGGTATTATCTTTATAAACTTTATGGAGCATGCATGATTTTTAAGATTGATTTGAAAATTGAATATTATCAAATTCGAATAAAAAAAGGTAATAATTGGAATGTTGTGTTTAAAATTAAACATGGATTTTATGTATTGTTGATTATGCTATATGAAGTATTCAAAGATTCTAGTAGTTTTATGAGAATGATGAATCATGAGTTTAAATATATTATTGGAAATTTTGATATTATATGTTTTAATGATAGTTTGGTTTATCGCAAAATTGTGGAAAAATATGTTGAACACTTGGATTTAAATTTTATTACTTTAAGGGAGAATCAATTATATGATAATTTGAAGAAGTGTTTAATGCATAATAAATTTATATATAATAAGATTGTCCATTTTATCATATCTTACTCACCTATAAAATTATTTATGAATTTAATCTTTTTATTTCATTAGACTTTTTATCTTTATCTACTAATGAGTTTGTTTATCATGATGGAAAGGAAAAGGTCGAATTTGTTAGGAAGTTTCAACCACAAGGAGTTAGTCCACTTCAAACCTTGGAGCACATTAATGTTCATGAATATAAAATCGTCACACCAAGTTTAAATGGTAAGGAAAAATTTTCTTTAAATATTATTAACTTGTTTTTGTATGATGCAGGCGATTCGAGGACGAATCTTCTCGACGAAAGGGCGAATGATGTGATCCAGAAAACTTACAAAAACAATGATTTATTAGGAGGCATCAGAGGCTGAAAGACTAGAGCAAGGATGAAGAAGATGAATAAAAAACTTCAACTTTTTGAGGAAGAAATCCAACAAAAGATTCAAAGGAGAAAGATGATGAATTATATTCATCTATCATTCAAATATTTTATCGTATTCTTCAAGATGAACCTTATGTGGAAAATCAAGCACAAGATTGAGAGACTTATGGTAAAATGCAGAATCATTTATCTGACCTTTGACTACTATTTGGCGGTTTCGACATCCTTACGTATTTTATATCGGAAAATGTTCTTCATAAAGATAGTAGCTGACATCCCAAGGTTTCCAGAATGGGCTTATTCATTAAATTCGGAGCTCGTTGGCTATGCCAAAAGGCCCATGAATAGAGACCTATGATTCTGCTTAAGAATTCCGATTTCACTTACCCGGATTGGAGACCTAAATCAATATGACGATCAACTTAGGATGTGGCTGAAGGAATTCATACAAGGTGTAATTCAAATAAGCTTTCAAAGGATTTTTTGGATTACTATTTTGAAGATTCAAAGATTCAACAATGAAGGCCCACCTAAAGAAGTGGATCAAGCACATGCCGAGCACATGCTAAACACATGTCATTAGTTAGTTAGATCTTCTCTTGTTATTTTTTTAAATTATATTTGAATTTATTTATCCTAGTTTATCTTAGGATTACGTTTGAATTTATTTTATCCTAGTTTATCTTAGGATTAGATCTACTTTATATGTTTAGCTTAAAAAAGCACTTTAGGGAACAATTGTGAAAAACCTTTTGACAAATTGAAATTGAGAACTTTTGCTATTCTGGGGAGATTTCCTTCTCTTGAGTTCTTTGCGAAGAACTTGATCTCTTCAAGTGGATTCTTGAAAGATCGAACTTTTGATAGCTTTGGTTCTATCCGACAGGTTTGGTTACGGTCAAACTCCTTTTCGGAATACTCTGGTTCTAGTCGATAGGTTTGGCTAGGGTCGTAGTTCCACCTTTTTGATCTTGAAATCGTGAGACGATCCGTCTAATTCTGCAAAAGTTGTTGGGTCTAGGGTTCGTATACCCTAAGTTCGCATCACCTTTGGGTCATGGATGTTTTACTCCCTTTCTTAGATTTCTCCAACAAAAATTAGTTATTTTTTTATGCGAACCTAGGGTATTAAATGATGTGATCCAGAAAACCTACAAATACAATGATTCATTAGGAGACATTGGAGACCGAAAGACTAGAGCAAGGATGAAGAAGATGAATGAAAGACATCCACTTTTTGAGGAAGAAATACAACAAAAGATTCAAAGGAGAAAGATGATGAATTATATTCATCTATCATTCAAATATTTTATAGTATTCTTCAAGATGAAGCTTATGTGGAAAATCAAGCACAAGATTGAGAGACTTATGGTAAAATGCAGAATCATTGATCCGACCTTTGACTACTATTTGGCGGTTTCGACATCCTTATCTATTTTATATTGGAAAATATTCTTCATAAAGATTGTAGCTGACATCCCAAGGTTTCCAGAATGGGCTTATTCGTTAAATTCGGAGCTCGTTTGCTATGCCAAAAGGCCCATGAATAGAGACCTACGATTCTGCTTAAGAATTCCGATTTCACTTACCTAGATTGGAGGCCCAAATCAATATGATGATCAACTTACGATGTGGCTGAAGGAATTCATACAAGGCATAATTCAAATAATCTTTCAAAGGATTATTTGGATTACTATTTTGAAGATCCAAAGATTCAAGATGAAGGCCCACCTAAAGAAGTGGCTCGAGCACATGCCGAGCACATGCCAAACACATGTCATTAGTTAGTTAAATCTTATCTTGTTATTATTTTAAATTACGTTTGAATTTATTTTATCCTTTTTTATCTTAGGATTACATCTACTTTATGTTTAGTTTATAAAAGCACCTTAGGGAACAATTGTGAAAAACCTTTTGTCAAATTGAAAATTGAAGCTTTTGTTTTTGTGGGAGGATTCCTTCTCTTGAGTTCTTTGCGAAGAACTTGATCTCTTCAAGTGGATTCTTGAAAGATCGAACCTTTTGATAGCTTTGGTTCTAGCCGACATGTTTGGTTAGGGTCAAGCTCCTCTTTGGAATACTCCGGTTCTAGTCGACAGGTTTGGCTAAGGTCGTAGTTCCAACCCTTGATCTTGAAATCGTAAGACGATCCATTTAATTCTGCAAAAGTTGTTGGGTCTAGGGTTCCTATACCTTAGGTTCGCATCAGTTGGTATTAGAGCGAAGGCTAGAACATTTCAAGGTGCTATCCTTATTTTTCTGCATCAGTTTTATTTTATTGATCCTTACGATCAACCTTCAAAAAATATCAAAAAAAAAAAAATATTTCCTTTGTCTTCATCTATTAGAAAAAGGTTTGACCCTTATGATCAAACATCAAAAATTTATTCCTTTTGTTTATCAATCTTACAAAAAAAAAAAGTGCGATTTTTATTTCCAAAAAAAAAAGTGAGCTTTTTATTCTAGAAAAAGCCTATTCAAAATCAAAAATCATCTTTGTTTTCATCTCGAAAAGTGTTATTCAAATATCTAATCTCTGGTTTATTTCTGTAAGTTTTCAGAAATTTTTCGGGAAAAAGTTTCCTTTTTGGGAAAGTTCCATAATACCTTATTCCATATTCAAGGTATTTGCTTCTTAGGCTACTTAATCACAATAAGTAGTCTGAGTAGCTTGGTTTTGATCAAACTTGAAAGCAATTTGAATTTAAAGTTTGAAAAAGTTTGATTTTTCAAAGTGTTTACTTGATTGAAAACCCTTTCTTTTCTTTGATTGAGTTGTGAGTAAAGAACTCAAAAGGGAAGGTAGAGTGGTAAAAGGCAAAATTGTGAGATCAATTTGAAAAATCCAATCGAGTGTAAACACGAGTGGAGTGATTCATTATTTGAGTAAAACACGTGAGCGAGTGGAAAGGTCCATACTTTCATTATATTTTTTTTACTAACCTTTTTATTTGCTTTTCTTTGTTCTGGAGCCGAAATTATGAGGGATATGCAGGGTCAATTCCATGCCCTAAATGAAAGGATGGATCAATTTGAAAATCCAACTTTAACACAAGGCCGAGAGAAGAGAAGTTTTGAAAGAAGTAAGTTTGAGGAGAAAAAGGTAAGTAACCAAAGGAGAGATTTTGAAAGAGCTTTCCGAAGGGATGGGAGAGATGGAAATTTAAGCCATAAAAAGTTAATTTTACCACTTTTCCACGGGGAAAGTGATCCAGAAACATATCTAGAGTGGGAACGAAAAGTGGATCTTATTTTTGGAAGCAAAAACTACTCACAAGAAAAGAAAATCAGATTAGTTGCCATGACGTTCACGGATTACGTAAACATTTGGTGGGCACAATTGTTAAGAGATCAAAGGAGGTATGGAGACCCACCACCAATTCGAACTTGGGAAAATATGAGGGCCATCATGAGAAAGAAGTTTGTTACTTTACACAATTGGAGGGAATTAAGTAGAAAATCCCAATTGACTTTAGAGAAACTTTATGAGTCTTACATGGAGAAGAAGCCAATCACCATGGTCCCATTGAATTCTAAAGAGGTGAATGAGGATCTAGAGGAATAAAAGCAAGCAAGCAATGTCAACCAAGAAGAAAAGTTCATAGAAAAGAGAGAAGTTGAAGAAAAGCAAGATCATATTAATGTTAATGGAAAAGAGAGCGATAAAGTTGAGCAACCTATTGAAAAAGGTACAGAAGACGAAAGGTTTGAAATTGAAGATGTTAAAAGTGTAAAGTCAAGTGACAATGAATTACCACCACTTGAGAAACATTCTAGTGGCAATGAGTTGTTACCACTTGAGGAATCTAGCAATGTGAAAGTGGAAGACTCAATACAAGAAGATTTGTTGGTCACAAAGAGAGTTTTCTATGTACAAGACGAAGAAACTAGTAAAGATCAAGAAAAGATTACCAAAGATCCCGAAAATTGCGCCAAATCAAAAGCAAGAGAAGAAATTTTAATTTGTGGAGTAGTTGAAAAGAATATGGAAGTTGAAGAGATGAAGAAAAGTGAAAAGGAAAAAGGCAAAAGTGAAAAAGGAGATAAAAGAGCCAAAGAGAGAAAAGCCATAAATAAAGTGAGTGAAAAAGGCAATGAGGAAGAAAAAAAATTGGAGGATGAGAAAAGAAAAATCGAGAGAGTGAAGGAGAAAAAAATAGTGGGAGAGGAGGTAAAATTTGAGGGAGAAAAGGAAAGGAAAGGAATTGGAGTGTTTAAAAAGAGTGAGGAAATTAGAGAGTTGAATTTATTTTTACGCAAAAATATTTCTTTTACCTCCCATGAGCTAACTATTTTATTTCTAGTGGATCTTTCATCTATTTTGCAGGATTATAAAGACACACATCCAAAGAAAATACCAAGGGAAATAACACCACTAAAAGGGATTAAACTTCCATGGATAGAGTACAATAAGGTGTTTCCATATGTCATTCACAAAGGTAAGGACATTGTGGTTGCCAACCCATTGTCAAAAAGGTACGTTTTTACTCTTCAAACTAAGTTATTGAAATTTGAAATCATTAAAATTTGCAAGATAAAGACTTAAGTTTTGGGAGATTTTGGTTTGCTTGTGAAAGGTTTGCAAGTTTAGGTTCTTATAGTCATAAAATAATTACATGTGTGGGATTTCATGGAAAATTTTGGAATGTTTGTGGAAAAGTTGCATGCATAGATTTTCATGGAAAATTTTGGATTATTTGTGAACAAAATGCATGTGTCAATTTTTATGGTCATCAAGGATTAGTATTCAAGAAAAATATATGGTTTGTTCCTAAGTTTTATCTTTATGAATTGAAAAGTGGTATCTTTGGAGCATGTACCAATTATATGAATTATATGAAAAATGGTATTTTAATGGCTTTAGTTGGTATCTTTGGTATTTTAATGGCTTTGTGATTTCTAGGATTGGTTTGAAAGATGATCATTGGAAATTTATGTTTGAAATAAAATATGAAGCAAGCATGTTATTTAAGATTGATTTTAAAATTACATATTATCAAATTCTATTTAAAAATAATGATAGTTGGAATGTTGTGTTTAAAATTAAACATGGATTTTATGGATGGTTGATTATGCTATACGAAGTATTCAAAGATTCTGTTACATTTATGAGGATGATGAATCATGTGTTTAAATATTTTATTGAAAAATTTGCTATTTACATGTTTTAATGATAGTTTGGTTTATCGCAAAATTGTGGAAAAGCATGTTGAACACTTAGATTTAAATTTTATTACTCTGAGGGAGAATCAATTATATGATAATCTGAAGAAGTGTTTAATGCATGATAAATTTATATATAATAAGATTGTCCATTCTATTATATCTTATTCACCTTTTGAAATTATTTATGGATTTAATCTTTTTATTTCATTAGACTTTTTATCTTTATCTACTAATGAGTTTGTTTATTATGATGGAAAGGAAAATGTCGAATGTGTTACGAAGTTTGAACCACAAGGAGTTAGACCATTCCAAACCTTGAAGTACATCAATGTTCATGAATATAAAATCGTCACACCAAGTTAAAATGGTAGGGTGAAATTTTTTTTACATATTATTAACTTGTTTTTGTATGATGTAGGCGATTCGAGGACGAATCTTCTCAAAGAAAGGGGGAATGATGTGATCCAGAGAACCTACAAATACAATGATTCATTAGCAGACATTGGAGACCGAAAGATTAGAGCAAGAATGAAGAAGATGAATGAAAGACATCCACTTTTTGAGGAAGAAATCCAACAAAAGATTCAAAGGAGAAATATGATGAATTATATTCATCTATCATTCAAATATTTTATAGTATTCTTCAAAATGAAGCTTATGGTAAAATGCAGAATCATTGATCCAACCTTTGACTACTATTTGGCGGTTTTGACATCCTTACGTATTTTATATTGGAAAATGTTCTTCATAAAGATTGTAGCTAACATCCCAAGGTTTCCAGAATGGGCTTATTCGTTAAATTCGGAGCTCTTTTGTTATGCCAAAAGTCCCATGAATAGAGACCTACGATTCTGCTTAAGAATTCTGATTTCACTTACCCGGATTCGAGGCCCAAATCAATATGACGATCAACTTAGGATGTGGCTGAAGGAATTCATACAAGGCATAATTCAAATAAGCTTTCAAAGGATTATTTGGATTACTATTTTGAATATCCAAACATTGAAGATGAAGGCCCACTTAAAGAATGGATCGAGCAAATGCCGAGCACATGCCAAACACATGTCATTAGTTAGTTAAATCTTATCTTGTTATTATTTTAAATTACATTTGAATTTATTTTATCCTAGTTTATCTTAGGATTACGTTTGAATTTATTTTATCCTAGTTTATCTTAGGATTAGATCTACTTTATGTTTAGTTTATAAAAGCACATTAGGGAACAATTGTGAAAAACCTTTTGTCAAATTGAAAATTGAAGCTTTTGCTTTTGTGGGAGGATTCCTTCTCTTGAGTTCTTTGCGAAGAACTTGATCTCTTCAAGTGGATTCTTGAAAGATCGAACCTTTTGATAGCTTTGGTTCTAGCCGACAGGTTTGGTTAGGGTCAAGCTCCTCTTCGGAATACTCCGGTTCTAGTCGACAGGTTTGGCTAGGGTCCTAGTTCCAACCCTTGATCTTGAAATTGTGAGACGATCCATTTAATTCCACAAAAGTTGTTGGGTCTAGGGTTCCTCTACCCTAGGTTCGCATCATTAAGGAACCCTAGACCCAACAACAAATGCGGAATTAGACAATGGATCATCGTACAAATCAAGAAAGTGTAGAAAAGAACTTAACCCTAGACAAACCTGTCGACTAGAACCAAAGTAATTAGAAGAGGAGCTTGACCCTAACCAAGACGGTTGGTTGAACCAAAGCTATCAAAGTTTTGATCTTTCAAAATTGAAGCTTGAAGAGACCAAGTTCTTCGCAAAGAAGAAAAAGAGGGGAAGACCTCACAAACACACAAGTTTATTTCATAATTCGATTCTCTCTAATAAGACCTTACACTTGTTTAAATAGAAAAACATTAGGTTAACCCTAAAATAATGCAAAAAGACCAAAATAACCTAGAAAAATTGTAAATATTAGGGTTTGGAGTCGAAGTGGCATAGGGGGCATGTAAGCAGGTGTGCTGGGCCAGGCTGGCGAGCGAGCTGGGCTGGGCCACGTGTGGGATGGACTAGGCCGTGCGCGCATTGGGCTTGGCCGTGTGCTGGGTTGGGCCACGCACAGTAAATCGGATCGGGCGGCTATGCTTGTAGGCGATTCTCGCTGGGTCGGGCGCTGTTCGACGGGTCGGTGAGGCGCTGACGGGGAGAGGGATGTGGCGCGCTGACGAACCTGGGGTATTAAAGAACCCTAGACCCAACAACAAACGGGGAATTAGACAACGAATCGTCGATCGAATCAAGAAATTGTAGAAAGGAACTTGACCCTAGCCAAACCTGTCGACTAGAACCTAAATTATCAGAAGAGGAGCTTGACCCTATCCAAACCGGTTGGTTGAACCAAAGCTATCTAAAGTTTGAGCTTTCAAGATTGAAGTTTGAAGAGACCAAGTTCTTCGTAAAGAAGAAAAAGAGAGGAAAACCTCACAAACACACAAGTTTTTATTTCAAATATCCATCCTCTAATGAGGCACCTTACATATGCTTTTATAGACTACTAAAATGAATTAAAAATAATACAAATAACAATTAGGAAACCCTAGATTTGGCTAGGGTTAGCTTCCATACGTAACATATTCAAATTAGGTTAAATTTAGGGTTTAGATATGGGTTCCGCACATAGTAGCCTTGGTGGAATTGAGCAGTTTTCGATATCCCTTTTGAATGCCCAAATCATCTCCAAATCTTACGATCTTGGTGTGTATGGAAATTTGAAGATGTCTTATTTATTTGGTATGAAGCTCACGTAGCCATTGGAAGTGAGGAGCGTCCCTAAATTGCCATAACAATATTTGTGCGCAGAAAATCCAGTCCCAAAATTTCCTTATTCTTTGTCCTTCTAGTTAGCACATTGACTTCCACCATTGGATCTTCATCATAATATTTAATTAACATCTTTATTTCTTCTTCTCCAAGTCTATATGTATTTGGCAACTATTCCATGTTGGTACTTGGCCACTTGGAGGGTTTCCATATTGTGATTTCCTTGGTCTTCAAGTTTGGATACTTGGACTTTCCTTAATCATTGCTCTCTGTTCCGTGGGCTTTTGACATAGCAAATGAACTCTAAATTTAACTATTCCACCCATTCTAGAAAGCTTAGGACGTCTGCTACAATGTTGATAAAGACCACATTTTGTAATGACATCGTTTAGGATGCCCAAATATTCAAACACGTCTGAAAGGTCTGAAAGTGGACAGTTTTGCAAAGTCTTTCTATTGCTCTTGAACTTCCACCTATGCTTGACCTTGAATGACTCCTTCATATTCTTTGAAACTTTATTTTTTACATATCCAATGCCTCCTATTGGATCTTGGCATTTGTAGCTTTCCCGGATCATATCACTTTCTCTTAGGGCAATACTCTCTCTCTTCTCTCTCTATCTGATGTGATCTGTATCATCTAAATGGACCCAAGACCCTGAGAGAAAAATGGAGGCCCAAGGATTGAAGTAAAGACAAGGAAGGTGACGGGAAAAACCCAAATTTTTGTGAGAGAAGTCCAAGAAAGGGAGCCCAAAGTCTATGATCTAAAGGCCTTAAGTAAATTATTAAGCATTAGAGGAGGGGTAAAAAGGGGAAGATAAGCCCAAGGATCCAAAGGGAGTCAAGTTTCCAAAAGGTTCGAAGGCCCACTTGCAGTGCGCGCAGCGCGCGTAGCACTAGCAGCTAGTCCACAGCCCAGCAAGCAGCCCAACGCACAGCCCAGCGTGAAGCCTAAAGCACGAGGCAGCACGCCCGGTCACCGTACCACGTCAACGAGCACCACGTCCCGCCGCCCGAGCCCGATCTAGCCTCGCCGACAGCGCGCCCATCATCGCCTGACACACTTCGTCAGTGCGCATCCCGCAATATCTGCGCCAGTCAGCGTGCCTCATCAGTACGCCCCATCAATAACCCACGCTCGATCCGACCTTGCCCGACCGCGCACCCACCTGAGCGCACCCGTCAGCACCCGACCGCGCACCCCAATCCACTCCACCGCGCCCGCAGGCCTACCAATCTTGCGCAGGCCATCCCAATCCGGGCAACCAAACCAACAGCCAGTCCCAAGGCGCCTACCCGCGCACCCCAGCCGCCCCTTCAACTCCAAACCCTAGTTTTTAAGATTTTGCTTCGTTATTTTGGTCTTTTTGCAATTTTTTTTGGTTAACCTAATTTTTGCCTATGTAACAAGTGTAAGGCCTCATTAGAGGGATAGAAGAACTTAGTGTGTTTGTGAGGTTTCCTCTCTTTTTCTTCTTTAAGAAGAACTTAGACTCTTCAAGCTTCAATCTTTAAAAATCAAACCTTTTATAGCTTTGGTTCAACCAACTTATTTGGTTAGGGTCAAGCTCCTCTTCTGATAACTCTGGTTCTAGTCGATATGTTTGGCTATCGTCAAGTTCCTCTCTACACTTTCTTGATTCATACGACAATCCGTTGTGAAAATCCGTGTTTGTTGTTGGGTGTAGGGTTCCTTAATACCTTAGGTTCGTATTACTCTCTCTTGGGGTATTTACTCTGTCTCTCTAGAGGTATAACTCTCCTTCTCTCTCTTGTAGTATGACTATCTCTCTATTTGGGTATTACTCTCTCAAGAGAGGGAGTGATGTAAAACCATGATCGGATAATAGATGACTTCCAAGTTGGTTTTCGGTGGCTAAGAAGACCACTTGTATTTTCTTGGTTTGAACCTCAGAGAAGGGTGTGTTTAACCTTTCTTGCACTGGGACTTATCTTCAAAGAAGATGGAAAGAAAGTAACTAAAAAGTATCTCTCAAACTCACCAAGAGAAAGACACTAGTTTTTGGTTGCACTTGTTCGGAATCCACCTCACAAGTTTGGCCGAATTGAGTCAAAACAATTGACAAAGAAAAATCTAATTTTTGATAAATTCCAAGTTGTCTTCAAACTACAAAAGATGAGCAATTTATAGGCTCATTGATACAAAGATGCATGCATGAAATTAAGGAATGCTTAGTGGATATATTTGAAGGATCCACTAAGCATTTAATACAACTCAAAATTCACACATGAAATTAAAAGATACTTAGTGGATGTATTTAAGGATCCACTAAGCATTTAATACAATCATTGAACAATGTTGAAAGTAAAAAGAAGCATAATAATAACTTGCATTTAAGTAACCATGCATGCACGAAATTAAGGAATGCATGCATGTAATAAATGCACACATTAAGGAATGCATGCATGCAATAAATGCATGCATGTAATAAATGCACACACTAAGGAATGCATGCATGCAATAAATGTACACATGCAAAAATCCTCCAAAGGTTGCATACTCCTTGAATTTAAGTTGAAGGTTCCTCGGTTTCTGTACAAGTGAGGACATGGAAGGGTTTCTCTTTATCCTTTTGGTTTGCTTCTTCCTCAAGACTTAGGTTACCTACAAAATGAGGAAACTTGTTAGAAAGCTTCTTGGCCATAGCTCGAGTGATTGGACCCCGATCACATCATCCTCCCGGGGCGATTGAGGATTTGACCTCAAATCCGATTGGATGGTTCCACCAATTTCCTCCACTTCGCCTATGTAAGGTGAAAGGTCTTATATATTGAACGTGGCTGCAACTCCATAATCTCCCGTAAGATCTATTTTATACGCATTATTGTTAATTCTCTCGAGAACTTTGAAAGGCCCTTCAGCCCTTGGTGAAAGTTTTGACTTCTTGAGCTTAGGAAACCGCTCCTTTCTTAAATGCAGCCATACCAAATCACCCTCATTAAAGATCATCTCCTTGCTTCCTCGGTTTGCAGCTCGAGCATTAGTTTCATCTTCTTTTCTATGGGATTTGTTCATGGACGTTTTGCACTTCTTTTGCCTTTGCAGCTCCATCAGCATTAAGGTACTCCTTAATCTGCAACGCATCATTGGTCTTTGCACAAGGTATGAAGTGAGCCATTTTTTAGAATCGATCCACTACCACCATAATTGCTTCCTTGCCCCTTTTTGTTCTTGGCAATCCTAATACAAAGTTCATACTTATCTCGACCCAAGGATGACTAGGAACTGGAAGTGGCATATACAATCCTGGGGGTAAAAGATGACTTTTTGCCTTCTTGCATACAATGCATCTCTCCACTAATTTATGTACGTCCTTCATCATTTTCGGCCAATAAAAATGCTCTTTCAATGCTTCTAGAGTTTTTTTTACTCTAAAATGACTAGCTAGGCCACCTCCATGTGTGCTTCTATAACAAGAGACTCTCTTAATGTACTTTGACGAATGCAAAGTTTTCCTCCCTTGAATAAAATATCTGTTTTTAATGAAGTGTCCACATTCTTTCCCTTGTAAACTCAATTTAAAGGCTTCTCCAAAGTCTTGATAGGATTCATAGGCATCTTTAATCCAATTAAATCCAAAGAACTTGATACTTAATTCGGTCAAAAAGATATTCCTCCGAGATAATGCATCAGCCACCACGTTGGTTGTTCCTATCTTGTACATAATGATATATGGGAATCTCTCAAGAAATTCCACCCATTTTACTTGTCGCCTATTGAGCTTGCCTTGTCCTTTGATGTGCTTAAGAGCTTGGTGATCTGAATGGATAATAAATTCCCTTGGTAGTAAATAGTGTTGCCATACTTCTGAAGTACGAATGATGGCAAAAAACTCCTTGTCATAAGTGGAGTAATTAAGGGAAGCTCCTTTACGTTTCTCACTATGGTAGGCAATTGGTTTACCTTCTTGCATAACAACCGCGCCAATCCCGAAGCCCAAAGCATCGCATTCAATCTCAAATACTTTGTTGAAATTTGGAAGTATTAAAACAGGAGCTTGACATAACTTCTCCTTGATTTCCTCAAAATTCTTTTGGCAATCGATACTCCAATTAAACTCATTTCCCTTCTTAGTGCAATTGGTTAATGGAGCCATAATTGAGCTGAAGTGTGGTATGAACCTTCGATAAAAAGAGCTAAGCCATGGAAACTTCTAACTTTCGAAATATTTGTGGGAGTCGGCCATTCCTTAATAGCTAAGATTTCGATATCATCAACCTCCAATTCAAGTTTAGAGATGATAAAACCCAAAAAACGAATTTTCTCCTCCATAAATGCACACTTCTTGAAGTTACCAAAGATACTTAGTGGATTTATTTAAGGATCCACTAAGCATTTAATACAATCATTGAACAATGTTGAAAGTAAAAAGAAGCATAATAATAACTTGCATTTAAGTAACCATGCATGCACGAAATTAAGGAATGCATGCATGTAATAAATACACACATTAAGGAATGCATGCATGCAATAAATGCACATATTAAGGAATGCATGCATGCAATAATTGCACACATGCAAAAATCCTCCAAAGGTTGCATACTCCTTGAATTTAAGTTGAAGGCTCCTTGGTTTCTGTCCAAGTGAGGACATGGAAGGGTTTCTCTTTATCCTTTTGGTTTGCTTCTTCCTCAAGACTTAGGTTACCTACAAAATGAGGAAACTTGTTAGAAAGCTTCTTGGCCATAGCTCGAGTGATTGGACCTCACATCAGGGAGGGAGGGGTATTTCTTTCTCTATCTCATAGGGTATTACTCTTTGTCTCTCTCTCTCTCTCTTAGGGTATTACTCTGCTAAGAGAGAAAGAGAAAGTAGAGAGAGTAATACCCCAAGAGAATAGTAGT